>OZ023266.1:92398112-92998112 GCA_964006375.1 Tillus elongatus
AGTTTTGACACTCAAATACTTTTAGAAAAAATGCAAAAAACTGTGAAAACGCAATATTTTTTAAATTGCTAGAAGTATGAAACTAAAACTTTAGACGCATGTAGATATCGTATAAGTGGTCCCCTCTACCAAATTTAATCGGTTCAGTAAATTTTGAGTTATAACCAAATAAAAAAATAAAAAAAATTTACGATATAACCTTAAATTACCTCTGAATGGGTGCCTATAATGTTAGACAAGGTCAGACAGATATATCAGGGTTACGCTACTATTGCAAACAAATGCTCTAAATGAAACTTCAAACGAACAGGCTACAAAAATATGTCATAATAAACAACCAGCAGGGTTTCCATTTGCTAAAACTCTCAAGATAAACAACAAAATATCAGAAAAATGTATAGTAATAAATAAAAATTTTAATGAAAGTGTTTCAATTTGTTTAAATGCAATCTAGAACTATGTTTTATTATGTATAAATATTAACCATCCTATTCTTCAGGGTATTTAAAAGCCATCTCGCTCTCCTAGTTCAATCTGACAAAAACAATTACCTATTTGCCATTTGTTATTTTGCCAACTGAGAGCAGGAGGAGTTGAATTCGAGGTTATCTTATTATTATTCTTCTTTGTTTACAGACTCCACTGCCGCTAATACCTTAGAATATTAGAATAAGGTACTTATTGTTTACTTTTAGTTTTTATTTACTCTTGATCTCGTATATGGAAAATTTGAGCTAAATGAAACTACATAATATCATGCAGTAGTTTAAAGTATACCTATAAACAGATGTTCAGTGTAACTTATTAAAATTTTAATTTCAAAATTTTGTATTGTTTATAGTTATTTATATAATTTTCAAACAGTATGGATACAGCAGTAGAAAATAAGTGTTGAAAAGAGTTTAGGTGCAGCAAGTGCCTAATGGTAGCGAATTTTCGTAAAAATATTCCAAATAGTGATAATTCAATTTCCCATTAAACTGGAATCTTCAGTTTTGATACATACTAAAACCTATATAAAAGCAGAGTGGGTACTAAATTTAAAAAATAACAACGAGCTTCACAGGCAACGACTAATTTGTTTTAGAAAACCATTTTTGTTATCTAGTTTGCAGAACTGGTTCGATTGAGTTGGCTAAAATGCATCATGCGACTAATAAGGAAAAATACCTGCCGCGTTTATAATTTGGCAGGTATATTCGTTTTGTAAATAAAAATTTAATTTTCGGTAAATTTGCAGAATAGCACACAGGGGCTTTTTAGAAAAAAATTCAGAAACATGCTTAGATCTCCTTCTGTATGCACAAACCACAAGAAATATTTCTTGCAAACAGCCCCCAAGAAAGTTACGGGACCAGGAGTGAATAGGGACGTTGGGCACAGAAGAAGTTAAAAAAGGAAATGTGAGCGGAAAGTGCGAAAAAACCAGCTTAGTTGGACCTCTATAAGTTGCCTTTATCCCATTTTTCATGTATATCTCCTTAAAATTAGCTT
Organism: Tillus elongatus; assembly: GCA_964006375.1. NCBI lineage: Eukaryota > Metazoa > Arthropoda > Insecta > Coleoptera > Cleridae > Tillus > Tillus elongatus. The sequence goes on from OZ023266.1 coordinate 92,399,607, forward strand.
AACAGAGCTGAGAATGATGATGCTCTGCAACGTTTATGTAAACCAATTGTTGAGCCGCTAATTGAAATATCTAAAACCACATCAGCACTGCAGCAGCCACCTGTGGCTGAACAAATCAAAGAAGAAGTTGATATACCAGAAACAAAACTCAAAGTTGAGTTCCTTAAAGACCATTAAGTTTTTGAGGCTAAACCGGGGGAGGAGACAAGTTCCGATGAGGATATTCCAACATTTGAAGAGCTTGAGGCAGACCTACGAATTGTCACAACCAACCCAGCATAATATCACGAATTTTTGGAGCAATATCCTGAACGAGTTTGATATTATCTAGACAAGTATTTTACTGAACCACCGAGACTTGCTACCATCGATCAAACGTATGGTGCTCGCTACGCTAAATATACTGGTAGCTGGAGTCTTGGCAACAAACACTTAGACTTTACTGATGCTGAGATTCAACTGGGTCAAAGGAGATATCCACAAACACAAGGTCTGCTAGAACTGATATTTATGAAAAGACCTAGGGGGTATACTTATGACGATCTTCAACACTATAGAGATATTCTAGAAGCAACTAGTGTTCATAAAATGAACTACGATCCCAATGCACGAACCAAGGGTTGTTCCTCGGGAAAGTATCTGACTCTAATAAAACCAGTTATAAATCCACAAGCGTGTAGATCCAACACCAGACATCTTTACAAAAAACAAAAGACTGAACCTAAAGCTAAAAGTGATAAAAGGAGCGATAGCAACAGCATCAGCACTAACAACTATATGATACAAAATAACAAACAAATAGCACATCTGTATTGCGATGACATAAACGAGTTGGTTGACAGACTTAGACTTTTAGTGGCTTCCCAAGTTGCTGGTAATAATGCTTATAACAACAAAATTCAGTCAATCTTGGAAGAACTAAAGGAAGCTAGTGTTATCGCCTAGTAAACCTACATAAGGTCATATATACCTATCTACTGCTTAGTATAAAAATGTCTATCGATAAGTTTAGACGTTCCCCGCCAAATACACGTTTAAAGTTTAAAATTATCGAAAGAGAGACTTTTCCAAGAACAGCAAGTGGTAATTTCGATGTGCAACGCCATAGATTGTGTAACGTCGCCGACCCTATAGATTCCACAGGTGGAGTAACTAAAACATTTGTTGATGCTTGGGTGGACTACTATCAGAAACATACAGCTGAGTATCTGAAGAATAAAGATGAAGTGACACAAAAACTGCTGGCCATACTGCTAAAAGCTGTGCACAGGACAGAGTTGGAAGATTTGAAAAACGAATTTGAAAATAAATTGAAAAATTTAACCAAGACCATCACAGCTCAAGTTTTAAAAGATATCGATTTGTCAAAAAACCACAAGCTAAAGAAGAAGTTGGGTGAAATAGACAAAAATCTAAAAGATTTGCACGACAAGTGGATACTTTTAAATCCAACATCGCCATGAAGCGTTGCCGACAGCAACAACAACGCCAACGTAACGCTGAACCATCTGATGTTAAGAATTTTATAAATGTATTCCAAAAACCTGCCAGAGTTTACATACTTGTACTTAGAATCAAATACAAGTCTCTTTGTTAAAATTAATGTGTTCTTATTTTATAATACAATTAAAAATTATGTCGTAAAGCAATAATATCCTGAATAAACTTCTCTTGTGGTACATCTGCTATCTGTAGGTTGTTTCTATGTGCCGTAAGGTATTTCACTTTGGACTTGATTCTGTTAAAGAGATTTACTGAATTTGGATCATACAGCATGTTTAGGACCACTTGGGTATTGGGATGTTTATTTTTAAAGTTCCTGACAGCTCTTGGGAAACTTTTGTTTTGTGTTCTTACAGCATGATATGGATAGGGGGCGTCTTTCTCGTTTCTTTCAAGTAAACCAAGCACACTTATTTTTCCCGAATTACTTAGCTTTGGGGATATATCTTCAAGATGTGCTGTGACTTTAGCATTTGTTTCTCACATACGCTGCACTTCATCATCTATCTCCATTAATTTCAATTCAATCTCCTCAAGGTTGTCCCTGTATTTCTCATTAAATTCGCTTAGGAAAAAATCAAAAATAATTTGCACTTGTCATAGAAATGATTGGATATCCAACAAGCCAAATTTACTATCAAATCTTTGCACACATATGTACCAGATATGAAGTTATTTTCAGCTTGTCTTCCACCAAAGTCGATCACGTGGTGTAGCGGTTGTTGGTGTTAATTGAAATGTTGCATCCGCCACTTCTAGTGGGCCGGTATTCCGGCCCCCTAGAGATGACTAAGTGGGCTCCTTCGGTTGAAATATTTAGGGTATTTCGATACCCTAAATCTACCTTTAGCTGACTGTTGTAATAGGCAATCAACTCTAAGTTTCCAACCAATGTCTGACTCTTTTCTCACCACTCTTACACAATTTTGTGGCATTGAAATAACCAGTATTCTTATAGATAATTAATTGAAAGTCTCCAAATAAACCATACCAGAAGTTCTCTTTAATTTGCTGGTAACACACATCATTTAATGTAGCCATTTTGAAACAGACTTGGATAGAGCAAACTGAAGCACGTCTTTTCTCTGCGACAACTCAATTGTAAATGAGCTTAAACCGAACTCTAACAGAGAAACTAGGTCATCGGCAGGAAATGACACCTGATAACAACTGTATTCTAACTCTGCCACAGGTCTAACTCTGAAAACTAGGTCACCTACCGAAAATGACAACTGATAACAATTGTATTCAAACAAACTCCAACTCTGCCAGCTCTGAAAACTAGGTCACCTACCGGAAATGACAACAGATAACAAGTGTACAGACAAGTTATAACACGCTAGCTGTCTGTATCTAACTAGCTGTCATGTCTGTCACATCTCAAACATGTTATTCAAATCATTTGTCTGTTTCGTGTGTGGAATTCAAATTTCCCCGCCAAAACTGAGTAACACATCATGTCTGTTTGTTATTCCACACATCTGTCAGTCCAAGCAAATACATCTAACTGTCATGACCTATATATGTTATATATCCTTTCAAAACAACAGTGTGTACAAGCTCAAACAAGACTAAGGTCACACACAGGCACACTTGTTTAGTATGTGTTAAGATGTGAAACAAGCATGACGTCTCTCTTACTGTAGGTATGTATTCCACTCTTATGTATGTTATATATTAGCAGTCTGTTTGCATTCATTTCAAACAACACATATCAAACAATCCTCGTATATCATAGTTAACTTGTTTTTAAATTGAGTTTGTTAATTGTATTTTTGATCACTCCCTATATATACACCTACGATGTAAATTCAGATTTAGGTTAATAGAAAACACCCACATAAACTGACATTCCAGAAACAGGTTAATTTGCATATATAAATAAATGTGTTTGTTTTAGATTTAGTATTATATATTATATAAAACGTTTGTTTTAGATTTGATATTACATATTATATCAAGTGTGTTTGCCTATTTACTGTATACAAATGTATTACTAATATTTTATAAATCAAGTTCCCCTTATGATCTATATTAGGATTCACTTAATAGAGAGAACACCCACGTAACCTGATAACATTCAGGAAACACGTTTAATTATCATATGCATATGTCAACAACTTGTTCTGTTTTATATATACCAGCATAAAACAAACTTTATCTAGAGTCTCTGATGGATCATTTGGTATAGCGGTTAATACATCTATGTTTGAAAGATACGGTCAATTCGAGCTCCGGTTCAAATCCAATTTGTGACACATAATTTTCTTTAAAACAAAGATTTAAAATTGTCAGTCTATCTCTCTCATATCTGTATGTATCGCTTACCTATATGTATATATGTGTATGAAGCTCGACCAGTTGAAGATGGGAACATTCCCTACCTTACCAACTTCCAATGGAATGTACCCCTCTTCAAAAGGCTGAGCTTTGCACACACAGGCACAACTTTTCAGTAAAATTCAAATTTCCCGCCAAAACTAAATAACCTAGCAACCAATACAACAACACACTTAACCTCAACAAAGATTCCGCACAAGGGTGAGCTTATATGACAGCTGTGTGTGTAACCTACAAACATAAACAAACAAACATAGCCTAAGAAACGTTGGTAAGCTCATAACAAACAAGCATTCAGCTAGCGGTATAGCCGACAGCCAACGTAACCTTACCTAAAACACAAGGACACTTAACCTCAACAAACAAACAGTCAGATAGCGTGGGAATCGGCATGGAACATAACCACAGATCATATGGAGCTTATATGTCAACAAACATCAGGATAATCGGTACATATCATAACAACACACTTAACCTCAACAAACAGTCAGATAGCGAGAATCACCATGCTATATGTCATAACATACAACACGTGTGTGCGAACATAACCTCAACAAACAATCAGATAGCTGTGAATCGACAAACACATGGAACCAAACCTGAATGCGGCCATCTTGGAACATTTGACGTCATGTGACAGGTCAGGGGTGACAACTGACAGGTCAGGGGTGACAACTGACAGGTCAGATGGCAACTGTCAACATCACGCGCGTGCGCGTGACTTCACCACGCATGCGCAGAAAAGTGGGGGGGGGGGGAAGGTAGCACACTATCTACTAGCTGCATTTGACGGGCCTTGATGGACGGCTGATAGCATTCTTTGGATCCTACTGGACTAACCATTGCAATATATTTTTTATAATTGATTTAAGTCTGAACCCTTCACTACTAGTTCCGGCGTTCCACAGGGTTCAAATCTTGGCCCACTCCTCTTTTTGTTATTTATCAAAAACATAAGATCTGTAATTTCTGGTAATGATCTATTTGCTGATGATCTCAAATTATACCCCAGTGTTCAGGATATTGGTGACTGTTCAAGACTCCAGGTGGACCTTGACAACTTACAGCTGTGGTGTGTTGAGAACAGACTTTAATATAGCTTTTCTCTACAAAGGGGGTGGTGTACCATTGGCTAGGACTGAGACACAAGGACCTTGGTATTGTATATGATGAACATTTAAGTTTCACTGTACATATTCAAACAATTACGGCGGCATCCTGTTTGAAATTGATGGGCTTCATTATGAGGAATTTCCAATTCTGATAGCTTGAAAATTCTGTTTTGCTTACAATCAATCGAGGCCTGAACATTGTAGCTTGGTTTTTGATCTCTTTTATAGTGTTCAGATTGGTGCTCTAGAAGATGTTCAGCGTAAGTTTTGAAGACACCTTGTATATAGGGAATCTGGTACCTACCCACAGAAAGAATTGCTGATGCAAGCTGGCATACCCAGTTTGTATTCACATAAAAAAGTTGCACCTGTAATGTTTCTGCATAACTTGTTTCATGGTAAACTTGATTGTCCAGACTTATTGATGCAACTAAATTTCTCAGTTCCATGGGCTGCATCTAGAGTGGTGAGAGTGTTTAAGCCTCCAATACCAAGAACTAAATTGTATATGAAATCACCTGTACATACAATGACCTCTGACTTTAATGACATTGCAAACTTGTGCGATTTCTATTCGGATAGAGCTGCGGTTATTCGTACGATGATTATATCTTACTTTGTCGGTTATTAGGACCATTATATGTACTGTTTTGTGGAATTTCTGCCTTGTGATTTTTTGCACAGTATTTTAGTTTTGTTTTTGGAAGTATTTTTTGTTCATATTGTTCTTTTTGATTGGTGCCCTATTAATGGGATTAACCTGTTGGGCATGAAAGAAAGAAAGAACAAAATAAATAAATAAACATTGATAACTGGATTTCTGATGCTTTATATTTGGATGCCTTGAGTGTTTAAATCTAAACAAATGCAAGTTTACTGACAAAATATAATTATTTGCTCATCCAGAAATTACGCGTGCTCAAAATTTTCAGTTTTTAATTAAAATTATATATTACGTAATATCCACATTCGACATCATTACCCTCAAAGTGCTGCAGGTTGTATTTTAATTTACTTTTCTATACATGAAACTGATAATTTGTTAAAAAATTTGCTGAGATTACTGCCAAAATAGCAATAAATTTATTTTTTGATATTTATCCTAACACAGAAGGTAATAATGGCGTGGTAAATCTCCATCTACAAAATGGCGCATTTCAAAACAAACACTTTGAAGTTGCATTCACTAAAATATGGAACTGAAAAGTAGTTACAGCTTGTCTTTGGTGGTGAATACTGAAAAGCTGGACCTTTAAAGATACTTTCACTAAAAGCTACCAAGTGGACTTATGATTCAACATTGTATATTTACATTGCAGTAACGTCTACGTGGTAATCTATTAAATGGGTCTTTATAGTTCTCCTTGCCACTCTATGGTTCTGAAAACAGAAGATGCTTTTGAAATTCTGTGTTTTGTCTGTTATTTGTCATTTTCACTTAACAAAGCTTTAGGTTGTGGTTTACATGCATCATGTCTTGTATTTTGTACACGATTCTTTTTTTTTGGAGAGAAAAGGAGTGCTTTATGAAAAGCAAGATTCGTTAATAATATATTATATACCGTTGTATTAATTAAACAGAACATGAGTAATTAAGTTTTAGGTTGTGTTTTCTTATCTTGTGTTTTGTTCGCAATTACTTTTTGGAAGACAAAAAGAAAGTGCTTTATGAAAGAAAAAAAAAGTTAGTTAACATCTTATATATTGTTGTTTTAATTAAAGAGAACATGAGTAATCATTTTTTAATCGTTTGATATTGGGGAACAACTCGTCTTATTTGTAGTCAATGTTTCACTGATGTTTGTTGACAATAGTAGCATGTTTACAACAGCATTATACTGTTTTAAACTGCCATTTTTGCCTGCTTCACTTCGGACCTTCCCCTAAAATGTTGCAGAATGTCTGTAAACTTTTATTTGTTGCTAAAGTGGCTTGATTTTATTAACTTATGATATTATTATTGGAATTACACTCTACTAGACTTGCACAACCTCAACAATGCTGTTGTGATGGAACAATCATTGTTTATTAATCAGTGGGACTGTAGGGTGCAACATACTTTATAGTGCATTTGAAGGGTGACTACTACTTTATACTAGCCACAAATAGTAAAATGTACTTCAGGTAGCGGAACGTGAGTGCCACCAGAATATATCACCAAGAAGTTCCACGACTATTAGGTGTAATACGAAGAGGCTGGCAATGTCGCGGCAACTATAAATGCTACTTGAAAGGGGCCGCAACTTTGATATAGCATTTAAGTAACATAATATCGTTTCGGCTACTGTTGTTTTCTACCTTCAAGTTCTGGGAACTTTTGTGTCATTCTATGAGTAATGATGACGTTTCTCAAACCTTGAAAGCAACTAAGATGTTGCATAACTCTAAAAGTAGTTATAAGCGGTGAATATTATATAATTGTAACTGCTAATGTGTAATATTAAGTTAATTATACCACAGAGTGGCAGATTAGTGATGATTACGTAATAACTACTAATTTTAAGTTCCGATCCCAGTTGGCATCACTTTGGTGCTAGTTGGGCATACTTTTAGCATCACGAAATGCATGTAGCAGGGTCGATGATTATAACCGTTGGTTAGTTCTACATAGTTTTTATGTATAACCTATAACATTTCGTGTTTATTTGTGCTGTTGACAGAACATACCTACTCACAAACAAGATAGTACTACTGTGATACATCTCACAATTTAATACATAAGTAACTCAACTTTCCAACAAAATCTCTACTCTACTGTTAGTCAACTGACTGCATCTTGCCCACCCGATTTTTTTTTCAACAACTGCACTGTGGAAAATATTTCTGTAACTCTGTATATTTCTTTGTCTAAAGGCTTAAGGAATTTACACATGGCCAGCATCAAACAAATTTACATGAGTCATAATGTACTTCTTAATACTTTATAAAGTTCACTGTTACTACTACTACAAGCTGCAAGATTTTCCCCCCTCAAAAGGCTCAGAAAAATTTAGTTACTTCCTGAATAACGATCATGATCCTGATAATGGAAAATATAACAGCATAAGTTGATACAAAAAGAAAACATGACAAAGTTTGATATACTATCATTAAGTTATAACCTCTTGAAAAATTAGTAAATCACATCTCGTGTACAATGCCAACCATACAAATAGAGGGGGCCATAGGTCCTAATTAATGGAAAAGAAAAGAAAACAAACATTACGTTAGATATACTTACTTGTCTTCGAAACTTCATTTCTTTTAGGAGACCTATCAGACTGTCTCCAAGCTTCCCCTTCACCTCTTCTGATGTCACGGTCACGCTTGTCTTCTCTGTCCTTATCATCTTTACGATCCCTTTCTCTGTTGTCTCTGCGTGGTTCATCCTTCTGTTCTTTTTCTGTGTCATCACGACTGGGCTCATCTTTGCGACCTATCTCTCTACGGTCGCGGTCACGTGATGGCTCTCTGTCACGCTCGCCGCCCCGTGAAAACCGCCAGCTGTCGCCTTTAGAATCTTCTGCTTGGCGAGTACGATCTGCAAAAATATATATGAATATAGAAAATAAAAAAAATTTGAGTTTAACAGGTGTGTTTTGAGAAACTAAATGGTACATTTGAGGCACAAAAGAAAACAGCTATGATAAGTTGAGTTAATGGACAATTTGTCAAAGAGTCAAAATGTAACAAAGATACAATCAACAAATAAATCAAACTTTCCACAGCAGCCCTAACTAAGCACATGACCATTGAGAATGTTACCAATAAATGCAACAAGACAGACTAAAGGTACAGCACATTCATGGGGAACATCAGTATTACGTTAGTTAGAACAAAAGTAAGCTACAAGCCACGTTTAAAGTATTTCAATTTAAAAGGTTTGGCTCCAATAAAGATTAACTTCTAATTAGATCATATGCCTTTCAATTCTGTCCCTTCACTCTCCATGGTTAAAAACTGGGTTGCTGAGTGTAAGTTTGGGGCTTAATATGAAGGATGAACCTCACAATTGACTCCAAAACTGATATTGCTTTGGATATTATGACAATGGAGTAATTAATATAGTCAAATAAAAGTGCACCAAATAGTAACAAACTATACATTTGAAATGATAGTATACGCAGAATTATAGCAGAAGATTAGATTATGAAAACATTTGCACAAAGAGTACCACACAAACCTGTTCAAAAATTAAATTGTCGGTTTCTTGTGATCTTTAGGCAAGTTTTGAATACAACCAAGAAACTATATTTCACAAAACATGAATGAACCATTTTACACCAAAAACCAAGGAACATTCTAAATGCACAGTGTTTGGAATTCATGTGCAAATATTTTTACGAGTTATTTAGAAAAGAAAAAACCATGTTAATTTACTGAAAATATTTTAGGAACAAAATCAAGGACACATCTGTCAAAAAAGAAAAGTTTGTTTCATCAGGATTAAGTGTCAGCACACAAGTCTGCAGTCACTATGGCTAAGATTTAAGAACTTAAATCTGAATTAATACCACATGTAATATTTTCAGCAGATGTGACTCATAGCAATTTTTCCCCTAATCTCAAAGAGTAGCCTGGCAATGAAAATTTTCTTCTAAATTCCCAAGTGATTCATCAAGCTACACAGAAATCGCTGCACTGGAGCACCACCTGAAAGAATGTATTACTCTGGAAGGGGACTGATTGAAAAATAAAATTGATATTTTGACTACGAACATGTGTTTTCTTTGGGGGGGCTATAAACTTTCCGAACTATTGGTGGTGTTTATATTTGTTTTTGCTAAACATACTGCTACATTTATTTGTAGAGTGCTTTTATTTTTAGTGTCATTTACAGACTTTATTTTAACTAGTTTATGCTGTTTACTTTGTTTAAAAGTGCTTAATTTTGACATATCCTAAGCTGTATTATAGGTTGGAATGAAATAAATATTTTTCTTAAAAATATTTTCAAAAACACCTATGACTAACTTAGGAACAGATAACTTGTGGCCAAGAGACATGCCTAAGGCCAGAGATGTGCACTGGCAAGGTGCACGCCACATACACTCACAAAAACACCTCTGAAAATCAAACTGCTCAATTAATCATGGATACCTCAAGTAGAAATAACAGAGAAGCAATATTGTAGTGTTGTGGGACCCTGAACGTCCAATAATTATAATAGTCATAACCATCAATGTAATGTATAAATTGGTTGTTACCAAGATAAAATACGAAAAAGGTTCGGGACACAGCAAGTGGGTTATAGTAGTGAATTTTCATTAGAATTGTACATTATTAGTAAGCTTTATTATTAAAACTAATTCTTTAAATTTAAATGGACCTTGGAAATCGGTTCTAGAGTCCCAGTTAGCGATTACTTGAAAAAATATATATTTTATATGGAGCTAAAAAATTAAAATTTGGTTTTAGATATAATATGTAAGTACGGCAAGTGTCTTTAAAAATTGTGTTACAAATTTCACTAGTTACAAACAAGATAACAAAAAAAGGTTTTTTAAAACAAATTTGTAATTATCTGAGCTCATTGCATTATTTTTTTAGTTTAGTATCCACGCTGCCTTTATATAGGTTTCACTATATATCATAACTGAAGATTCTAGTTTACGTAATCGGAAATTGGGTTATCACCATTTGAAATATTTTTATGAAAATTCGCTAGTATAACGCAGTTAAACTGTTTATATCATAAGATCCTAATAAGCTATTAGCTAGTGTTCGTATTCGTATTCCTAATTCGTAATAACAAATATTAATTTAAACCTGCTTAACCTCTACGTACCCCGTACCCGCAATATTGTATAACAGTAATCGAACTTTTTAGTGAATTTTCGTAGAAAAAATTCACTAATGGGGAGATCCCGACTTTTGAATTTTGAAAAAATTTTTGCAAATGAGCGCGAACTAGGACCCCTAGAACCCATATCCGGGGTCAGTTTCAATTTTTATCTCAAAGAATAAGGGGCCGATTTTGATAAAATTTGGCATGTACCTTTCATTTGTAAATGGCTTTGACAAGTTGGTTAATAAAAAAAATCGGGCGAGGTTTTCCGGATAAATTTTGAGTTTTCATTGGAAAAAAAATTTTATCTTAAAAAATAAAAAATCTATGATAACCAAATTTGGTAGGTAGGTTTACGATATAAAAAGTAAACTATACACCAAAATTTAGATTTCTATGTTACAAGAAAAAAAGTTATAATAAAATATTTTGTGCCAGATCATTTCTATGAAAATTCACTACCATAACGCACTTGCTGCGTCCAGGCTTTTTCTTATATTCCTAGAATGGGATGTATTCTATTCCGTTATATCCTGCTTATCTATATTTAATTGTGTCAATGAACACAGGGGTTTATTGAAACGAGAAGTCGAATTTAAAACAAATGTTTTCTGCTGGTGCAGTTAGAAAATAATTTTTTATTAATAAAAGTGAAATAAAGAACACCACAGAATATTTATTGGTCACCATTATATTTTATTGATTACAAAAAAGTTAACACGAACTTATCCTATATATTTGTAAAAATATGTATTCCCTGGACAATAATAATAAAACAAAATTATATAGTTTTACCACGTGTACATTATTATTATTACTTATTACTATACGGCATCTACGATTCCATCCCATACCACGCTAACTATAAATATTATATACCCTTCTTAATGTGAAAACGTAATCGGATGCTCATTCCGAACATTATTATATATGAATCCGTATCATCCGCATATTTACAACGCTAGTATTGACAATTACCACCAGTGGAGTCGATTTCCAGGTTATGCGATGCGCAGAGCGCGAGCATACACGCTTCTCTGTGACAAATAGCTACATGTGGTCAGGTCAGATCAGATTAAACTAGGATATATATATATATATATATATATATATATATATATATATATATATATATATATATATATATATATATATATATATATATATATATATATATATATATATATATATACCGTGAATGTGAAGAATGGGAAGCTTAATATTTGTACATAAAGAAACGTCGTTCTAGATTGCTTTTAAACAAATTGAATCACTGCAATTAAATTTTTTATTTATTAGTATAAATTCACATGCTAATATTTAGCGCTTTTGGGCGCAAACTAGCTCTATCTATAAAATTTTGTGAGAACTAGAATCGTCGTGACAACCTGCACCGAGATGAGGGACACCATCTCACAATGTCTGAGCAATAACTTCCATTTTTTAGAATCTGAAGTAATGTCAAAGATTATTTTATTATTAATTTTGAATAATTTTATTTTCGTTTGATCAAACGACCTGAAAATTGGTACACAACCACGCCTGTCTATGTTCTTTTAAGTTGTAAATTTTTGTTTCAATCACTTAGAAAATTTGAGAGATATTGCGTTTTAAAAAAATATTTTTTAATTTTTTATCAAGAAAAGTTGGCCGTTACGATTTCATGAACAAACTCATCCAAGCCATTAGCAAAATAAGGGTAATTTCCAAATTTGGTCCAAATGAGTGAAGTATTTTTTGAGTTATCAGTTGGATATATATATATATATATATATATATATATATATATATATATATATATATATATATATATATATATATATAGATATATATAGATATATATATATATATATATATATATATATATATATATATATATATATATATATATATATATATATATATCAATCATATCAACATTTTAACTGACCATGGAAATGGGTTCCAGAGGCCCTAATTGTAGAGGTGTGCGAACCCATGTTTTGTTCGAACCGAACTATGAACGAACCCCAGCAAATATGTTGCCTCGAACTTCGAACGTCTGAAATAGTATGTCTAAGGTTCACAGTCGAACTTCGAACTTCTTAGAAATTCAAAATCGAACATCGAACTACCCAAAATTCTTCAGTGTTCATATATCATTTCCTTAAATACAAAATTTTGGAATATTGTAACATACAATATTTGATATGTAAAAGATTCCCACTCTTTTCACAAAAAGGGAGGATTCGACAAATTTGCAAGTTGATTGGGTGAAAATGCCTGCCGGTTCTGATCGTTGTGGAGATGGGTCAACGTTAAATCAAAAACACAAAATATTTGAAACTTTTTTAGATTTCTAGATCTATAGATAAACTCAATTATAAATATGTTGTTGTTTGGTATTGGCTAAGCAGTTTTAGCAAACAGATTGGGAGGGTTCAAAGTAGGCATGATAGGTATACAATAACCACTTACAAGTTTGAACTGTCTCCTGATTGTGAATTGTTAACTGTTTTGACTCACTATGTAATAAAGCATGTTGAAACCAGTGTTTTCCAAAGGCAATCTGTAATTATCCTCAAATTCTGAACATTTACGTTACCGATCGCCTTTGAACAACACCATCATATTGTTGTTACTGAATAGGTATTGGGAGGCTAGGATATACAAGAAAAATAATTATGTGACTGCTAAATGGCTCCGTCGTGTCTCAATGTGTCCTATCTACTGTCAAAAATATGCATGGGTCAAATCTCCTGAAACTACGCTATCGACTCAATGAGTTAAAAGCGCCGCTACCGAGTTAAAGGGGCCGCAACTTCGCTACTTTTGGCAACATTCAATGCCTGTAAAGTTAAATTTCGAAGTATTTTTGAGCAACGAACTTCGAACTATTTTGAAAAATTACATATTTCGAACTTCGAACTATTTCAACATCGCTAGTGCGAACATATTTTCGAACCGAAGGTTCGGTTCGAGTTCGGGGTCGGTTCGGAATTTCGAAGCTTCGCACACCTCTACCTAATTGGTGCTTATTTGAAGAAATTTTCCGAAAGTCTCACCATCAATACCTCTCGATTAGTGAACTTTCTTAATGAAAATTCACTAAAACCCCATCATAGAGTGAAAAAAGCCCATGAACTTAAAATTTGTAAAGCAAAAAATATGATGTATTCCATCATAAGATTAAAAGAAGTTTTTATAAATAAACATTTAATTGTCAGCGTGTTTTTTTGAAACGTTAACCTTTTCACAGTTTGTGGATAGATTGGGTCATTGTGAAGCTGTGAACAGGTTAACTTAAAAAAAAAAAAGCTCGTACAAATCGATTTTTATTTTCATTGAAAATACCTAACTTTCAATTGTCAATAATTTGTAAACAGTTGATAGGTATAGGACATCATACATGAAACATAATGAGTGAAGATTGGAACCTGTGATGAGCACTGATAAGTACAATTTGAAGAACCCAATTCATCACAATAGAGTTTTCTGACCTGACGATCGTTTCGCTGACAAAGTAAACTAAGTGAATAGAGACTAGAACTACTATTTATATGTTAGTTGCCAAGCAGTTGCGAACAGGGTCCTCTAGGAAGGTATACAGACACACCTCCACTGTTGAGTCTGCTTACCTGCCTTTGTTATACTGTGAGTCGTTATCAAATATTCCTTCTAAGGACACACTGGTTATTAAGATAACAGTTCGAACAATGGACTACATAGAACCGGACCTACTCTATTCATCAAAACATTTTTGTTCAAATGTTCAAACTGTTGAGTCTTAAATTCCTGTGATTCAAACTGCTTATCTGCCTTTGTTATACTGTGAGTCGTTATCAAATATTCCTTCTAAGAAGGACACACTGGTTATTAAGATAACAGTTCGAACAATGGACTACATAGAACCGGACCTACTCTATTCATCAAAACATTTTTGTTAAACTTTCTAACGATATATATATATATATATATATATATATATATATATATATATATATATATATATATATATATATATAAACATTTTTCTAACGATATATATATATATATATATATATATATATATATATATATATATATATATATATATATATATATATATATATATATATATATATATATAAACATTGAAATGGACCCTGGATGTGGGTTCTAGGGGTCCTAGTTCGCACTCACTCTTTAGAAAAAATGTGTGCAAAGTCTCACCATCGATACATCTCTATTAGTGCATTTTTAAAAATAAAAATTCACTAAAAAGGGGTTAAAGTGCAGAAAAATATTTGTAATAAAATTTCTACTATGTAGTTTTATAAATAAGACGTAAGGTTGTTAAACAATAAATGGTACTGAAGTCCTATCAGAATTTTATCATTTACATAACTATTATAAAAAATATTTGTACGTAAAACAAAAAATTCAGTTCAGAAATTTGTTTCCACACTCTCAACTCAAACAGACTACATAACCAAGAGATGTAATGTAAAATTTTTAACTCACTGGATCTCCAAACTTCTGGCTTCTTAGGTTGTTCATCTGCCGCACCTGCACCACCCCTTCTCCAGTCATCAGACCTTCTAACGTCCTTACCAGTACTACCTGCAGCAGCAGGAACATCCCTCTCCCTCTCCCTGTCTGCCATTTTGCTCCTCCATGACTGTGTCTCCTTTACTTTCTCTTTGACACGGTCCTTTTCCTCCTGCAGCTTGCGTTCAATTTCCTCTTCTCTGGCTCTCTGCTTGGCCGCAGTCCTGTCTAACATTTCCTGTTTCTCACGCATCTTACGCTCCTTCTCCTCACGTTCGATGCGTTCCTGTTCTTCACGTTCCTTGCGAGCTATCTCTTCCAGACGGGCCCGTTCCTCTTCTTCCTAAAACCACAAATAAAAACAAAATTATTTTTATGTTGGATTAATGCTTAGGTATGTTCTTTCAGGTTTTATTATTTTTGGTTGCCCTTTCACACTAATTACTTATTGTGCAAATTAAAAAATACCTGCAGGTTTGTTAGATCTAATTAACTCCACAGAACTTTTTTATGATTATTTTTATTTTATTTTAGACATTTATTATTAGAGCTTTTGACACCAAAGAAAACACTTCCATTGGTTTAATTTGACCTAACCCCTAGATAGTCAACTACAAAATAAGATATTTCATAACAAAATCAGAATAAATGGAGTACCATAGGGGTCTCCTGTTGGACAGATATAATTTGTAGTTTAAACAATTATTATTATAATAAAGGTAGTTTAGTCCAAAGTTGTCAGATTTGACTTTGTAGATAACTTAGTGATATTATTATGTTACAAAAAATAGAGAGCGAAATTGTGAACAAATTAAACTTAATTTCAAAAATTAAATTCAATTTGTTCACAATTTCACTGTCAATATTTAGCTTCATAACAAAAAATGAATTTGCAGATGAACAAATCCAATTTAATAATAGATATCTTATTAACTTACTATGTATGAACAAATCAGTGATCGCACAAAGTTGTTAGTTATATGTAAAAAGAATTAGATGAACAGGCTAAAAATATCGTTACAACTTCAGAATCTGCAGAAATAGATTTGATTTTAAAGAACTGAAAAAATATATTTCCTACACCACATTCTTTGATATTACAGTAGACACTCGATACAGTGAACACAAAAAACAAGGGTTGTTCACATTATCGATTTATTCAGTTAACAAAGGTTGTATCAAATAAGCAATGAACATTTGTGATCAACATAAGAAATACTTATTCTTATGAAACAATAACAATAAGTAAAGAAAAACAATCACCAAAAATAATTTTTCGTCATCTCTTGGGGGAAGAAAAACGTTACAGGGGGGGGTGTCAAAAATCTTCAAACATTGCGTTACGTAATACTTTAATGCCCCCTCAGCTATTTTTGATTGTTTTTTAGGGTTTTTTACTTTTTGCATAAATGCGTTAAGACTGTTTTATAATTATAAAGTGGTTAATGTTAACATCATTCTATTCACCCCACTGAGTCCCTATACTTAAAGCATTTATAGCACTATCTAACGAAATTTTATTATTTCAAGTTCAGACACATTTCTTTCTACCGCCTCATCAGTTTGACATTCTTCAATAATCTCCTCTTCAAAATCATTGTCACACTGATTCCACTCTAAAACTTAAGATTCTTCAAATGTCCCCTACGGGTAAACATAGACAAATTAGGACGAATTTAGATACATAGGTGTGTATAGGAAAATAAGTTTTACCTGAGTACCAATGTATGCAGAAGCCCTAGTGATTCGGATATTGGGTTCTCAATAGTATTGTCCCATTAGCGTTTTAGAAAAGAGAATGACATATTAGATACATTGATTTATTTAGTGGCCAATTACATTCGTTTCCATAAACAGTTGTGTAGTTTGTTAGTTTGTTCACAATATACGGTGGCCTACGCATAAAAATGAGGTGTTTACGTTAAGCAAGGTTACTGTTATCCTATATTCACACTATCGAGTGTCTACTGTAAGATAATATTCTGGCAATCCGATTATTTTTTACATTTTAAATTTTTCATATAATCAATAAATTTCATATACATAATGGGTGCCATTTTTGACCAGCAAATATTATCTAAGGGATGAAATAAACAAAATTGGATTTTTGAACATTTTAATTTTTTCCAGGAAAATTGGGAACATCAAGAAAATTATCTACAGGTTTCTAGAAGCCCAATAAACATCAGATGAGGTTTTCCTTAGAAAGGTTCAAAAAATGTTTCAAGGGCTTACACAAAGATTCGCTTTTATTATTATTTTTTAATAATTTTTCTTAGTTCTTTGGTGACCTATGGTTGTAAATAGCTTTTGTCTGAGTAACAACACATTAAATTAATTTATGAATATCTTGAGTGAATTTTCAAAAATGTTACTCCAAATGTGAAATTTATTTTTTCGCAAGAAAATTAGGCCTAGAGAATTTTAGGCGTGAAAGATTGTGAATTTGAATTACTGCACAGATAATATGACCTGAGTAACTTCTGATATAGATGAATTAACAGCTGAACTTTGAAAAATTCTGGTGTAAAATTACCTGTGTGAACCCATGTTTTTTGCTACCAGAGCTATGAACGAACCCAAGCAAGCTCCACCTTCAAACTGCAAGAGATAGTATTTGTAAGATTTATAGTCAACCTACGAACATTATTGTATTGATCAGCTTCAATCACTGCTCAATGATCAGATAAACTGTGTATGCCTCTGTATAACAGACCATGCAAAAAGTGTTTCACAGCTAGTAGAACACAAACTGGTTAGATACAACCTAGTAAGTTCATACTGCTGTCCAAGCAGAAGATATTTATTTAATACACCATCAAACAGCTCAAATCCAATTTAAGGATGGGGACATACAAGACAGATAAAACAAACATCACTAAGAAGTACAGAAAGAATATTTTATGAATGAGAGACAGAACAGCAAAATATATCCAAGCTGTCCTGCAAATTGGAGTAATTTCTACGCATATAATAGACTGGCAACGAGCTCCATACGTGCCGTCGGTAGATAAAATGTGTTGGCATACTGTGATTCTATATGTGGAACATTACATTTTATTGACGGAAGTAAGAGAGGGACAATCAAGAGCTGAACTGACAATTTTAAGAAACACAATGCAGCTGCACCGCCTGCTGTCCTCTAGGCTAGCCAAGTTAAAGCCTTTTAATAAATCAGTCTGTGGATAACCAATGCATGGGTATTGACCATCAATTGAAAAACTAAGGAATTTCAGAAACTTTCTCTGAATAACATCAAGGTTATCAATGTGCACAAAGTGTGCCGGAGACCAAACTACCGAAGCAAGACGGGACCTCACCAGTGCCTTGAAAAGCAGGATCAATATTTCGTGAGATGTAAAATCTCCTACTCCTAATTAAAAAACCCATGGTCTTATACGCAGAGTTTAAAATGAAATCATAATGCCGCCGAAATCAGAGCATAGGGTTGAAAATCACTCCAAGGTCATGAAGTGTGTCAGGACGTGTCAAGCTATCTATGTCCCTGCAATTGGTAATCAAATAAAATTAGCTGTTTGTTCTTGTGGACATTATACAGCACTTATTAACATTTAAAGTAAGGCCATTTTCACAGCACCACCTAGAAAACTAGAAAGATTGCTCTGTAAGTGTCAATACCCCATTTTGATGTCATCAGCTTAAATTAGACAGGACACATCTAATATCTGTGACACTTGGTCAATAAAAATATTAAAGAGAACACAACTTTTCCGGTTCAAGTTCGGGTTTGGTGTGAAATTTTAAAGATCCCCACACCAACAATTGCTGTAATAAATTATGAAACATTCCATTACTGATTAGTCATCATAATGTTTAATAAAAAAAGGCATTAGGACAAAATCTCATATATGAAAATTAGTTGTGATTGTTACATGACTCTGTTATGTCCCAAAGGGACGCACTAACTATGAAAAATAGATATAAGTAAATTCCCATCAAATTACGCTACTGACTCAACAAAGCCAGTACCGAGTTAACAGGCTACAGAGTTTAAATTTCGCTACCTCTGGCAACATTGAATGTCTGTAGAGTTCAACTTCGTAGTATTTTTGACCAACAAACTTCCTGTTTTGAAGAATTACATATTTCATACTTCGAACCATTTTAACACTGCCTAGTGTTTCCTTTTTGAGCAACTATTTCTGAGACACACATTTCAAGGTACTTTAAGATTGCCTAACGTGTGCAATTTTTAGAACTGAAGCTTCAGTTCAGGTCAAAATTTAGCACACTCCTGAAAGAGTGTAGCGAACTAGACTAACAGTTCGGTACGAAATTTCAAAACTTTGTGCACCCTTAGAACAAATATTTAAGTAAATACCCATGTAAAAGTAATAAAAGATACTTTCTAATAATCTGTTTTTAAAAAACTCAAATCTTTAACATTATTTTTTTCATTTGAGTTACCAAGGTTTGTCTGTACAACTTACATAAATCAAATGAAATTTTTTATAAAATTTACCTTTCGTTTTTGTTCCTGTCGCTTTCTTTCTTCTTCCTCTTCTTTTTCTTTGATCCATTTCTGTCTCCTCTCCTCCTTTCTCGTGGCTTTCCTCTCTTGTAATCTCTGCTGTCTTTCTTCATTTAACATTGCTTCAAACGTCTTAAACTTCTCTTCATACACCTACACATAACAAAAAATTAGCAGATTCTGAATGGGTATTAAAACAAAGAGAATATATTTCTAGTACCGTTATTTGTTTTATGTCTTTAACAAGTAGTCAAACATTTTTTTGAAGAATGGATTTTGATCACAGATTTAACACAAAATCCATGCTTTAAACATGTTATTTTACTATTGTTCAGCAATAATATGTTGATTGATTGATTGAAAAACCTTACATTTACACTGCAATGAACCCCCTTTCCATTTGCAATAAAAATCTCACAATATTATTTATGATATTAGGATCCCCGTTAATGAAAAACATAAAACCCAACCGACACTACTTATTAAACAGCATTGATACACATTTTAAATCTTTTTTATAAAAAAAAATACTGACCTGATGCCTCTCTTTCTTAAGCTTCTCAAGGAAGGCTTCCTTGTCCGGTTTCATCCTGGCCAACCTGTCTCTAGTAGCAACAGCTAGTTTCCTCTCCTCTACTGCAGCAGCTATCCTTTCCTTCTCCTGTTGTTCCCAGAAGGCCTGATCTTGCAATTGACGTTCCTGCATATTAGCCTGAATCAGAGGGATCTCTTCCAGACGTTTCGCACGTTCAAAGTAGTCCACCTTCTTTTCCTGGGACTTTAACTTGGCCTGCAGCTCACGGCGTTCTTTCTGCAGTTCTTCAGCTTCCTTAGCAGCAATCTGATCAGCATCTAATTTTTTGATGTCCTAAATGATAAAGAAATGTGTATTTATCAAAACAAATGAAGTAATCAAATCATTATCTTAAAGAGTCTAGGTCATCAGCACAGGTCATGTGTGTGTATCCGAAACTTAAAACTATCTGTTTAACATTAGAAGGCATTATCTTTAAATTTGTATAATACAAGTAAAACAAGGCAAGGTTTTTAACTATGTCATGAGGGAAATTGCCACGTTATGCAGAGCGAGGATATCCCTTGTGCCGGTGTCAAACATAGAAGATGCAGAGGGTCCCTTCTTTTAAGCATGCCTTTATTTCGACTAGCTTGGGGTATGTTCTTTTCTCTTTCTTCACTTTTTTTAAAACCCAAGGTAAATTGTAAGACAACGTGCCTAGGGCTATAAGCAACAGTAAATATTTCTCCGGGCATACCCGGCACAACTCACAGTATAAACTAAAAAGGACTAGAGTGAATTGAAAAAAAAAAAAAGACGGATGAGGAGGTGCACAGCGCCAGACTATCAGGGGTCAGAAAAAAACCTACAGAAACTGGTTCAGGAAGATCAGGATTACATAACAGCCAAAAGGGCTGTAATGGAGGACAACCTGATCAGAGTTACAATGTGCAAAGAAGCTGCAGACCCCAAGAGGGCCAAAGGTCAAAGTGAAAAAGAAGACAAGAAACACTCTCATAAGAGACCATGCCAAAATACAGTGACACCACTGAATGCAAAATGTTGGATAAAGGCCAAAATAAAATAAATATTCTTCAAAAATTCCCTCGTAGCACATAGGGAGGCGGGCTGTCATTCAAGACAATTTTATAATCACCATGTTGGAGCCAGAAAGACTAAAGGCTCTTTAGGGTTTCATCACAAATGCACCTGAGAAAATCCTTCCAAATGGATCTTATTAAGTGCAACTTTCTAAATGCACACATAGGCTACGATACCTCCTCGTTGTTTGTGCTGATGCAGCAAGTGGAGGATATGGAAGGACACAAGCCTCAAAGGGCAATGAAGTACCGAAACTGCATACATGCACTGGCTGTCACAGACGAAGGCGGAGAAAGGCTGGATGGTAATATAGTGCTAAAAAAAAAAAAAACAAAAAAAAAACAATGGAAAGGTGCTAGGCTTCTTGGATTAGAATTATCAAGTGTTAATTTAAATTTCAGCAACTTGTGAGAAAAAAATTCCAAATATTATGTTGAATCCTTTTTTTACATTTCTACATATATAGCTAAGCTCAATTATATATACTTTTTCTCATTTGGTATTATCTAGGCATGTAAGGCTAGATGCATTCTGCCCATAATTAGAAACGCCAGGGCTGACAATTTACAAAATTGTTGGTTGGTCCCTATTTATGATATTGTGTGTTTATTAGACCTGCCGTGACAACATACTACCTGGTTACGCACCGAGCTGGTTACGCACCGAGATGACGACCCTGTTGTAAATCTCACAATATTATCTAGGCAGTTTAAACTTTTAGATTGACAGGGTTAAAGTTAAGCATGATAGGTATATAATAACCAGTTGAAATTTTAGCTATGTACTGATTGATAATATTTATCTGTTTTGGCTCATTGTGTACCAAAACATGTTCAATCTAGTATTTCCATAGGCAATCTGCAATTATCGTAAATTCTGAAAAACTACATTACTGATCACTTTTGAAGATCCATTGATAATGTTATAACCGAAATAGGGGGTTGGGGTGCTAGGATATATAAAAAATATGATTTATGATTGTTAAATGGTTTTGCCAGGTCTCAATGTATCCCACCAACTGTCAAAAATACGCATTAGTGAAATCTCCTTAAATTGCGCTACTGACTCAATGGGGCCAATACATAGTATAAAGCACTGCTATCCTGCCTATGATGGCCGCTAATGTGTTACAACCTCGCTACCTTTGGCAGCTTTGAATGTCTGTAATGTTTAACGTTGAAGTATTTTTGAACAACAAACTTTGAACTATTTTAGCGAATTACATATTTCAAACTTCGAAGTACTGTAACATCGTCCAGTACATACAATTTTTCAAATCGGAGGTTTGGTCAAAGTTCGGTTGGAAATTTCAAAACTTCGCGCACCTCTATATAGACTATAGGGTCCTGCATATTAAGAAAAAAACATAGCACAAAGTAACAATGGTTACATTACATACATACACTACATTGCCAGAAGGAGTAGACAGAGAAACTAAGGGAGTTAAATCAGCCTCAAGTTTAAAGACAGATAATGGGAAGAAACGTGGTTAAATATAAATGGTGTATATAAATGTTTTAATTCAGGGACAAGGCTCTGTTGGTGGAGTATATAGAGTAAGAATATTAGCTTGTTTAAAATAGACTAATTGAAATTGGGTATGATATGTATGTGTGTGTATATATGTGTGTATAGATGATAGAAATTAAAACTTTCTGTACATATGTGCATAGAAGTGTATTGATGTGGGTGTTGGAATATGCATTTATGTTCATCATTTGCTCTTTATTATCTTGTTTATAACCATTCGAATTATATTTCAAATACAGTTCCATTTAATAGAATTTTATTTTTGCATCATTTAATCGCATTTGTCTGCTCATTGTATTTGTGTATGCATTCAATCAGTTCTAAAAGTTATATAATTTTGGCATATTAGTCATCAGGTAGATCTGAGTGTAGATGGTGTAATATCCTTTGCTTAAATGGTATATTTTTGTACAGTTATCTTACTTTTGTATATTCGTTGCATATTCGTAGGGTGTTTTATTGGTACTGTACCCGTTAGTGTGAGATTGGTAACATTAACTGTATTTTAGTGGAGCTTAAGTTTTGAAGTTCCTCCCCTATCTATAAGTTTTTATTTTGTGCATACATGTATTGCCTGGTGTTGATATTTTTGCTGTGTATCTTTTTAGGTAATTTTCACACATTACATATGTATTTCAATATATATTTTAGATTTAGGCCTGAATATTTTAATATATGTTGGTCAGCTTTGGTTAAAAAGGAAGGAGAGGGAAACATCTTTTGATGCTTTAGTTTCTTTTTCTGTTAGTATATTTTGTTTTGTGGGCAATCGTTGCACTGCTTCAGCATGGAGAACTATATTCGAGATTTTCGAGTCAGCGCCTGGGAAACTAATAGCGTAGATAGCAATGAAGACTACAGAGCGTTATTGATAGATGGAACAAAAGCCTTTAAATTGTGTCACCAAAACATTAGAAGTTTAGGTAAAAATTTTGATAATTTAAAATTATTTTTAGATAGCTTTGGTGACGTTAGTTGCATTGTTCTCGCTACAACTAAATGCAATACACAGGATCGGAACTTTCCTTTTATGTATTAGATCACCCTATACCTTTGCGGTTTGTACCATCTGCATTTTTAACTCTGACCCTAGACTAAAACTGACCCTTCCCCTATGCCTTCCTGATTTTGACCTCCCTCCGCAGGGGTGAGAATTAATTGGTAATTATTATTTAAAGAGAAACTTACATCTTCATCAAGTTTCTTTAATATTTTCTGACCATGACCAGTTTGACTTATTTGTTGTAGTTTCTCTTTGAGGTGGCGGTCTTTAATTTGTTGAATTTCATTCAGCTGTCTCTTACGTTCTCTTTCTTCACGTTCTTGCTCTAAACGTTTCTGTTCAGCCATAGCCTGTTGTTTAGCTAATTCTTCTAACCTAAAAAAAAAAAGTTTTTCAGTTAGCAATATATCAGAACTGTAATATAATAGGTAACCAAACCTTTTCTGTTCTTCTTCTTCTCTGACAGTGTTGAGACGTTCAATATATTCTTTACGATCTTCAATAATCTTATGTCGTTGCAAAATCTTCTGATGTTCACGAACTTTAGTCTCGTGATAATTCTGAACCATGGCAGTTCGAACTTTTTCACGTTCAACCTAAAAAATTAAACAACAAAAATTAAATATGGACATAAAATATCGTCAAAAAAATTTATTCAAAACATCAATACAGAACAGTAGAGGTGTGCAAACCCATGTTTTGTTTGAACCGAACTATGAACGAACCCAAGCGAATATGTTGCGTCGAACTTTGAAACTCATAAATAGTATGTCTAAGGTTTACAATCGAACTTCGAACTTCTTAGAAATTCAAAATCGAACATCGAACTATCCAAAATTCTTCGTGTTCATATTTAATTTCCTTAAATACAAACTTTAGGAATATTGTAAGATAAAAAATGTAGAAATATTGCAGCATACAATATTTGATATGTAAAAGATTCCCATTATTTTTACAAAAAGGAAAGATTCGACAAACTTTGCAAGTTGAAAATGCCGTCTGGTGCTGATAGTTGTGGAGACGGGTCAACGTTAAATCAAAATTACAAAAACAAAAAATATTTTAAACTTTTTAGATTTCTAGATCTATAGATAAGCTCAATATAAACATGTTGGAATTGGCTGGCAGTTTTAGCAAACAGATTGAGAAGGTTCAAAGTTAGCATGATAGGTATAAAATAACATCTTAAAATTTGAACTATCTCCTGATTGTGAATATTTAACTGTTTTGGTTCGTTGTAAAATGAAGCGTTGAAACCAGTGTTTTTCAGAGACAATCTGCAATTATCCACATAAATTCTAAAAATTTACGTTACCGATCACCTTCGAACACCGTCATCATAATTTAATGTTGTTACTGAAAAAGGTGTTGGGAGACTAAGACATAAAAAAAAGATTCTGTAATTGCTAAAAGGCTCCACCATGTGTCAATGTGACACCAGCTGTCAAAAATATGCATGAGTGAAATCTCCTGAAATTACGCTATCGACTGAGATCGATAACGAGTTTAAAGCGCCGCTGCAGAGTTAATGGGGCCGCAACTTCGCTACCTTTGGCAGCATTAAATGCCTGTAAAGTTAAATTTTGAAGTATTTTTGAGCAACAAAATTCAAACTACTTTGGAGATTTACATATTTCGAACTTTGAACTACTTTAACATCGCTAGTGCGAACATATTTTCCAACCAAGAGTTCGGTTAGAAATTTTGAACACCTCTACAGAACAGGTAATGTATCATTAGTCATGAATAAAAAGTTTTCAAATGACAAAGAACTCAGGTGTTAGCTTACACATATATTTTCATTTAAAATATATTATGTATGTATAAAAAATTTACCACAAACTCATCATTACCTTCTTCTTATTGGGATTAATAATGCTAATAGCTTGGTTAAGCACTGTTGCCATATTAACCAGCTGATTTCTGACTTGCTCGCTGGGCATGACCTGCAATGTTGGTCCTTCAGGTTTGTCTTCCCTCTGACTCTCGCTAAGATCCATACCAAAGTGAACACACTGTTTTCCATGATCGATTCTAATTTGCATATCGTTGTGACGAACACAATCTACTAGCAGTCTCTCCATATGAAAAGGTGTGGAAAACAAGGAAAGCTCAATGAGTCGCTTAAACTCTATGGTCTGGTACACCTGTGCTATCTGACGTACCAGCCTGACTAACGTGACATCCTGCAAAGCACGGATGTACTGTTGCAAGGAAGCGTTATCTTCTTCCAAAAACTTAATTACTGACTGGACTCTTGAACAAAGCAACAACGGATGGAAATCAACTTCTAGCCAATTATATAAATCTTGAAGTTGTGGTGTTGCCAGGTTGACCACATTTACACGAACCTGAATGGAAAATGCAAAAACAACAAATATTAAATCTTCTATTTAGAGAATAATGTTGGTTTAGCTCGCATAATAAAAAATAATAGAACTTACCAAATCTTTCAAAAGGCTAGCTCTTGTAGGTGGTTGGAAAAGGCCAAGTAAGACAGCAAGGCGTTGGGCTTTTTCAAGGGGCGACTTGTCAGTTTCAATGAAGCGATCAAATTCTGGATGAGCAGATGGTAGAGGAATAGCCAAGGTAGCTAACAGAACACGGCATGCCATTCTAAAAACAAAATGAACTCAACATTACTTTAATTATTCTTCAAATCAATAAGGAAATGGGTGCCTTCCGCGGCAATTATTAGAGAAATTATGGAATGAAAAGGTAAATATCATCTTTCGTTGGGAGCCATCAGCTGCTCCAGTTAGTCACCTCTCACAACAAGCAGGAAATTCCTTGGACCTATTCTTTTTACATGTTTACAAATATAATTATTTAAGTATAGCCGCCGAAGTTAAACTTACCATGATTATGGATTGTAAAACACTTTTAACAAGACAGTGTTTCACCATGATACAATTAGAAGGCAGAATAAGTAAGCTGGTGCTGATAAATAAGCCTATTTTTAACATTGGTGGAAATGGACATGAAAACCAGTTTAAAGTTATATCTATTTTTATAACTGTTAGAAAATGTCACTTAGACATGCAGGTACTTACCAATAATGTGTCATAAACACTAATTAAATGATACTTTAATCCAGTAGCACCTTCTAGTACGTTAAATTTAATTCTAAGATGGGTAACCAAAGGAAACAAGACTAGACTGTTTCAGTAGAAACTGAATTGATTATGAGTTTTATCCCACTGGTTGTATCTGCCCACTCACCCAGCCTGTCATAACCGGCAACACTGTTGGTAGTTGTGGAATATTCTGATATGTCAAATGTCATTGTCACATAAGTCAAGTGTCAACGGAACAGAACAGTGCTCCCATTTCAGCCGTTAATTAGGTACTAATGTTTAAAGTTTCACAAGCTGTATCCTTAGTCATCCTTGTTAGCATTACAGAATATTGTTTTGAGTTGTATCTTTCTAACCAAATAAAGATACCTAAAGTAATTCGTGCCGTTATTACAAATTGCAATATATTGTACAAGACACAACAAATTGACAACGAGGACGGTTGCGATCTCTCATAGTACATGTGTGTATAACTATAAATCTTGTTAAGAATGGAAGCACAGCATTGACAAACACCAGCTACAGCTAAGGTGTACCTACAGGTATTGGAAAACTTTACAGTTCAAGTTCGAAAACTCACTGCGAAATGACCGAACCGATACAAACAATTGTAAATACATTATTTTCAATTGAGTCTTACGATAGCAGCACAAAATGTTATCGTTTGCTAATGCGCCTAGAAGGCGTATTCCAAGTTTTCAGGATTACAACCGACAAAAAAGCAGCATATCTATCTCATTATATGGGGGCAGACGTGTATGACATCTTATGTGACAAGACCTCACCAGCATCGCCAAATGAAAAAACCATACAGTGAATTGGTTAATGTTATGAAGACCTATTACAGCCCAGATCCACTGGAAATTGTATAAAATTTCAGATTCCTAAAAAGGAAACAAACGGAAGTGAGACAGCACAAGAGTTTTTTACAGTTTTGCAGAAGCTGGCTATAACACGTAAATTCAGTGATTACTTACCAAAGGCGTTAAGAAATCAATTCATTTATGGCCTGGGGGCACAGCATATTGAAAGCAGATTATTAGAATTGAGGTACCACGACTATAAGAAGGCACTGTTGCTGTGGGTATAGTAATGTCGACAAGAGATGCAGCCAGGTTACACAGACAGAATACAGAGGTAGTACTCCATGTTAGTGTGATGAAGCAACCACAAGGTGCAAAGTGGCAAAGTGTAGTGCAAACGAATAAATCTTATTCGTCAGATTCTGCAGATCCTTCTTATAAACACAATAAAGTTCTTTCATGTTTTAGGTGTGGTTCAACTCGACATTTAGCCAATACATGTGATAAGAGTAAGCTTCTTTGCAATACATGTAATAGGAAGGACGTTTGAGCAAGGTATGTTTCAAAAGCAGGGCAAATCCTAAAGTAAATCAGGTAGATCAGGGGGATCAGATGAGTGACATTATGTCAATAGAACATGTGGAGTTTCGAGATAAATTTTTGTCAGAATTGGAAGTAAACAAAGTAAAAATGCAATTTTAGGTTGAGTTTAATTAATTATATAGATTTTAAGAATTTATTTTAAAATGTTGTGATTCATAGTCCACATGTAAATGTAATTACTTATAGTAGACAGATATTACGGAATGTGGGTTAAGTGCACAAAAATATTACAAAACATTTAAATTTATACATAGTTTAATCAGATAGACAGCCACTAATGGGCAGAGAATAGATTAGACAATTGCAAAGTAGTGAATTAACGAGATAACACACATTGATACATTAAACTTGGATTACAGGAACTATTAAAAAATAATTTAAACATTTTTACAAAAAATATTGGGAAAATTAAGGGCTTACAAACTACTGTTACAAAGCAATTCAATAGACGTAGGTGCGGTGTTGCCACATCTCCAGAATTTCCCCAACATCTGGGAATTTTTGCACAATCTGGCAACACCGCCTCCCCACCCCCCTGGGGGTGTCTGGGGTGACCCCCCACAGGCGAAGTCTCAACCCTCTAGGACCAGAAATAACGAAGTTACCAACTTGTACCCCGTCGGAACGGATAACTGAGGTCTGCACATTCCGAACACCCTGTATATACACCCTGTATACGCAGAGAAACCCTTACACCCTGTATACGCAGAGAGATCTTATAGTTCGAGAAACACCTCTTGTGTAACATAGGAGTGGTGACCACATTTGGATCATCCTGTATATACATCCCCCTGTATACACACGGGACCGATCTGTATTCACAGAACCTTCTAGTAAAAGAAGGTTCTGGAACGTTCTGGAATGGAATGCTCTAGAAAGGAGGGGAAGGTACGGCGAGTATATAAAAGCGAAAGCAAGCCAGCCCGAGTAGAGTTCAGTAAGAGAATGTGGTAGTGACTTGAAGCAGTGTAAAGTGTTAAGAGAGTAGTGACTGTAGTACCAGATTAGTGACTTTTGTTGAGAGTAGTAATTGTAGACAGTAAATTAAGTGTTTTGTGAGAGAGACATTCTAGAAATTTTATTGTATCCATATTTAGAGTGTAAATAAAGTTGTTTTGTTAAAATTTAAAGTCTCACTTATCCAGAACCCGGAGAAAACGCAACAATTTGGTGTCAGAAGTGGGATAAGTGAGTGAAGAAGTGGACAACTAAGCTAGCTGTAAATGGTAAACACTAGATCGACTGACTACGACAAGATGGCTGAAATCAAAGAGTTGATGGACTTACTGAAAAGACAACGCGAAGAAGACGAGAGAAGACGACAAGAAGATAAAGAAGACCTCAAGAAGCACCGCGAAGAAGACGAACAACGACGACAAGAAGATAAAGAAGAACTCAAGAAGCAACGTGAAGAAGACAAAGAAGACCTCCGAAGTATGTTCCACAATATGAGAGTCGATGTAAAAGAAGAAATTGAACAGATCAACGAACAAATAGAAAATGTGGACAAGAAAGTAGAAGATGTGGAAAATGCAATAGGAGTGGTGAACAGGAAAGTAGAAAATGTAACAGAGGATTTGAATAAACAATGGGAAGAAGTTGAAGGATTGAAAGAACAAATAAAGATGATGATGAAAGGCACAGACATCAGACATAAAGAACTGACAGAACAGGTGATGGGTCAGACTGATAGAACTCAGCCAAGAGGAGTTACTGGAATGTCTCCAGTTCAAAATCGTCCGGAAGAAGATATGCCAGCCGTGCAGCAGCTTAATGGAACCCTAAAGCCGCCGACTTTTGACGGAGAAACATCGTGGCCCATGTACAGGAGGCAGTTTGAGGCGGCAGCTCTCAGCAATGGGTGGAGCGAACAACAGGCAGCCACTGCTCTAATTCTCTCGCTTCGAGGTAAAGCCCTAGAAATCCTCCAGAACATCCCGGAGTCTAAACAGCAAAACTACTTAACAGTGATACAGGCCCTAGATTTGAGATATGGTAACAAGTACATGAGCCAGGTCTACCAGACACAACTAAAGACAAGGATCCAGAAGCCAAATGAGACTCTGCAAGAATTTAGTGCCGAAGTGGAGAAACTTGTGCGACTGGCATATCCCCAAGCCCCAGAAGAATTTGTCAACCAGATCACCGTCCAGACCTTCATCGATGGGGTACTTGACAATGAAATGCAACAAGCTTTAAGACTCGGAAGGTTCAAAACACTTACAGACTGCGTAATTTATGGCTTGGAATTTGAAGCAGCGAAGAATGCATCTCAACCTCGCCGCAACAGGCTGCGCGAAGTGAAGGAGATAGAGGACTTTGCAGACACGACAGCGGAACTAAGGCAAGAAATGAAGTTGATAAAAGAAGCCATAGGAAAGCTCACTGTACCGGTTGGGGCACGTAGGACGAAAGCAGATTGGTCAGACATAGAATGCTACAAGTGTGGTAGGAAAGGACACATAAGTAGGCAGTGCTTACAAACCCAACAGGTGGCTCGCAGAAGACAAGAATATACCAACAGTGAGCGCCGTCAGGGAAACGACCTGACGCCAGTGTAAGGGGGCGGCAGCTGGCGTGCAAGTCCCAAGGCCCCAAAGTCAAGGTCTCCACTATCCGACGCTACCGCGAGAGCCTCGTTATACCTGGCAGCATACACGGAAGACAATGCAGTTTCACCATCGATACTGGTGCCACTAGATCCGTTGTACGTCCAGACATGTTGCCAAACAAGTCGGCACTCACTACCAACAAACAGCCTGTGTTGGAGACGGCAAAAGGAGATAGAATACCCGTGCATGGAGAGGCCACTGTTTACATTAGGCTGGGCAGTACTGAGCTACAGGTAAGGGCTGTCGTCGCAGAAATCGTCGACGAATTTATTCTGGGCCTGGATTTAATGGAAGATTTCGATGTCCTATCAGTAGACTTCCAGAATAAGATCTTGAAAATCGGCAACGAAGAGTTGTATTTATCTCCAACAGCAGGCGAAGCTAATCCCAGGGTGAGA
This sequence comes from Tillus elongatus, assembly GCA_964006375.1. Lineage (NCBI taxonomy): Eukaryota > Metazoa > Arthropoda > Insecta > Coleoptera > Cleridae > Tillus > Tillus elongatus. The sequence continues at coordinate 92,430,974 of OZ023266.1, forward strand.
CTTATTGTCGACGAGGATACACGGATTCCTGGTAACAGTGAGAAGATTGTCAGAGCCAGACTAGAGAAGAAACTTGATTGTATGTCTGCTCTCATAGCGGAGCCCCTAAAAGATAGACGTGATGGTGCCCTCGTCGCACGATGCTTAGTAGACCCGAAGAAGACAATACCCATAAGAGTGGCTAACGTACAAACTAACAGGGTCACATTGAAGAAAGGTGAGGTTATCGCCACTTGCGAACCCATTGACCGAGTGATGTTGTCCAAAAACGTGACACCCACTGCATTAGACAGAAGACTGCCAGTAGAAATAGTAGAGCGGTTCAAGAATTCATGGGGCCAATTGAACAATATGGAGATGGAGATGGCCCTGAAGTTCGTATTGGAGGAGGCTGATATCTTCGCTCAAGATAAAATCACAGGTCGTACGAGTCTAGTGCAACACAGAATTAATACTGGCGACGCAAGACCAATTAGACAGCCGCCGAGAAGACTGCCTTTTGCCAAGCAATCAGAAATCAAAGCGATGGTTAACGAAATGCTGGAAGATGGTGTGATCGAGGAGTCTAATAGTCCTTGGTCGTCCCCAGTAGTTTTGGTCACCAAGAAAGACGGCACTATGAGATTTTGCGTGGACTATAGGAAGCTGAATGATGTCACCAAGAAAGACAGTTATCCCCTGCCCCGGATCGACGACACTTTGAACACTTTGGCCGGATCAAAGTGGTTCTCTACGTTAGACCTGAAAAGTGGCTACTGGCAAGTAGAACTCCATAAAGACGATAAGGAGAAGACTGCTTTTTCAACCGGGAATGGGTTGTACCAATTCAAGGTCATGCCATTCGGCTTATGTAATGCTCCTGCCACCTTCGAGCGACTAATGGAGTTAGTGCTGAGAGGACTGACATGGGAAACATGCCTGGTGTATCTCGATGATGTCATGGTGATTGGAAGGACTTTCGATGAACACCTGTCGAATCTGAAGCAAGTTTTCTCCAGGCTGAGAGGTGCCAATCTGCAACTCAATCCCAAGAAATGCGTCCTCTTCCAGAAGAAAGTGAGTTTCCTCGGACATGTCGTTTCTGAGAAAGGGATAGAAACTGATCCAGAGAAAATAAAGGCAGTAAGAGACTGGCCTGTGCCGAAGAACAAACATGAGGTCAGAAGTTTTCTGGGACTTTGCAGCTACTACCGACGCTTTGTGAAGTACTTCAGCAGCATTGCGAAACCTCTGCATAGCCTGACTGAAAATAAGGTTGAGTTCATCTGGTCACCAGATTGCCAAGAGTCTTTTAGAGAACTCAAACATCGTCTTCTCACTGCTCCTATACTGGCTTATCCTCGGGACGAAGGACTGTTCATACTGGACACCGATGCTTCCCAGTATGGCATTGGGGCAGTACTCTCACAGCTCCAAGCCGGAGAAGAAGTTGTGATAGGCTACTTCAGCAAAACGTTCGGAAAAGCAGAAAGAAATTACTGTGTAACCCGGAAAGAACTGCTGGCAGTTGTAAGATCCATCGAACATTTCCACAGCTTCCTGTACGGAAGAACATTCCGCGTGAGGTCAGATCACTCTGCTCTGCAATGGCTTCTGAACTTTAGAAATCCCGAAGGACAGATAGCACGATGGATAGAGAAACTGCAGAGCTACGACTTCCGGATTGAACATCGAAGAGGAAGAAGTCACGCCAATGCAGACAGCCTGTCAAGAAGACCATGTTCAGTGCATGAATGTAAATTTTGCGAACGACAAGAGAACAAAGAGATCGACAAAGTAACTCATCAGATCAAACAACTGGTGGCAGGACAGGAGAATAACACCGATCTAGACGTAAATCTTGAATACATCAGAGACGCACAGAAGACAGATCCAGACTTGAAAAATATTAGAGAATGGCTACAAAAGGGGAAAAGACCTGAGTGGCACGATGTGTCCCGGTTTGGGGCGGAGGTTAAAGGCTACTGGCTACAATGGGACTCATTGTGTCTAAAGAATGACATGATCACTCGAAAATGGGAAACTGCCGATGGTAGAGACTGTATATACCAGACCGTTGTGCCAAGTGAGTGCATAGACAGTGTTCTTCAAGAGTTACACAATAGTAGAAGTGGAGGCCACTTTGGGGTCAACAGGACTCTTGCCAGAGTGAGAGACCGCTTCTATTGGATAAACTGCCGAAGAAGCGTGGAAGAATGGTGCAAAAGGTGTGACCAATGTGCTTCAAAGAAAGGACCAAAGACCCGATCCAGAGGAAAAATGATGCAGTACATCTCAGGTACACCGTGGGAGAGAGTTGCCGTAGACATCGCAGGACCTTTTCCCATCACAGAGTCTGGGAACAGATACATAATGGTGGCGATGGACTACTTCTCGAAATGGCCTGAAGTTGCGCCGATCCCCAACCAAGAGGCAACGACCGTAGCAGAAGCCCTGATGGAAAATGTCATATCACGGCATGGCGTACCCTTGGAGATTCACACCGACCAGGGCCGGAATTTCGAATCAGAGGTCTGGAAGAGCCTAATGGACTTGCTAGGCATAAAGAAAACGAGAACAACGCCACTCCACCCTCAATCAGACGGCATGGTAGAACGGCATAACAGGACCATCAATCAGTATCTTGCTATGTTTGTTGACGAGAATCAGAGAACCTGGGACAAGCTGATACCTCTGTTCCTCCTAGCTTACAGAAGCTCTCAGCATGAATCTACCGGCTACACTCCATCCATGATGTTGACCGGCAGAGAGATGCGGCTACCAATCGACATGACGAGACCACCACCGAACGAGGACATAGCGGACCTAGCTACGTTACCTGAGTATGTCGCCGACCTAGAAGGAAAACTGCGCACTATACACAGATGTGTCAGAGATAGGCTCCTCTTAAGCAGTGACCGGATGAAGATGCGCTTGGATCGCAGAGCAACACCCCATACATTCAAGGAAGGTGATGCAGTGTGGCTGTACCAACCAACAAGGAGAAAGGGCCTCAGTCCCAAACTTCAGAAACCATGGGAAGGGCCATACTTGGAGACGAAGAAAATTAACGACCTAGTCTACAGAATCCAGCTGTCTCCAAGAACTAAACCCAAAGTTGTTCACATAGAGAGGTTGAGTCCCTATCGGGGCAACGAACCCCCAAGTTGGCGGCCGGTAAATACTGTTCGGGACGAACAGTCTTAAGGAGGGGGGCAGTGTTACAAAGCAATTCAATAGACGTAGGTGCGGTGTTGCCACATCTCCAGAATTTCCCCAACATCTGGGAATTTTTGCACAATATGGCAACACCGCCTCCCCACCCCCCTGGGGGTGTCTGGGGTGACCCCCCACAGGCGAAGTCTCAACCCTCTAGGACCAGAAATAACGAAGTTACCAACTTGTACCCCATCGGAACGGATAACTGAGGTCTGCACATTCCGAACACCCTGTATATACACCCTGTATACGCAGAGAAACCCTTACACCCTGTATACGCAGAGAGATCTTATAGTTCGAGAAACACCTCTTGTGTAACATAGGAGTGGTGACCACATTTGGATCATCCTGTATATACATCCCCCTGTATACACAAGGGACCGATCTGTATTCACAGAACCTTCTAGTAAAAGAAGGTTCTGGAACGTTCTGGAATGGAATGCTCTAGAAAGGAGGGGAAGGTACGGCGAGTATATAAAAGCGAAAGCAAGCCAGCCCGAGTAGAGTTCAGTAAGAGAATGTGGTAGTGACTTGAAGCAGTGTAAAGTGTTAAGAGAGTAGTGACTGTAGTACCAGATTAGTGACTTTTGTTGAGAGTAGTAATTGTAGACAGTAAATTAAGTGTTTTGTGAGAGAGACATTCTAGAAATTTTATTGTATCCATATTTAGAGTGTAAATAAAGTTGTTTTGTTAAAATTTAAAGTCTCACTTATCCAGAACCCGGAGAAAACGCAACACTACATTAAATTTGAAATCCGTTGCTACACCATTTTTCATTAAAGCTAGAAGGGTACCTTATGCACTTTTACCTAGGGTAGAAAAATAATTAGATTTTCTAAAAAAAGATAGGGTTTTCCAAAAAGTTAATAGTTCTAAATATGCAACTCCAATTGTACCTGTAGTTTAAATCAGATGGAAAAGTTCGTATATGTGGTGATTTTAACTGTACCTTAAATAAAAACCTAGTAAATGATGAACATCACTTACCAACTTTGATAAAACTGTTTTCATCCATGACAGGGGGTGAGAAATTTTTCAAAATTTTACTTGAAGCAAGCATATGTACAGTTAGAAGTTGGCCCAGAAGATACAAAGTATTTAACTTAAGAGTACACCCAAAGGGTTGTACCGGAGTACACACTTAATGTACGGGATTGCTAGTGCTCCTGCTATTTGGCACTATCGAGAATCTTTTGAAAGATATTCCAGGAATATCTGTATTTCTATATGATATAAAAATTACAAGACCAGATGACAAGACTCATTAACACAGCTAGAAGCTGTTCTTTCCAGACTTGACAACACAAAAACAAACCAAAGTATGATAGGTATGATTTTTTGTTGTTGATGAAATTGAAAATTGTGGGTACAAAAGACACATATGGTATTCATAAAACAAAACAAATAATTGAAGCAATACAGAATGATAATACTCTTACCAATAAAACAGAAGTAAGAGCATTTGTTGAGTTAATAAATTATTATAATCGTTTTTTACATAATTTAAGTGATACTTTGAGACTACTTTCTAATTTAGTTAAAGATGAAGTACACTTTAAATGGGATAAATATTGTAAGAAGGCTTTTCCATTAGTTAAAAAAGAAATTTAATCTGATAAGGTTTTAGCTCATTTTGATCCTAAATTACCGCTAATTTTGGCTACGGACGCTAGTCCCTATGCAGTTGGGGCAGTTTTATCACATAAATACCCAGATGGAACAGAACGTCCCATACAATTTGCTTCACAAATGTTATCACCAGTACAGCAAAAATATGCTCAAATTGACAAGGAGGCATATGTCATCATTTTCGGTGTATTTTTTTTTTACTATTACCTTTAGGGTCAGGATAAAACCTCTAGGCAAAGTGCATACTCCAAGTCTGTGGTCAGTGAATTGAGGTGGATGGTGGATAAGCAAACTTCAAGATTAAATATGTTAACGGTGTCCTGACTATTGCTTCTTTAAACTAGATCAGCCCAACAGTGTTAAGATACCAATTTATTACCAGAATTCTCGTGGTTTACATACTAAAACAGAAGATCTGTATCTAGGCTTGTGCCGGTTGTCTGAATTAAAGATAATTGCTCTTAGTGAAACTGATTTACAGTCTGACATTGGTGATTCCGAACTCTTTCTGTGTGCATACAGTGTATTTAGGGCAGACAGAAGACTGGATGTTACTACTAAAAGTGGTAGTAACTGTGGAGGAGTACTTTTGCAAATTCATTGTGATGTTCAAGTGGCTCAAGTAGATTTATCTGCTATTCTAGAGGCAGTACCAGTTATTGATGCTGTTGCGTGCAGGTGCACTTTGGATTAGATTGTGTTTCATGTGGTTTGTATGTATGTATATATATATATATATATATATATATATATATATATATATATATATATATATATATATATATATATATATATATATATATATATCAGTCTTGTCATTTCGCTGTTGAAAAAATTGGTTATTATTGGTGATTTTAATGCACCTCAGTTTATTTATGGACAAATTACTGATCCCAAAACCAAAGCTATCCATGATTTTTCTATTTTTTTGAAATCTGTCAAAGTTTAATAATATTTCCAATAGAAACAATAGGCTGCTTGACCTTGTGTTTGCCAATTGTAATTGCTCGGTTCTCCATTATATGGATCCACTAGTGCCTGAGGATGCATATCACCCTGCTTTAGGCATATTTCCTGAATTCAGGAAAAATTACAATGGTCCTAAATACTTTCCTTGTAACAATCTTACAACTTTCGAAACGCCAATTACCCTGCACTGTAAGCTGCAATACTTGATGAAGATTGGTCTCAACTGGGGTCCTTTACTACCGCCAATGAGGTTTGTAGTTACTTTTATGGCAGACTTAACATTAACTTTGAACAACATGTTCCTCAGTGCAAGAGGTCATCTAGAAAATTTCCTCCCTGGTTTACTAATGAAGTAATACATTATATAAAAAATAAGGAGAGGTGCTATGCAATATATAGGAGGCATAAACGTGACAGTGATCATGCATAGTATAGTCTTTTTAGATCTATAGTTAAAACAAGCTGCGAGAGGCATATGGTGATATGTTGGTGGAACTGAAGAGTCTCTTAAGATTGATCCCTCTAGATTTTCGTCTCATATACAGGAAAAGAGGCGAGCAAGTAACATTCCAAGTACTGTGTCTGACGAAAATGGCATGGTTTATAATAAGCGTCAAAGAAGTGTTAACTGTTTTGAAAACTTTTTTAAAAGTGTGTACCGTTCTCATTATATCACTGAACCAGTGTATACCTCCGGACCATCACATATGGCAGTCACTGTGGCAGTAATTGGTGATAAGGAAATTCTTAAAGTCATCAAGAAGCTCAAGAACAAGTTTACTACTGGAACAGATTTGGTGCCATCGATTTTAATTAAGGACTGTGTGCATGCTCTTCTCAAACCCCTTAGAACCCTATTTAACTTGCCGCTGCGCACACATTGCTTCCCTGAGGTTTGGAAGATCGCTCGGATCTGTCCTGTTTTGAAGTCTGGGGACCGTTCGAGGGTCAGCAACTGTAGGCCTATAGCTATGCTATGTAATTTTGCTAAGATTTTTGAGGCAATTGAGTATGGTCGTATTTATCCTGCCATGAAGTATCGCTTGTCACAATACCAGCATGGGTCTATGAAGGGGTGCTCAACACTGACGAATTTAGCCCTGTTCACACAGTATGTAATTAAAGCTTTGGATGGACAGGGTCAGGTGGATGTCATTTATTCAGACTTCTCCAAACTGTTCGATCGTGTTGTCCATTCAACACTTCTGTACAAGCTGCATTTGGCGGGCATTGATGGACGGCTGATAGCATTCTTTCGATCCTACTTGACTAACAGTATGCAATATGTTTTTTATAATGGATTTAAGCCTGAACACTTCACTGCTAGTTCCAGTGTTCCACAGGGTTCCACTCTTGCCCCACTCATCTTTTTGTTATTTATCAACGACATAAGCTCTGTAATTTCTGGTAATCATCTATTATTTGCTGATGATCTCAAATTATACTCCAGTTTTCATGATATTGGTGACCATTCAAGACACTCCAGGTGGACCTTGACAACTTACAGCTGTGGTCTGTTGAGAACAGGCTTGAATGAAATGTCTCGAAGTGCAAAGTGATGAGATACACTAGAAAAACCAGCCGTATAGCTTTTCCCTACAAAATGGATGGTGTACCATTGGCTAGGACTGAAACTCACAAGGATCTTGGCATTGTATATGATGAACATTTAAGTTTCACTGGACATATTCAAACAATTACAGCATCCTGTTTGAAGTAGATGGGTTTCATTATAAGGGATGGAAGATCATTTTCCAGTTTGGACATTTGATTATCCAGACTTATTGATGCAATTAAATTTCTAAGTTCCACGGGCTGCATCTAGAGTGGTGAGAGTGTTTAAGCCTTCAGTACCAAGGACTAACTTGTATATGAAATCACCCGTGTAGACAATGAGCTCTGACTTTAATGACATTGCAAACTTGTGCGAGTTCTATTCAGATAAATCTGCGGTTATTCATAGGGTCGCTATATCTTACTTATTATTATTAGGACCATTATATGTACTGTTTTGTGGAATTTCTGCACAGTAGTTTAGTTTTGTTTTTGGAAGTATGTTTTGTTCATATTGTTACATGTTGTTCTTTTTGCTTGGTGCCCTATTAATGAGATTATCCTGTTGGGCATGTATTCAATAAATAAATAAATAAATAAATAAATAAATAGGGTCGTCCTTTTACACTATATGTGGACAACCAACCAATTGCATAGATTTTTTCACCATCTAAGAAATCTTCAACTCTCACAACTACACATATGCAGCATTATTCTATATTTCTACAGGGATTTACTTATGACATCAAATACAAAAACACAAAACCCCATTCAAACGCTGACACACTATCTAGATTACCCATTAGTAATACTTCAGAATATGAGTCTGTTGTTGTAGATAAGCTAGAAATTTTCCAAATTGACTCTTCACCAATTACATTACAACAATCACAAGGTAAAAACAAGTAGAGATAAACTCTTGAATAAATTAATTAATGCTTTCAAAGGGGGGAAAACAGTACATGCTACAGATAGATGTGGTATTCCTCAGTTAGAATTTTCAATGCAGGATGGTTGTCTATTTCGTCAACACATTATAGTAATTCCTCTTAAATTATGACACAAAATTTTACATCAGTTACATGAATCTCATTTCAGGATCAATAAAATGAAAGCTTTAGCTAGAGGAAATTGTTGGTGGCCAGCATTTCTAAAGATATTGAGGAACTGTGTGTGAATTGCATTGAATGCAAAAAAATCAAAAACAATCCTGTCAAAGTTCCAGTGCAATCTTAGGAAACACCTCCAGCACCTTTTGACAGAGTTCATGTGGATTTTGCTGGTCCATTTATGAATTACTATTTTTTTATTCGAGTTGATGCACATAAAAGATGGCCAGAACTTCACAGAGTAAGAGACTTAACTTCTCATAATACAATTACATTATTACATAAAATATTTTCAACATTTGGAATTCCAAAAATTCTTGTTTCGGATAATAGTACATTTACTTATTATGAATTTAAGAAATTTATGCAACAAAATTGTATCATACATAAATTTAGTGCACCTTACTGCAACCAATGATCTTGCAGACTGATATGTACAGACATTTAACCAATCTTTGTGAGCCTTAAAGGGCAATAACATTGAGGACAGAGAAAGACAACTTTCAAAATTTCTTTTACATACAGAAAGACGCCTCACTCGACTACAAATATTAGTTTAATGTTTAATAGGGAAATCCGATCACGATAAGATTTATTTAAACCAGAATTTAAAAGTAACATACAAACACTAAAGTAGATGCAATCAGAGACATTAAAGAACGGGAGAGAGTTGAAGCACGAGATTATTTACATAGTAGCAAGTGGGAATTTCGTTATGTAAAAAAATAAATTGGGAAAGTTGCATTATTTACTAGAATTAGATGATAAAAAATTTGGAAGACATATAAACCAGATAACGGAAGTAAGTAAAAATATACCAGTGATTATTAAGAATCCCACTTATTATGAACCTGATATTATTACTCCGAAATTCACGCATCCACATCAGTAACAGATTGCAATGTACACCTAGAGCCATCTCAAGATGAACCAGCAAATAAAAAAGGTGATTTCTCGGAAACGCCACCAAGCGTAACTAACTTACCTTCTCCACCTGACGTAAACATTTCTTGCACTGCTCCTCAAATGGTGCACCTACCTTAAGAAGGTCTACGAGAACAGTCAGACTGCAAGATAAGACTCAATTTGTAACTAGGATATTTATATCATTTCAATTTATTAAGTAAATATCTCCAAGAAGGGAGCGAGCTGCCATAAATGGCAACACTGTTGGTAGTTGTAGAGTAATCTGATGTCAAATGTCATTGTCACATAAGTCAAGTGTCAACGGAACATAACAGTTTTCCAGTTTAAGCTGTTAATTAGGTACTCATGTTTGAAGTTTCACAAGCTGTATCTTTAATCATCCTTGTTAGCATTACAGAATATTGTTTTAAGTTTTATCTTTATAACCAAATAAAAGTAGTTAAAGTAATTCATGACGTTATTACAAATTGTAATACATTGTACAACCCACAACAGATGTCCAGAAAATTTAACTCACAGCCACTTTCAGGTTGGGGTTAAAACACATACTTGCTACGTGACCATATAAATGGTTATGAAAGAACATACTTGAAGAATATGAAATTTTAATTTTATAGAACTTGTGTTACATTTGCTGGTTAAATTCTTAGAAATCATATTTCTAAAAAAATTAACTTGATAAATGTAAAATTCTTGTTATTAAGACCTCATCTTTCAATACAAATCATTTAGCTAATCATGAAAAATTTCTGCTTCAGCAGCATAGTTAAGAAATATGCCTGCATTACCCAAATTAATTTAAGCAGCCAGTACCTCGGTGAGTGACTCCTTTGGGCTCCCATCCAGGTTTGGTAAAATCTAAAAGATCTTCCCTAATAACCATAGCAGTTAATGAAGAACCAAAAAAATAATAAAATAAAAAGAATGCAAACACTAAGCTTAACAAATTTAACAACAGTGTTCCAGTTCCACAATTGTTATGAATGAATACAGATATTTTGGGAAAACTTAATTTACAAAACAATTTTAGAAAAAATTATATTTAAATTGTGTTGTTAAAATTGGATTATCCAACCCACATTTATCAATCCCCAACAATGGCCACATGTTGTTTAATCTTACCTGGACAATTCCTCCTGGGTAATGTTCTTCTTCATTTCCTTGGAGAGCTGGAACAGTTTAAAGAGTGCAGCTGCATGGAATAAATAGTTGCCTGCCTTCCAGAATACCATGGCCAATTTTTGGTAATAATTTGCCATAGTCTTAGGTACAGGCATTTTCTTCGACATATTCATTAAATTGTGAATATCCTCAATGGCTTTATATGCCTCCTGCCATAGTTCCATCTGGATAGCAAAATCAAGTTGGTGTAGGCGAGTCTCCAAGTTTAGCTGCTGAGTCTCAGGCTTAGACATAGAAACATTTGCCACCTAGTAGATATATCAGTCATTAGAAAAAAATATTGCAAATTCAGTTCTGCATTTTGTTTATTTCATTAGCTTATAATTCATCTAAGAGGTTCTTAATTTCTGAGCTATTTTATTAAACTCCAAACATAAAGTCAAATAAACTAACAGTAGGTAAAAATTGCTTTTTCAGTGTTTCAAGATTTGTCACTTCAACTCGAATGGCTAAATAAGAAAAATTCAAAATTAATTAGATCTAATTATATTTACATATTTTCCCATATACCTATTTTCTACATCAAGATCTTATCTATCGTTTATTAAATAATTTAGCCAAAAACTTTACATCTGTGTGATAACATTAATTCCTAGTTACTTCAACCTAAGTAGTAAAACTATTAAAATATATTTATTTATGAGCAAATTTACAAAACTTTCACACTTGTTATGTTGAACGCCCTCCTATTATTATCAATAAAAAAATAGTGCTGCAAATTGAATCATGACTTCCACATAGCTGTGATAATCTACTCTCCTCAATACATTCTTATGAAATAAATTTAGGGTCCACGACTTGACCACAAAGAAAATATTTGTATTCCTTTACCCATAAACTTCTGAAACGTTATATTACTAGTTTTAATGAAAAAAATGTCAATTTTCACCAAATCACCCCTTATTGATCCTCTACCCCCTGAAGCTCTCTTTCCCAAAAACAATTCGAAGTGTTCCTTGGTCGGGTGCAAACTGGATACCAAATTTGAAAATGATATCTGAATTCGCTTGAAAGCTATTGAGCCTACTAACAGACAGACGTTCAGGCAGACAGACCAAAACATTTTTGTTCCAGAATCAAGTTATCTATGTTTTGAGACTTTTTATGCCATTTTACAACAACAAAAAATCCAATTTTCTTCATCAAAAAAATGTTTTTGCTATGCTATATTTTAATAAATTTTTATTTGCTTTTATCTCCTGCATTCCTGCATTCAACAAACAAAATTAGTATATCAAGGATCTAAGAGTTGGCAGCCATTAATAAAGCATCAGAATAAGTATAGTGTTAATTTGGTTGGAGACGTTATCATTATATACATCCATATCCATATATACATCAGTTGCGGGCGGTGTGTATTTTTCGGCGATCTTGAGGAAATGCGATACTTCTGTGCGAAATGATCGAGTATCATCGTCGAAAACGACAGAATAAGCAATCTGGTGTGCGCTCTCAAATTCCACACTTTTAGTTTGCAGTGGAATTTTGGCAGAGTGTGTCTAGCATGTGTTTAGTAATTTTCGTGTAGTGCTGCACATCAGATTGATTTTAATTAGATCATTTCGTTGTTGTTTACATGTTCTAACAAGACAATTATTATTATCATTATCGCGCTTAGTTCGGGTTGCTTAATAAGTGGACAAAATAATTGTGATACTGTGATTAATTCAGTGGATATTTTGAATTTAAAGGTTAACTTTTTAAGGGACTTTTTAACTACTATAACCTATAACTTACTAGAGGAAAACTTGGTACGTATAGTTAATAACTATTAAGTTTACTGAGTTTAGTAAGTAGGTTTTTTTATAATACTTTTTCGAGGAAAAAACAGGTGAGCCCTTCATTTTTAGTGAATTTTTATTTTAAAAAATTCACTAATAGAAGGTATCGATGGAGAGACTGTAAAAAATTTTTCAAATGAGCGCGAACGAGGACCCCTAGAACCCATATCCGGGGTCAGTTTCAATTTTTATATGTTTATATATATATATATATATATATATATATATATATATATATATATATATATATATATATATATATATATAGTATTAAGGTTTTGTGAAGGTAATAGTGTTATTTATCAAAAAATTGTGGGAAAGCAGTCAGTTGCAAAATAAAACTCCTATATATGTATGTATCCAACCGATAACTCAAAAAATAAGCAACTGATTTCGATGAAACTCGGCAAGTTATTTTATTAATGGCTATGATGAGTTCGTTAGTCAGGAAAATCGGATAAGGTTTTCCGGGAAAATTTTGAGTTTTGTTTCAAAAAAAAAATCATTTTTTTCGAAAATTACAAATCTTTTTAATGAAATTTGGTGGATATGTTGCCTTGTAAAAGACCTTACTACACACTAAAATTCAACTTTCTACATTTTTAGAAACATGAGGTATTCAAATTTTGAGTTTTCTTTTGAAAAAAATTTTTTCTCCGAAAATTACAAAGTTATTTGGATGAAATTTGGTGGATATGTTGCCCTGGGTAAGACCCTACTATACACCAAAATTCAACTTTCTAAGTTCGTAGAAACTTGAGTTTATCAAATTTGAAGCATTTAATAAAAAATTCACTACCATAACGCACTTGCTGCATCCCAAACTTTTTTCTTGCGCGCATTCAATGCATTAAGGCAGGAGCCGCTACTGCTTGTGAGAATAATTAGACAGTTAGTTGTTAGCAAAGTTCAAAAAGTAAAAAAAAAGAAGTGGCATCCGGAGCAGAAGTCATCACTTCACCAAAGGTATTAGCAAGACTAAACAAAGAAACAATTCACAAGATGAAAAAATATTCTAAAGATAATACCTGTAAGGCTAAATGCATTCTCACCATAATTAGAGATGCACACCGGTTTCGCTCTTATTAGAGCTTCAGTGCACTGTACTAATTACACTGAGAATACACCTAAAGCATTTTCGGCTAAGGTAGCCAGCCTCCTAGAACATTGTGAGATGTACAACAGGATCGCCATTTCGGTGCGGAACGAGGTAGTATGTTGCCACGGCAGATGTAACAAACACAAAATATTATAAATAGAGACTGTGTCCAACCACCCAACAATTTTGTAAATTGTCAGCCCTGGACTATTATTCCCTAATACCAGGACAATGTATGTGAGGCTGCATCTAGCCTTACATACATTTTCCCGGTATTAGGGAAGTCAGGGCCAGGGCTGACAATTTACAAAATTATTGGTTAATTGTACACATTCTCTATAACATTTTGTGTTTATTGGAGCTGCCGTGACAACATACTACCTGGTTCCACACCGAGATGGCGACCCTGTTGTATATCTCACAATGTTCTAAGGTATCTCACAAAACAGGCAATAAAAAGCGTACAATCCAAAAAGAAAGTGACACTGACACTACAAATGAACTCGAAAATCTAGCTCTAATTGATACGTCAAATGACATTGATTCTGAGAGTTTTGATAAAGAAGAAGATATAAATAGATACAGATGAAGCAGAGGAATCCAGCGATGTCGAAGTGGACAAATGGGTGGTACTCAAATACGAATGTATCAAACGAGTTAGGCATTTTGTAGGAATCACTTTGAGAGAAACCAACGAAGGATGGGAAGTCAAGTTCTTGAGATGTCACAGGAAAAACTTTTTGGTCTGAAATTGATGATGTAGACATTATTAACAAGGAAAATATTATAAGGATTTTGCCAGACTGGACACGAGGACGGAGAGGAAAAAGTTCTTATTTTTCAGTTGATTTCTCAAAACTTAATGCAAGCAGTTAAATATTATCAGGATTTTGCCACACTAGAAACGAGGATGGAGAGCAGAATGTTTTTATTTTCGAGTTGATTTCTCAAAATTTAATGTAAGCAGTTCAATTAAAATACACATTCTTAAGTTCATAACTTTTTATCTATTATAGATATTAAACTGTTCAAAAAAAAACAAATTTGTAGTCTTTTTAACGCTTATTCACACTAACCCCATTTAATCTGGAAATGCTTTACATTATAGACAACATCAACTGCATTCACACTTGCCCCATATCGTGGAATAAATGTGAACATCAAACATAAAAATGAATTATATATAAAAGTGTTTTGTTTTCAAACAATGAAGTCAAAAAATCAGGTAGATAAATACCCATACTGTCCGAAAGATAATATCTCTAAGATATGTATTTCAGAAATTATAATGTTAAATGCGTTCATACTTACCCAGGTTCACCTTATTTTACGGGAGAGGCAGTAGCTTTTTTGGTGCACAGGCACCCAGGTAGCAAATTTATGATAATCACAGACACTCTATGTGCACTTAATATCATAAAACAGTTTTGGCCATCTCACCCTTTAGTAAAATATGAACTCAACTGATAACAAAATAACAGTAAATATGGTGTGTGGTCAATAGCCCGACCTAATGGGTGGCATCAAGGGGAGAATGTGCACAAAGTAAAGACACTTCGCAACAGTTTTTCATGTGTGGTAGTTCACACAAGAAAATACATCAAGTTAACATAAATCGCTTCAGAATTGGGCACACTTCGATCACTCATAAGCATCTGATCGCCAAAGATCTATCCCATTTGCTCCTTCTGTGAAACACCATCTACCATAAAACATATAACGAATATCCTATACACCTTAAAAAAAAAGCCTCGACAACATACCAGAAGCCCCTGAGAACTTACAGCTCATTCTCACTACAAATTTGCGAAACCAAATTCAATTTTTAAGACATTATTTTATTCTGACAAATTTAAGCATTTGCTTTTACTTTTATATGTGTTATTGTCATTTATTAAAGAACTTAGAAGAAATATGTTTTGTTTTTTATAATTACTAACATTTATATATTGTATCTCCACTAATAACCTAAATGGTTGATGCAATTTCCTCCTTAAATGAAAAAAATTATATATTTTTTTAAACTTATAGCTATAAGATGTTCTATTTTTTCACACAATTAATAGATAGGTGGGTATACACATATGTCACATCCAAAGCTATTAAATAGCAATAACAACTTAAAACTTGATTCGCAAGCATTGTTAGCTTAACTGATGTATTAAAACAGTTATTAATTAATGGTTTAGTGACCTTACCTGAGCAGGAAGTTTACAAATATCTTCCAGATGCTTGCGGAGCTTATCACAAAGTTTCCTGAATTCTGTCTTGCGATTGTACTTGAGGCAAAACTGGAATGCCATACGGGCAATGTCATGGTAAAGGTTCTCCACATGTGCATTGGTTCTAAGCAACTCCAAACATTGACAGTAGGATTCCCATAGAAACTTGACCCAGGGTGTAAGAATAGTACGATCAGAGCGATCCTGGGCATCTTCTCCAGATACAGCACTACATGTTTAATTTAGAACAATAATAGTATGTCTTTAATTTCAGAAAGCTGGTTAATAATACCAAAACTACTACTACTACTAATAATAATAAACCCCATATTATGATTTTAAAATTGTATCATAAATGACCTAATAAGTTCAACATAATTAATTCCTAACATAAGGTTAATTACAACCACATATAATAATAATGATCAGCCCATTATTTTTTGAGTTATCAGTGTGATAACTCAAAGATGACAATTCGTCACACCATTCTGCAGTTGAATCGAAGAAACCATCATGTATATAGATAACAATAGTGTGTGCAACAGGAAATATTTATTTCCTAATTCCTCTCTCGCCCCGAACATCTAGACAGACAATTCTTCACACCATTCTGCAGTCGAATCGCAGAAACCAGCCTGTATATAGATAACGCAACAATATAACATACAATCGTGTGAAACTTAACTTAAGGTGCACCCAGCTGCATCCTATAATCATCGGAGAGGCCTGCCTAATTAATGCAACAGCAACTCTCCAAAGATCGACACAATTATAATCTTATGCTGAAAATTATGCGACAATCAGACGAATTATATTCCCCTAAATAAGCTGTTTAATACATGTGGTAAACAAATTGTAATGTCTTGCCACAACTCGAGTGTAAGACTGGACAGTCTCTCTAGAACCAGACAATCCAATCTCCCACGCAGCCAGCTACCTATACCGTGCTTTCCGATCGACCAAGCTCGCCTAGCTTGCTAGATCGGCTGTAGCGAGAGGAGACCAGACGTGGTTTTCTCAGCAGTCTCTGCTGCTGTGGGCGTATTTATGGAGCGGCCAATAGCCTTCGTCTCGCAAAGTCGCGATTCGCCATTCTGATGCGCAAACAAACTACTCGCGTCTCAGTCCTCGCTATCTGTGAACTTTTATACCAAATAAATTTTAATGCGGTTTTATTTAACATGAATTAAATAAATTAAATATACCAATTAAAAAGGCCTGCTGCATTACTATATATATATATATATATATATATATATATATATATATATATATATATATATATATATATATATATATATATATATATATATATATATATTTGTTAAATTGGGGCGAAGTTACGCCAGTTAACACACAGCTTCCCACGATAAGTCACGTAGGCGATATCAAGTTACATTCCCATGCAGCTGTCCCATATCAGCATATTCTGCGAATTAAACCGACTGTTGCAAATACGCCAGCAGTTTGAGTTCGTGTAGAAGCAAAGATCAGCATGTTCTTGCGAGAACATGTAACGGACACTTTTTTCATTTAGTATATAAAGCCATTGTTTTGTATTAAATATGTACAGTTACATTTTAGGCAGTAACGCTGTCAGTTTGTTCTTTAATAGTTTAAATAGTTTAATAAATTTTAAAAAAAGCAACTAAAGTACCAGTGTTGTTAATTGGCGTAGTCGGTGACAGATCTCGCAGCAACCTAAGGCATCAAAAGAATATTGGTTCGTTGGTTTTTCAACAAGAACCAATGGTCATCTGGTTCCTATTGTTACTGTAAGTTTCCCTCCTATATGTTCTCTGTTCCTTTGTCATATGTATGTGAATATATGTCGGATATTGATGAATTAATAAACAGACTTAATCAGTTTAATTTGAGAAATAACTTAGAATTTGTTCTTGAAGAAAATAATTTAGAAAATAATATTGTTGAACAGGAACTCCAAAATAATTTAACTCATAATAATAACAGTATTAATCTTGTAGAACAAATTGATACTTAATTAGTACCACAGAAAATAGCATAAACATGGCCCAAGCTAACAATATGGGTAACAACTTTAGTGAATTATATTTAAAGATGATACCTGAGTTCAATGGGGAACCGGCAAATGTTGGTAACTTTCTTAAGTCATGCGACCTCATTATGCACACATTTTATAACGCTGAAGATGAAAGGTTATATTTAAATCATTTTTTAGTTAATTTTATACAGTTAAAATTAACCAGTCAAGCTAGACTTATAATACGCACAAAAATAATTAATAGTTGACAAGACCTAAGACAGGATATAGTGCAAAACTTCACGGACCAACGAAACGACACTAGTCTTTTAAGTGAACTTTTAACACTCAAACAGAAACATAATGAGGATGCTCTAACGTTTAGTAATATGTGTAGATATACTGATTTCTAATCTAATTTGTAATGAAAATAATCAACAAATACTAGAAGTAAAAAGAACAATTTATGCTCAACAAACATTAAAACCATTCCTCGGGGGACTTAGAAACCCACTAGGAATGGAAGTAAGATCCACTGCTCCTGCATCTATTGAGGATGCTCTTAAATTTATAGTTCTGGAGGAACATTATGAGTATAGAGATAGAACATTTCTTAAATCAGGCAATTATACATCGCCAAATAATAAAACCCCCAATCCACAGACCAGATCTTTTAACAATTGTTCTACTCCCTAAAACTTTCCAGTAATGCAATTTCAAAAATCATTTAGAAATAATCCCCAATATCAAAATCAAAATAACCAAACTTCACAATTTAGGAATACTCCCCAATATCAAAGCCAAAATAATCGGAATTTAAATTTTCTAGACCGCCCCCTTTTAAACCAGAAAACCCACGAGAACATTTCCAAAACAGATGGATAAAATATTACAGCAAAACATTATTAGGCATTCACATTCACTGTGGTGTTCACCAATTTGAGTAGTCCCAAAGAAAGCAGATGACAGTGGGAAGCAGAAGTGAGGATCGTAGACTACAGAAATCTAAACGACAAAACCATACCAGATCGCTACCCCATACCTAAAATAGAAGAAATATTGGATAAAATTGATAGATCTCACTATTTTATTATATTTTTCATCAGATAGGAAAACATCCTGACGATATTGAAAAGACGGCATTCTCAACAGATTTAGGTCATTATGAACCACTAAGAATGCCATTTGGCCTTAATAATGCTCCAGCCTCATTTCAGCGCCTAATGAATAATGCTGTACACGGATTGATTGAAAAAACCTGTTTTGTCTACATGAATGACGTCATTGTGTTCTCGACATCTCTACAGGAGCATCTAGACAAGCTTACACAAGTATTTGAAAGGTTCAGGAACTTTCAGCTAAAGGTGCAACTGGACAAAACTGAATTTTTAAAGGAGGTTGAATTTTTGGGAGATGTGGTCAGCCCAGAAGGAATTAAACCTAACCTACGAAAACTCAAAGCCATAGAGAAATTACCCATTCCTAAAACACAAAAAGAAATCAAATCGTTTCTGGGTCTAATAGGATACTACCGAAAATTTATAAACAATTTTGCGAATGTCACAAAACCTTTAACGAAATGTTTAAAGAAAAATTCAAAAACTGATATTAACAACGAAGATTATAGAGGCATTTGAAACATGTAAACATATTTTAAAGAGCAGTCCAATATAACAGCCACCAGATTTTATGAAGAAATTTATATTACCTACGGATGGTTCCAATGTTGCACTTGAAGCTGTCTTAAGTCAAGGCGAACCGAATTCAGACCTGCCGGTAGCTTATGCAAGTCGAACTCTGCACTACACGGAAAGCAGATATAGTACAATCGAAAAAGAGCTACTTGCAATAGTGTGGGCTGTAAATTACTTTACACCCCACCTTTACGGCAAAAGATTTACCATAATGACCGATCACAAACCACTGAAATGGTTATTTTCATTAACAGAGCCCAATTCGAAGCTAGTAAGATGGCGTTTAAAGCTGGAAGAATATGACATAGAATACACGAAAGGAAAAAACAAATAACGCCGACGCTTTATCACTTATGAAGATTAACCCCATTTATGTTGATAATCAGTCAATAATTAATAATGTAGATGAAACAGAACGGCAGAAAGGTAATGAAGACACTGATGAAAAAATCGAAGAACTAGATACGGTTAATTCTAACCAGGAATCATACGCGCACCAGGCATTCCTATTTTGGAAGAGGAAATTATCAATAACAAATCCATTCAAATATTCTTTAGTTGCTTAGAGGAACCCGAAATTCTACAAGTCAGAAAAGGCAAGAGATATTTTATTCGTGCTAAATTTAATTTAGAAGATGCAGACAAGATAGCGGAATTTGTAAAGCAATACTGTTTGCCTCAAAAGAAATACTATTGCGTACTTATTAATGAGAAACATTATGAATTAGTTAGTTTGGCTATCAATCAACACTTTAATAATGCACATGCGCCGCAATTATATAGAAATGCTAAAGTTTTGGAAGAAATTAACTGTGAGAATGAATTAAAGGATCATATAATAGCATATCATCAAGGTTAAACTAACCATAGGGGTCCAGATGAAACGTATTTAAGGATGAAACAGATATTATTATCCCAGTTCAAAACAAAAAATTTTAGAATTCAGTTTAGACTGTGAGACATGTAAACAAGCAAAATACAATAGACATCCAATTAAAATACCTTTAGAACACACTCCAACTCCTTCAACACCTCCAGAATTAATTCAGAAAAATAGACTTCAAATCGAATCATCTCAGTTCTTTACAATTCTTGACCCTTTCAGTAAATTTGGTCAGGCCTTTCTGATTAAAAGCAAGAATGCTATAGAAATTTCTAGCGTATTAATACAATATTTTTCACAATATGGTACAGTAAGAGGCGTCGTTTCTGAGTCTGGTACGGAATTTTCAAATGACACTGTCAAAGATCTCCTAAAGTCATATCAAATTGAACTGCACATAACTACAATTCATAATCCCAACTAACAGCCCACTAGATAGATTTTACAGCGCATTGATTGAACACTATAGAATTTTCAAAATAAAATACCCAAATCTAAAACCTCCTGACTTAATAGCCTACTGCATGTCCTAGCCTACAATTCAAGCATTCACTCTAAAACTCTCAAACCCCCCAGAAATCTTCAACTTCGACCCCGAACTTACACTCACTCAAGCATATAACCAAAAACCTAAGAATTTTATGAAAATAGTTTATGATATCGTATTGGATCGAATAGGGAAATCTAAAGCAAAAATGCTCCTTAGAACTAACGCTGAAGTTAATCAGCCATTGCTGAAGTTAATCAGCCATTTAAAGAAGGTCAAATAGTCAATAAAATGATACCCCCCTGGATTTCACAAAAAGCAGAAGAACCCCTACACACGTCCATGCACAATAATATCCCTCCTAGAACATAATAAAGCTTTACTCATAAGCCACAAGAATGACGGGCAATGTGTAACTCATTTAAGAAATCTTCGCCTTTCAGGTGGGCATCTGGAGGGCAGCTACAGCTAGAAGACTTCAAGAAGAACCTTGTAAGTTAAGTAGAAGCTATTGCCAAAACGACGTATGGCGCCTTTTACATGTATATAATATGGACCCCTTATTTAGTGACTATAGTAAACTTAAATACAAATATTATCTCATAGCCAATACTTTAGTGATAATTTTAGATCTGAATACCATAATTTTATAGTCGACCTTAACCCCCCGTAAAATGCCTTGTGTCTGACAGGCCCATCATATCTTAAAAATGCAAATTTCTTATAAAACATTTACCCCACGCAGCTCATATTACAGGTACCTTCGTAGAGAGGGTCATATTAGAGATCTCTGTAGTCAGTAGAAGAATTATAATATAACATACCTAAAAGACTCAATGTGTGCATAAGCAACAAAAGAGGTGTTGTGGAATCAACCCCTCCAAAAGTTGCGGGACCCGGGGTGAATAGGGATTCTCGGCGGGGAAAGAAATATAAAGGAAAAATCAGTAAAAACAACTTAGTTCGATCTCTATAAGCAGGCTTTTTCACTTTTTTGTATCAACACTTCCTCCTAAACATCTTTTCCTCTGCACCACGCCTATTTGCTCCAAGTTGTTTATGCACTAAACACTCTACGAAGCAGACCTGAACAATCTGACCTGAACGATCTGACCTGACCTGGATCATGACCTAACCTATACCTGGGGGTGTAAAGTTAGTTCGCCTCCTCGTGGTGCACCCTGGATAGCGTCTACTAGTAGACGTGAACTAAATGAACTAACCAAACCGTAACCTTCCTAGTCATGTCTTAGGAGGGCCGGGAATGCTTGCCTTAATTGGCCGGCATTGCGAGGAGAGTCCTCTATAAAAAACCCACATCGCAAGGTCGTTGGCGGGTTGGTGCCGAGGCGATGATGCTTCTGGCCGATATGGCCGAGCATTGGCAGGATGGTAATTCTGTCGCTAACGTTAACCCTCCCCAGGGAAACCGGGCGACCTCCCTGTGTAAATGCCTATTCATGGGATGCGGGGCTCTTCCATGGAGGTCTATTTTCCCTTGCTGCTCGTGGGGCCAAACATGGACACGACTTACACAGACCCAATAGAGGAGGTGGCAGGATTCAACCTTCCACTGGAACCTCCAGAGGGAAAAAACAGGGGAAAGTAAAGTCCACCCCTAGGACGACTACCAAAGGTAGACCCTCCTATAGGAAGCTTGGTTATCGAGCTCCTAAAAAGGAGGAGGAACCTGCACCATAATTCCCTTCTCCTTTAAGCTCCTTAACCTACTCCTTTATCCTCTATACACTCCTATATTCCTACCCCAATGCCCACCAACTTAAGGTGCATTCAAGCTAATCTGCATCATGCTAAGGCTGCGACATACCTCCTTAGCATGAAATTAAAGGAAGAGCAAATAGATATCGCTCTTCTCCAAGAGCCATGGACCGCTAATTCGGAACGAACAAAAGGGCTGGGTAACACTTCTGGTAAGATAGTAGAGGTGGGCTCTGGTACTAACCCCAGAGCCTGTATCTGGATCAGAAACAACTTGCAGTATTTTACACTTTCAGAGTACTGCACCAAGGACATGGCATCCATCCATCTCGTGATCACATCCGGGGGGACCAGGCTGGAAGTAGTGGCCTGTTCGGCCTATTTCCCTGGAGACAGAGATGCAGAACAACCACCTCCAGCAGAGGTGCGGAAATTGATCGCCTACTGCAAGAGGAACAATTATCACCTCGTAATGGGGTGTGATGCGAACTCCCATCACTTGGTTTGGGGGAGCACGGACACTAACAGACAAGGTGAATCATTATTTGAATACATTTTAGGGGAGGAGCTGGTTGTCAACAACATAGGCTCGGAACCCACCTTTCTTACAGCTAACCGGAGAGAGGTTTTAGATCTTACGATCAGCTCAAGGCTTTTGAGCTCAAAAATTCTCAAATGGAGGGTGTCGTCTGAACCCTCATGTTCAGACCATGCCCATATCCTATTTGAAATTGAAACAGGTCCTACACCTGTGTTAGAGTATCGGGACCCGAGGAGGACGGATTGGGAGGGATACAAACAGTCCCTCGCCGGCAGACTTGGGTCCGCAATCCCCACAGTGAGGGATCGTGATGAGATCGAGATTGCGGCCGAACAGGTTAGGGAAGCTGTGGTCTCTGCCTATCACGAAAACTGTCCACTGAGGTCAAAGAGAGACAGTCGGGGGTCTACTTGGTGGAATAATAACCTCGATAAACTACGAAGAGAAGTTAGACGTCTCTTCAATCGTGCTAAGATTACAGGCAACTGGGACCAATATAAAACTGCTCTAACACATTATAATAAAGAGATCAGGAACGCTAAGAGGGAGTCCTGGAGGAGGTTCTGCGGGGACATTAATAATTTGCCCAGCAGCGCCAGAATCCACAGGATTCTCTCACGCGACCGTGTACAGGAACTGGGATCGATAAAACGACCAGATGGTTCCTTTACTGAATCTCGGAAAGAAACGTTAGAGCTCTTAGCACACACACACTTCCCAGATTGTCTGATCCTGAGCAACGGAGAGGTCCTACCAGCTGAGGGACGATTTAAACGCCCCCAAAGGGGGGACTGGCTAGTTGCTCGGAGAATAGTTACAGCCTCAGCAGTGGAGTGTGCTGTGAATCATTTCCAGCCATTCAAGTCGCCAGGGGAGGATGGGGTGGTACCGGTCCTACTACAAAAGGGACTGGAGATTCTCCTACCCTTCCTTATCAGGCTGTTCAGAGCCAGTCTGGCCTGGAACTATATTCCTTCCAGCTGGACGGTGGTTAGGGGGGTTTACATTCCCAAATTGGGACGTAATGACCTCCTACCTACTTCACTGAGACCTCTCAGTATTACATCATTCCTCCTGAAGGGATTGGAAAAAATACTGGACGGACACATTAGGGGGAACATCTTACCCAAGAACCCCCTAAATACCCACCAGTATGCCTATCAAACTGGCAAATCAACTGAGTTAGCGCTCAATAACCTCGTCGAGAAGATCACACACTCTCTGGAAAATGGAGAGGTTGCGGTGGCGGCATTTCTCGACATAGAAGGAGCATTTAATAATGCATTACCGATCTCCCTCTACGAGGCCACTATCGCTAGGGGGGTGGAACCTACCATCTGTGGCTGGATCGGAAACATGCTGCACAATCGGACCATTATTGCCTCATTACGGGGAGAGGTGGTCAGCGTTAGGGCTGCGAGAGGGTGTCCTCAGGGGGACGTTCTATCCCCCCTGTTATGGTCCCTCTTTGTGGACGACCTGCTGGCTATCCTCTGACAGGTTGAGGTCCAGGCGTATGCGGATGATCTTGTCATAATGGTTAGAGGCAAATCTGAGGAGGAACTGTCTAGTACTCTTCAAGAAGCACTAAATGTAGTCAATGATTGGTGCCGTAGGGAACAGATGTCTGTGAACCCTCGCAAAACGATCATTGTCCCGTTCACCAGAAGAAGAAGGTTGGACAAATTAAAACCACCTAATCTTATGGGGGAAAACATTCCATTTTCGGACCAAGCAAAATATCTGGGAGTTATCCTAGATAAGAAGCTCAACTGGGACAGACAGTTAGAAAATGTTATCCGCAGGGCTAAGATGTCCCTGTGGACCTGCCGGAGAATCTGTGGGAACAACTGGGGAACAAACCCCCAACAGATGTACTGGCTCTATGTAGTGGTTATCAGACCTATGATAACATATGGAGCCATAGTTTGGTGGCCTAAGGTGCTTCGTGGTACCGCGAGGGCCAAACTGGCTCATCTACAGAGACAAGCATGTCTGATGATAACGGGAGCGATAAGCACCGCACCATCAGTCGCTCTTGAAGTCCTCCTCAATATTCCCCCACTTCACATATGGCTGGAGAGGGTGGCGAGGTGGACAACGTACAGACTAATACAAACGGCAGATAACATGCCGAGGGAAGTCAGTCTGAGGGGGTCCGGACTCCTTGATGACAGTGATTGTCACAGGATTCTGGGAATGGTCTCGGACTTGATGCCTACTAAAATCAGCAGAGATCTGTCTTTCAAGACCGTCCTCCCGGAAAGGGAGGACTGGGACCGGAACCAATCGACCCTGTTGAGAGCGGACCTCTGCTGGTACTCGGACGGCTCCAAAACCAATATGGGAGTAGGAGCCGGCGCCTATGGGGGCAGCACCGATGCTAGACTATCAGCTAGTCTCGGCAAGTATGCAACCATACACCAGGCAGAAGTTTATGCCATCGAGATGTGTGCAAGGGAAAGTTTAAAGGACCTATGCACAAACAAATCGATAAAGATATATGCAGATAGCCAAGCTGCAATAAAAGCTCTTGGTTCCTACCGGTGCAATTCAAAGACGGTATGGAGTTGTAAATCTGCCCTTAACGAATTGGGCAGCTGTAATGAGGTGTCGCTGGTCTGGATACCGGGTCACTCGGATCATGATGGCAACGTTGCGGCAGACGCGCTTGCCAGGAGTGGTGCCGAGTGCGGCTTTATCGGACCAGAACCGGTGCTGGGAATAACATCATGCACAGCAAAACGCACCTTAAAAACCTGGACAGATAGAAGGACAATTCAATATTGGCAAAATCTTCCAGGATTAGCTCACTCCAAGGCCTTCATAAATGGCCTGTCTGAGTCAAGGGCTAAGAAACTACTAGAGCTGAACAGACAACAACTGAGAACTCTAGTAGGCCTATATACAGGACACTGCCGCTTGCGGCATCACATGCACCGTATTGGAATCGGTCAGGAGACCGAGTGCCGACTGTGTATGGAGGATGACGAAACAGCAGAGCACGTGCTGTGTTCCTGTCCGGCAGCGGATAGGACTAGGCACCTGCTCTTTGGCAAGGTAAAGCTTGCTCCAGAGGATCTGGATCGACTTTCGCCCACAAAGGTTATCGACCTCTGCAGGAGGCTGGATTTGTTGGGCGAAATATAAACATTAGGCGTGAGCCACAATAGACCGTTGGTCGCGGTGGAAGGTCCGATATGGACCACTCACATACAACCTAACCTAACCTAACCTAACCTAACCTAACCTAACCTATACCTGACCCTAGACTGACCAAAAAAACGTAGAAGAAAACCGAAAAAGCAGAAAAACATGTATTTTATAAAAACAAATTCTTATGATTTAAAATATTTTTGATACCGCTAACTATTCCTCGAGACAGTATCAATAAGCTCTATCCTGAATCTCTATAAGCTACACAAACAAATTTGTTAAAAAATAAAAAACTATCGTTAAAAAGCAAAAGCGACTACTTAAAAATAAATCCCCATAATTGTAAAGATGCTTTATACTGCTAAGAAGTACATATTTTTTGAGACATTTAAAATCAATGCAAATTTTTCAAAAAAGATGTATAATAAAGTACTTTTTAGCCATGTTTTTCCCCTTCGTCGATGACTTAAATTTGTTTTTGCTAAATGTTTTATGCTCAGTAATAAGATAATAATCACATGTTCAGCAATATATATATATATATATATATATATATATATATATATATATATATATATATATATATATATATATATATATATATATATATATATATATATACCTGACCCTAGACTGACCAAAAAAACGTAGAAGAAACCCGAAAAAGCAGAAAAACATGCATTTTATAAAAACAGATTCTTATGATTTAAAATATTTTTGATACCGTTAACTATTCCTCGAGACAGTATCAATGGGCTCTATCCTGAATCTCTATAAGCTACACAAATTAAAAATAAAAATCTATCGTGAAAAAGCAAAAGCGACTACTTAAAAATAAATCCCCATAATTGTAAAGATGCTTTATATGTTTATACTGCTAAGAAGTACATATTTTTTGAGACATTTAAAATCAATGCAAATTTTTCAAAAAAGATGTATAATAAAGTACTTTTTTAGCCATGTTTTTCCCTTCGTCGATGACTTAAATTTGTTTTTGCTTAATATTTTATTGTCAGCAATAAGATAATAATCATATGTTCAGCAATATATATATATATATATATATATATATATATATATATATATATATATATATATATATAGTGTTTTTCCCTTCGTCGATGACTTAAATTTGTTTTTGCTTAATATTTTATTGTCAGCAATAAGATAATAATCATATGTTCAGCAATATATATATATATATATATATATATATATATATATATATATATATATATATATATATATATATATATATATATATATATATATTGCTGAACATATGATTATTATCTTATTGCTGACAATAAAATATTAAGCAAAAACAAATTTAAGTCATCGACGAAGGGAAAAACATGGCTAAAAAAGTACTTTATTATACATCTTTTTTGAAAAATTTGCATTGATTTTAAATGTCTCAAAAAATATGTACTTCTTAGCAGTATAAACATATAAAGCATCTTTACAATTATGGGGATTTATTTTTAAGTAGTCGCTTTTGCTTTTTCACGATAGATTTTTATTTTTAATTTGTGTAGCTTATAGAGATTCAGGATAGAGCCCATTGATACTGTCTCGAGGAATAGTTAACGGTATCAAAAATATTTTAAATCATAAGAATCTGTTTTTATAAAATGCATGTTTTTCTGCTTTTTCGGGTTTCTTCTACGTTTTTTTGGTCAGTCTAGGGTCAGGTATATATATATATATATATATATATATATATATATATATATATATATATATATATATATATATATATATATATATATATATATATATATATATATACCTGACCCTAGACTGACCAAAAAAACGTAGAAGAAACCCGAAAAAGCAGAAAAACATGCATTTTATAAAAACAGATTCTTATGATTTAAAATATTTTTGATACCGTTAACTATTCCTCGAGACAGTATCAATGGGCTCTATCCTGAATCTCTATAAGCTACACAAATTAAAAATAAAAATCTATCGTGAAAAAGCAAAAGCGACTACTTAAAAATAAATCCCCATAATTGTAAAGATGCTTTATATGTTTATACTGCTAAGAAGTACATATTTTTTGAGACATTTAAAATCAATGCAAATTTTTCAAAAAAGATGTATAATAAAGTACTTTTTTAGCCATGTTTTTCCCTTCGTCGATGACTTAAATTTGTTTTTGCTTAATATTTTATTGTCAGCAATAAGATAATAATCATATGTTCAGCAATATATATATATATATATATATATATATATATATATATATATATATATATATATATATATATATATATATAATGAGATCATTGGTAGCTGAATTTTATATTAGGAAATAAAATTGTGTTATTCATTGGCGAGTATCAGATATATGAAAATTGCTTTTGAAAGCCTTCGAAATTAGTTTATTGCTTCGTCAATCATTAAAAAGAATAGGGACATGTAAAGATACAATAATTAACATAGGAATGTACAATATACTTACCTACAAGAAATTGAGTAAGTATTTTGTACCTTTCTATAATAATTATTGAATTTTTGCTTGTATTCTTTCCTTTTAGTAACTGACGAAGCAGTAAAGTAGAATAATTATCACTGCGGAAGCCTTAAAAGGAAAAAAGAGTTTTTTTAAACAGCTGATACGTGTGTGTGTGTGTGTGTTCCCGCGGTTTTGAATGTGTGAAATAGTGTAGGTTCTTCGCTTAAACCTTATTGAAATTATTGATATCTTGACGTTTCGACACCCGTTTTAGAGCCCTACTTCCAGAGTGAAGATATGTTCAGCGTATGGAAAAATAAAGAAGGAAACAAATAAAGAAGAGGGGATGTCAGGTTAGTCGCAGTTCGATTCCGCACACTCGTAACGTAATAATACACAAATGGGATATATTGCTTATGAATATCGGAATAAGTGAAATGCAAAATTCGCTGTCTTATTGTTTCGGCCAAACATAGAACGCTATATTCCATGTCAAACTGCAAAATTTAGCCCGTACAGTGATGATAAGTACATTGGTAATTAGGGTTCCATTCAACATTGCAAAATGGTAGTTGGTAACATTGAGCAATGTCCAACACCAGACTATTCAAGTCATTTAGAGCATTATCAAATAGATTTTGAAACAAATTATATCCTACTATAAGAAGCCTAGAAAAATTTCTTTGATTTTAGATGACCGCCAATTTAAAAATTAATGTGTTTAGAAAGGAAATGAAACAAGAGTGTATATTTAGAATTGTCTATAAATATTTGCAAAAAAATAATAACGAATGTATTTTTGTATCAAAAATTAAGAACAAACAGCTAAAAACAATTTTAGAGTAGTTATGTCAATCAGGTTGGTTTTATAATCACCTGACTCTAAAGTATTGATGGCATACGCGCCAAAACGTTAACGTTTTAGAACAAATATCATTGGAAAACTTTAAAAATTCTAGATACAATAAAAAGAAATAAAATAAAAAAGATGCCTGATACAATATATATTAATTATGTCTTCGTCAAATATAAAATAAAACGCATATTCTTTCTAACACTATAGAGTACAACCTCGTTTAAAACTGATGTCTACATACTGCATAAAGGTAGAAGGGTATTGCTTACAGTTAATCCATCTGATTATGAACTAGAATAGGGAAATGTAATATTTATAGCGTTGTTTTAGGTTTTTTCTAATTAATTAATTTGACGCCTTAATAATAACAACTAGGATTTACAAGCATTAGAATACCTACCACAGACCTACTTATTTAGTTACGGGATACTAAACATTATTAGCTGTCAAACATTTTTTGGAATGACGTTTGGTAAAATTATGTCAAAATACTCCACAAGTCAGCAACTTGTCTGTATTGACATGCTGTATAATTATGACCAATAAAGAATATTCTTATTCTTATTATGGAATCGCTCAGAGTTATAAACAGTAAATCTCTGCTTTCTCTCTTCGAACTTTATTATGCGCCACATGTTTCGTCGTCTTTGATTGGTTCCTCTTACTGTCAAATTTGAAGGAAGGGACGTCAAATTTCTCGTTCGCGGTGTAGAATTAAAATGAGTTTATGCAGTGATAATATTATAATATGGATCTTTGTAAATTGGTAAAAGGAACGTGGGTTACTAAGTTACGGCTCACGTTGCTAAGTAATTTATGTGTCACCTAGCAACCTACGATATACACAATGTAAATTGCTCTTTCATTCATAAACCTATGGCACTAGGCGATTGGAGTTCATACCTATTGAATAAACACGTTACCTCTGATGGTTCTGAGCAATGGTAATAATTTAAAAATATTCAAGTATTGATACAGTAGCCCCCCAGACGGAGATTTCTACAACTACCACTTTCGAATCCTGCTCTAAGTTGCAAATATTGTGTCATTTTCCATTTTATTTTATTATGCTTGCCAAATCAAGTTACTTAACTGGCGCTGTGAATATAGAACAGGATTTTGTGACAGTTCCTTTTTGCACAAAACTTAGAATTCGGCATTTGTGAACTAGTTTTCAATAAGAAATTTACACTTACAGAACCAACCTGGTATATTTTACAAGTGTAAACATCCATACGAGAGGACAGTAAAATTAGACGACACTAGAAGAAATATGAGCTATTTCCAGTAAGTGAAACATTTAATTTAATATCATACAATTGTATCTCTTTTATGTTAAACATTTGAACAATATACCTATTTATTTTATGTTAACAAAGAAATTCCTTTTGTAAACATTAACATCGATTGCAGATATTTTACAAACTTTTTTGGGGTATTTATTATTTATGTCAATTCGAGAAAGATCTCCTGTCTAAATCAAATTCCTGAAGACGCGGAATTAGAAAATAGTAACAAACGTTTAATTAAATATGAAATTAATTCAGAAAATAACTCCAACTCAATTATCATGGCTCAGCACAATTCTTTAAGCATGATTTCTCCAGCCTCTATGATGTTTCGGGAGTATTCGAACAGTGAGAACCATTTAACATATTTTATTAACCAGTGTGATTTATTTATATGCAATTACAAACAAGAAGGAAATACAGCAGAGAATTTTTATATAAACAGTATGATGCTAGAATTTATTAAAACTAAGATCACAGGCGAAGCTCGAGACGTGCTTTTAACAATTGAAAATTTAACATGAATCAGCATTAAATTAGCCCTTAAGGCACAGTATTCCGACCCTAGGTCAGAAAATTTGTTATTATCAGATTTGACAACGGTATTTATGACGAAATCACAATAAATACTCGATTTTATTAATATTATTAAGTAAAAGTTGGAAAATTTGAAGGAATTTGTTGAATTACAAAATTTAGGACTAGCTATAAAATGTTATAAAAAACAATATTTTAAAAGTATGGCGGTTTTTGCATTTGAAGCAGGTACTGTCGAACCTTATTATTCTTATCTTAGGCTAACAAATATTGATTCTCTTGAGACAGGGTTATTAGAATGCCAATGTATGGATAATGAAATCATGCAGGAGAATTTTATTAATAGTTTAAGAAATAAAACTCATAATAATAATAATGAAGGAAAGGTTCAAATTAAAAATGTAAACCCGTTATTTAAACAATCACCCAGAAATTATCCAAATTTTCAAAACACAAATTTTAAGCAACCAAATTTTCAACAGGCAATTAGTCAACGATTATTTCATAGTCGACCAATTAGTAACATTAGGCCAATTTACCAGCATATAAATTATCCTTCATTGATTCACAAGTGTTTGGTAACAGACAACCACCAACGACTCCCATGTCCATTAGTAATGCTCAGCACACAAATAACTTTAGAACACAACGCCATGGAATAAATAATTTCTCTAACCCGCACTCTAGACCCACATCTGGTGTCAGCGAGCTTTATAATAACCAAGGAGAAAGTTCCTTAGATTACTATAATGAAAATCCACCTATGGATGAGCAAGAACCAATTTACCATGAAGAAAATGACTGTAAGGATGAAAATCAGGATTTTCACCTAGCATCCATGGAAAATTAGTGGAAACTGATTTCAATAATATTCATTATCAACCCAAACTCCCGTTTATTACCATACCCATATTAGATTTAAAAATATTGATCGATACATTGACTGATAGCATAATCAACCCTAAAGTGGCACACAAATTATTTATTATTATTATAAAAATCCAATATGGCGACCATAAGCAAAATCAAGAGTTAGGTATTGTACCTCTTGCATCATGAACGCCTTGGAAAATATGATTGGATTACCCATAAAAAAGTGTCCTAACAATGTCATAGTTAAAAAAAGTCTAGCTCTTTCAGTATTCACTTGAAAATGAAAAAAAAACGAAAATTGAAAATTTCCATTTTTTTTTTGAATAACTAAAAAACTAAAAATGACCTCAAATTTTATTTTATAGATAACTGATAACCACAGAAACGCGCAACTTTACCATAATTTAACCATCCTCATATCTCTTACGGTTTACAAGATCCCAATGGTGAGGCTCGAATTTGAACTGTATGTATGTATGTATGTATGTATGTATGTATGTATGTATGTATGTATGTATGTATGTATGTATGTATGTATGTATGTATGTATGTATGTATGTATGTATGTATGTATGTATGTATGTATGTATGTATGTATGTATGTATGTATGTATGTATGTATGTATGTATGTATGTATGTATGTATGTATGTATGTATGTATGTATGTATGTATGTATGTATGTATGTATGTATGTATGTATGTATGTATGTATGTATGTATGTATGTATGTATGTATGTATGTATGTATGTATGTATGTATGTATGTATGTATGTATGTATGTATGTATGTATGTATGTATGTATGTATGTATGTATGTATGTATGTATGTATGTATGTATGTATGTATGTATGTATGTATGTATGTATGTATGTATGTATGTATGTATGTATGTATGTATGTATGTATGTATGTATGTATGTATGTATGTATGTATGTATGTATGTATGTATGTATGTATGTATGTATGTATGTATGTATGTATGTATGTATGTATGTATGTATGTATGTATGTATGTATGTATGTATGTATGTATGTATGTATGTATGTATGTATGTATGTATGTATGTATGTATGTATGTATGTATGTATGTATGTATGTATGTATGTATGTATGTATGTATGTATGTATGTATGTATGTATGTATGTATGTATGTATGTATGTATGTATGTATGTATGTATGTATGTATGTATGTATGTATGTATGTATGTATGTATGTATGTATGTATGTATGTATGTATGTATGTATGTATGTATGTATGTATGTATGTATGTATGTATGTATGTATGTATGTATGTATGTATGTATGTATGTATGTATGTATGTATGTATGTATGTATGTATGTATGTATGTATGTATGTATGTATGTATGTATGTATGTATGTATGTATGTATGTATGTATGTATGTATGTATGTATGTATGTATGTATGTATGTATGTATGTATGTATGTATGTATGTATGTATGTATGTATGTATGTATGTATGTATGTATGTATGTATGTATGTATGTATGTATGTATGTATGTATGTATGTATGTATGTATGTATGTATGTATGTATGTATGTATGTATGTATGTATGTATGTATGTATGTATGTATGTATGTATGTATGTATGTATGTATGTATGTATGTATGTATGTATGTATGTATGTATGTATGTATGTATGTATGTATGTATGTATGTATGTATGTATGTATGTATGTATGTATGTATGTATGTATGTATGTATGTATGTATGTATGTATGTATGTATGTATGTATGTATGTATGTATGTATGTATGTATGTATGTATGTATGTATGTATGTATGTATGTATGTATGTATGTATGTATGTATGTATGTATGTATGTATGTATGTATGTATGTATGTATGTATGTATGTATGTATGTATGTATGTATGTATGTATGTATGTATGTATGTATGTATGTATGTATGTATGTATGTATGTATGTATGTATGTATGTATGTATGTATGTATGTATGTATGTATGTATGTATGTATGTATGTATGTATGTATGTATGTATGTATGTATGTATGTATGTATGTATGTATGTATGTATGTATGTATGTATGTATGTATGTATGTATGTATGTATGTATGTATGTATGTATGTATGTATGTATGTATGTATGTATGTATGTATGTATGTATGTATGTATGTATGTATGTATGTATGTATGTATGTATGTATGTATGTATGTATGTATGTATGTATGTATGTATGTATGTATGTATGTATGTATGTATGTATGTATGTATGTATGTATGTATGTATGTATGTATGTATGTATGTATGTATGTATGTATGTATGTATGTATGTATGTATGTATGTATGTATGTATGTATGTATGTATGTATGTATGTATGTATGTATGTATGTATGTATGTATGTATGTATGTATGTATGTATGTATGTATGTATGTATGTATGTATGTATGTATGTATGTATGTATGTATGTATGTATGTATGTATGTATGTATGTATGTATGTATGTATGTATGTATGTATGTATGTATGTATGTATGTATGTATGTATGTATGTATGTATGTATGTATGTATGTATGTATGTATGTATGTATGTATGTATGTATGTATGTATGTATGTATGTATGTATGTATGTATGTATGTATGTATGTATGTATGTATGTATGTATGTATGTATGTATGTATGTATGTATGTATGTATGTATGTATGTATGTATGTATGTATGTATGTATGTATGTATGTATGTATGTATGTATGTATGTATGTATGTATGTATGTATGTATGTATGTATGTATGTATGTATGTATGTATGTATGTATGTATGTATGTATGTATGTATGTATGTATGTATGTATGTATGTATGTATGTATGTATGTATGTATGTATGTATGTATGTATGTATGTATGTATGTATGTATGTATGTATGTATGTATGTATGTATGTATGTATGTATGTATGTATGTATGTATGTATGTATGTATGTATGTATGTATGTATGTATGTATGTATGTATGTATGTATGTATGTATGTATGTATGTATGTATGTATGTATGTATGTATGTATGTATGTATGTATGTATGTATGTATGTATGTATGTATGTATGT
This sequence comes from Tillus elongatus, assembly GCA_964006375.1. Lineage (NCBI taxonomy): Eukaryota > Metazoa > Arthropoda > Insecta > Coleoptera > Cleridae > Tillus > Tillus elongatus. Next base: position 92,466,266 of record OZ023266.1, read on the forward strand.
ATGTATGTATGTATGTATGTATGTATGTATGTATGTATGTATGTATGTATGTATGTATGTATGTATGTATGTATGTATGTATGTATGTAGGTATGTAGGTATGTATAATATCCATATATATAAACATAAAAATTCGAACTGACCCCGCAGATGGGTGCTAGGGGTCCTATTTCGTGCTCATTTCAAGAAATTTTAGGGAAGGTCGACTTAACGTCAATCAGAAATTTAAAAAACGACGCACACCACAAGAAAACGTATGTAACATAGAGCAATAATAAGAAGAAAAACTTGCTGGAAATCCAGTTATAAGAGATGAATTGAGAAATGAAAGTTATCATAAGCATGTGATTTATACATTTCGAACTGTCAATAATCAGCAGCATTTGCAACATTTAGGTAGCAAGCGGGTCGTTCTCAAGAAAATTTTCAGGTGGTTTATCCACTGTGGATGGTTGCACGCATGCGGGAGGGGAAAGAAAACCCCCACCTGGCCTGATATGGCCACCATATTTTTGGCAAAGAAGGCAACAAACTGAAAAAGAATGAAAGTTTGAAGTGCTTCTCGCAAGAGTAAACACTTGGTTGGGACTCATGGGCTTTTTGCCGTTTTAATGAAATAAAAGACCTCAAGAGGTGCTATTTACACACACACCTGCCAACTGACCTGCCCTGACATCAGTTTGTCTAATTAAAAGCTAAAAGAAAGAAAAACCAACCCTGCCATACATCAAGGTCATGTGAGCATAATGTATACTTTTGCTATGCGCAAACTCCTCACAGCCAAGTTTTTACTGTCGTGAGAAGCTCGTCAAGTTTGCACTTTTATTAATCAATGTGCCTTAGTTAGAACTGAAAATTTCCTAATACCAGGTGATCTCTATGTTGGAATAGAATTCACTGAAACATAGAAACATACTCCCCACAAATAACAAAATAACTTCGAGTCTGACAACACTGCCTGCAACAGACTAACAGACATGATATAATGACTTACAAGATATGATAATGTGCATATGCCCTGCCCCCTCCTATGACATCACTCACCAGTGACGTCATAGATGTCCAACTGCACACTTAGTCATTCACAATCAAAAAATTTCTATACATCAATTTTATGTGGTTGAAGTTACATTAGTGGCCTTTTTCAGATAACATAGAATACAGCACTAAATTTAATCTTTTTCATTTTTACATTGGGAATACACAAACTTCAAAAGTTGAGAAGACGTTCGCGGACATTTAGAGAGCTTCAACATTCATAAACTTAATTCGATCATCATGTCACATAATCACAGAGTATTCTGATCATAAAAAATTACTTCCAACTGTATGTATATAAATATTAGGAAAATACATAATTTGTTCAGGGGTTATAAGATGTGATGAAACGCCAAACTTCACTGTATGACAGCATATTATTTGTTGCACTAGACTCACCACATGACATCATGCGCGTGAGTTCTAAAAATAGGTAGCCTCATTATCATATCTCTAGTTATCTGTATCATAAATAACAGATATGTCAACGAAATGGCCATAACCATAACGCACAAAAATATATGTTTTTGTTTGAAATTGAAAGGTTTTAAGCTGTTATCATTGAAAACTTATTATAAACGAAATCTACCACATTGTTTAACTTTATGAAGATCTAGAACTGACTTTAGGCCATATTCTGTTATAATTTTGTTAATATGAAGTTGATGCTAAGTCGACCATACCAGAAATTTTTTTCAAAATTGATAAATCAAGTTCTAAGTACTGAATTTTGTCTACGAAAATTCACTAGGTAATATATAAATGCAAAAGATACAGCTTAGTTGGACTTCTATAAGTTGCTTTTTAATAAATTGGACTAATTTAGTTGGTTCTGATATTTGTTTGATATGGAAAACACTGTAGCAGACATTAACGTTAACACCAACTGATTATCCTTGCTAAACACAATCTTTAGTAATCTGAACTGTATTAAAGGTGGCCACTTCTGCTTTAGCTGTCAATAATTTAATTGCGAACATTTTTAAAACTGTTGATTATACATGAATTTCGAATGCACTAATCAATTCAAAATATAAAACTGCATCAGAATGCAAAATTGAAATTAGGTCTGAGAATACAAGACACTGTAAGAGAAAGCCATGCCGATATAACTAAAAAATATAAATAAGTCAGTAAAGGTTTATTTTCCTTACATCTGTTTGACTTTTATGAAATTTTGTATACAGATGTTTTAGGGTGTAGATGATTCAAATCACAACATAAATGAGGTCAGGAGCAAACTTTTGAAGTTATTTGGATTTTCTAGTAGAAAAAACAAAGTTGTCCTCACTTTTGCAACATGTTTTTGTCACATTTTACACATTTTCGTGGATCGTTCGTTTTATATCAACCTAAAGAAGGGTGTATTCCTGGTAAAGGTTTACTTTCGGAGCATGTGTTCGATTTTTATGAAATTTTGTATATAGACATGTTTTAGGGTGTAGATGACGAAAATCACAATAAAAATCAGGGCAGAAGCCAACTTTTGGAGTTATTCAGACATTTTTGTAGGAGAAACGGAAGTTGTACTAACTTTTGCTGCATGTTTTTGTCATATTTTACACATTTTCAGGGGTCGTTCGTTTTATATCATGCTAAAGGGTGTATTCCACTATTCTAATTCATTTTCACATAGTGCACCCCCTTAACCTTTTATGTGTCTGAAAGTTACCCTTCTTTTCTTCCTATAAGTTGAAATTGACATTTGACATTATATTGGCTTTATATGTCAAATGTCAATTTCAACTTAGGATCTGTTATACGATGAAAAGAAGGGTAATTTTCAGGGACACATAAACAGTTAGGGGGGTTCACTAACTATGTGAAAATGAATTAGAATAGTGGAATACACCCTTCTTTAGCTTGATATAAAACGAACGACCCCCGAAAATGTGTAAAACATGCTGCAAAAGTGAGTACAACTTACGTTTTTTTCTATAAAGATGTCCAAATAACTCCAAAAGTTGGCTTCTGCCCTCATTTTTATTGTGATTTTCGTTATCTACACCCTAAAACACATCTATATACAAAATTTCATAAAAATTGAACACACCCCGAAAGTAAACCTTTACCGTATTCGTCTATTATGATTCATTTTCACTTAGTCCTATAGTTAATGCACGCTCTACACTGCTTATGGGTCTCTGTAGATTTCCTTTCTTTCCATTGATAATCGATCCTAAGTTGATGTTGACATTTGACATATAAAACTACCTTCCTATCATAGATTTTGACATTGCAAGAAGCAAAATTATTTAGTATTACAAAATTTCAAAAACAAAAGTAAAAACCATGAAAAGTGAATATGTCCAGTGAAATAAGGTACTAAAGCATTACATGTGTATATTTTTATGTAAAGCGAGATATGCTCAAAAGCGTGTCACAAAAGTGAGTACTTTTTTTTAACAAAAAACCAAATAACACAAAAGTGTGCTTCTGCCCTCATTTTTGTTGTGATTTTCATCATCTACACTCTAAAACACGCTTGTAACCAAAATCTCATAAAAATCTACCACATATATGGAAAGTAAACCTTTACCAATAGGTCTGTTTAGCTGAAGATGCCATTTAACTAGACTGCAAAATGATGGAAGTTGAAAGTAAAGATAAATTTCATCTTATAAGAAGCAAGAAATGAAAGAGAAAGGGTTAAAACTTCTGAAAAATACTTTACCTAAGCAATATGCTCTCTGGCGTGGCCAGATTATCCAGGTCGTCAATATCGATAACAGCTTGAGCAGACTGCTCCCTAGCACTTTCAGTTTTCTCTTCTGCCATCCGCAGGTACCCTCTTATGACATTTTCTAAAGATCCAACATTCACAGACTGGAACATGTTCCTGTACTGGAAAAGGCCCTCCTTTGCTATATGAGACTTTTTCAGTTCCACGCAAAGGTCCAAATACTTGAACATTATTGGTTCCAGTACGGACTCTGACCAATTGTAGGCCCATTTTTTATTTCTAAATACTTCCTGGAGTGTATCTAAAGCTCTGGCTGGTTTACCGACCTCTATGAACTCTACATAAAAAATACATTTGCAGAATTAGTAATTATATCAACTATACAACCTGGTTATGGTTATAATATACAACATTTATGAAGTCCGTCAGAAAACTTACCGTTTGCTCTTTTCAAAGCGTTTTCCGGCCTTTGCCCGTATCGTGCCATTTTAACAGAGGGTGAAGATATTTAAATCACATTTAAAAATAACACTGACAAAAAAAACACACTTTTCGGAAGTTGATTAGCTAAAATCGCGACACCCTCAATTGAAAGACCAAGACCACACGGAATTAGTATCAAGTATCAGCAAATCAGCAATATGGCCACTTGCCACTCGGCACGAAATACGAAAACCGAAATCATAAATTTAAACGTCATTTGTCAATATTCTTCCATAGACAAAATTATTTTGTATCCACTATGGGTGCTTTCGAATTAGGGCAGTACACTACGCTGCGGCTGCGGTGTACTTTTACTTAATTTAATTATTAATATTGTTAGTGCAGTATAACCAACAATTATACATAATCGTTGCAGTACAACTACATTATTTAAACAAATAATTCAATTGGACTTGTCATTCGTATTTTATATGAGTACGCACAAAAATAAATGTCATTTTTATGTCAAACATCAAACGTGGGTTTTATTCATGATACAAATAACGAGAGATATGATATTCAGATCAGACTACCTATTTTGAGACCTGTCACGCGCATGGTGTCAAGTGGTGAGTCCAATGCAACAATAATATGCGGTCGTGCAATGGGGTTTGACGTTTCATCACAACCTCTTAACAAATTACGTATTTTACTAATATTTAAGTGCATAACGGTTGGAAGTAATAAAAATGAAAAAGATTTAATTCAGTACTGCGATCTATATTATTTAAAAAACACAATATAAGCGTAACTTCAACCGCATTAAACTGACGTATAGAAACTTTTTGATTGCGAATGACTTTGTTTTAAGTGTGTAGTTGGACTTCTATAACGTTACTCACCACGTGACGTCATAGGAGGGGGCGGGGCATATGCGCAATATCATATCTTTTCTAAGTCATTATATGATGGGTTTTATTTACAGGATGCATGGTAGATAGCAAGATCTATAAAATTTATAGGTTACCTCGTAACTTCAATCCCAAATCGCGTGACGTCATCTTTTTCTAAATGTATATTTTAATGCACGTTGTAGTAAATAGTTTAGGTACAGAAAAATACGAATTTTTATTTATATACCTACTTTATTAGACAAATATAATGTTTATGAAATATATATTCGTAATTGTTTTAAATAAACGGTTTATTGTAACCCATAATGATAAAAACTTTATTTTTAAACAGGGGATGTAATTTGCTGACCAAATTGAATCTTGCTGGCCGACGCTTTAGACTTTAAACATTTCTTTGATATTTAAAATTATGCAACCTAATGATAATCTCTTTTTGCTACCAAAGTTTCAAAGAAAAATCTTTCTATTTAAGGGTAGTTTACTCTTGGCGTTTTTTCATTTTTTAGTGTTACCAGAAAAACTATGAATCTGACAAAACTTAACATTTACATATAATCATTATTAGTATCTACTAGCTCGCTGTCAGAAATTAACTGAAAAATACCCCTATTTAGGGGTAGTTTTACTCTTGACATATTTCAGTTTATTGGCACAACCGCCGAAACTATTTAACTAACTGAGGCCAAAATACGTGAATAACCATTTCTAGAAACAATAAACTTACTACCAGAAGTTGACTGAAAAATAGCCCCATTTAGGGGTAGTTTACTCTTGCCATATTTGAGTTATCACTGCTACCGGGAGAACTATGCAACCGATTAGGGCTCAAACATATATACGATCACTACTATCAACAATAAACTCGCTACCAGAAGTTGACTGAAAACACCCTATTTAGGGTAGGTTACTCTTGGCATATTTGAGTTAATCGCTGCTACCAGGAGAACTACCCAACCGATTAATGTTAAAATACATACACAATCACTGCTATGAACAATACACTCGCTACCAGAAGTTGACTTTAAAATACTCGGATTTAGGGGTACTTTATTCTTGCCATATATCAGTTGGTCATTGCTACCGGGAGAACTATGAAACCAATTAAGGTTCAAATACACATACGAATTCCTATGCTATGCTAGTACTTTCAACGACTAACTCTCTACCAGAAGTTAATAGAAAAATTCCCTCATTTAGGGGTAGTTTACTCTTGACATATTTCAGTTTATTGCTATTACCGCCGAAGCTATTTAACAGACTGAACTCAAAATACATATATAACCATTTCTAGGTACAAGAAGCTTACTACCGCAGAAGCTGATTAAAAAATATAACCCTATTTAGGGGTATATTGTTTATATAATAATATAATTTGATGACCAAATTGAATCTTGCTGATCGACGCTTTAATGTTTAAGGATTTCTTTGATATTTTATATTTTGCATCCTAATGATGTCGTCTTTCTGCTATCAAAGTTTCAAAGAGAAACTTTTATTTAAGGGTTAGTTTACTCTTGGCGTTTTTCATTTGTTAGTGCTATCAGAAAAAGTATTAATCTCAGAAAGCTATATAGGTACCTACATTTGCATAACACCATTACTAATAACTGTTAACTTGCTACCAGAAGTTGACACAGAAACACTTTCATTTAGGGTAGTTAACTCTTCGACATACTTCAGTTCATTGTTACTACTGCCGAAACTATTTAACTGACTGAGCTCAAAATACATATATAACCATTGGTAGTAACAGTAAACTCGTTACCGGATGTTGACTAAAAAATACAGTCATTTAGGGGTAGTTTACATGACTATGTAATTTGCTGACCAAATTCAATCTTTCTAACCGATGCTTTAATCTTTAATAATAATAAATTTAATAATTCACTCTAGCCTGAGCTTGAAAAAATTAGCTTAATCAACGACCTAAGCTTGTAATTAAAATCTCTGCAAATAAATACACATACAGTCATCGAAATGATTTAAAAAATATTCAGAAAATCTACTTTTTATAATGCTTTTATTAGATGACTTTCTCTGTCCGAGACAAATCTTGCAATAAAAATTTTCATTAGTTCCAATTAACCTAAGACTTTGAAATTTGGTAGCCAAGTCCTGTGACAATGCAATATCTAATATAATTGTTCTAAATTCAATATGGTGGACACGGACGCCCCAACATAGTGAATTACAGAGCTCCTCTATCCCTTTATAATAATTTGTATCTATATGTATAACATGTTCCTTTTGTTTTAGCTGGACATGTATATATATATATATATATATATATATATATATATATATATATATATATATATATATATATATATATATATATATATATATATATATATATATATATAGTCTTTTAAAAACAACGCTTTTATAAATGTACTAAATTGTTTTTACAATTTTTATAGATTATTAAAAATTAAAGCGTTAAGCGCAAAAAAATGCTATAGTTTTTTCAATAGTTCCTGGATAATATGAATGTTATTATATGTTATATAATATGTATAAATTTATTATACCCATATTAAATATTAATTATCACTGGAATATTCATGTATTATTATAGATAGATTAAGGGTGAACAGACCAATATTTAAATGTTTGTGCATCATTTTTTAACAATTCGCAATATGTCTATGTTAGAATGTTTAATAATTAGTTATCAAGAGTTTGGCAATGATCTATAAAACTACCATAACCAAAATACATTGATTTATTTCTTAAAATTTACAATTTTGCATGCTCAACGTTTTCAGTTTTAATAACGTACATAAATTTTAAAAATATTTATAAGATAAGAAAAAGTTCTTATTTTCTTTTTAATGCATTTATATAAAAGCGTTCTTTCTAAAGATTTTTTTTTATATATAAATTTTATTTCTCTGAGAGAACATAGAAGTAAGTACTAACGAGAAACACAAGTATTTGTTGAGTAGTTGAGAAGAAATTAGAATTTTAAATTTAAAGACTCATTTATCCATACCATAGGAAAAAAAGAATAACTGTATTTTATTATTAACAGATAGAATGTAACTCTATTTATTATATAGTGCTCAAATTTTTTCAATGAAACAATATTTGCATAGCATTTGATTAATAAGAAAAATAAATTAACCTATTTGATTTATATTTAGTATATTTATTTATATTATTCATACAGTTTGTCTTACAAAATGAGCTTAAACTTGTATTTGTATATAACCATTTTTTGAATAAAGATTCAAAATAGCGATTACTGTCAAACACCTTTTAGGATACGTTATACGATACAAGTAACAACGTAATTGTTGATTCTGTCTAATTAATTTAGAATTCTATCCAATTAGTCATTTTTATATCGAAATCTACATAAATTGGTTATTTCCATGGATCAATTAATGTGTGCTCTTGCTATGATTACTAATATGTTTATGTTCTCCAATAATTGTAATATTTTTGTTCGCCATATTCATACATAGAATATATTTTAACCTCGCCATATGAGAGAATTATTATTCTCTGCATGTTTGTTTATCCACAAATATACATAACTCCTAAAATGTCACTTAGCAAATGATTTCTTAAATTAATAATGCGCTCCCCTCTTTGTAAGGTGGAAATACCTGCTAATGGATATTTCAATATTTGCCTTACATATATATGTATCGCCGTTTTCCAACATATCTTAATGTAAACGCTTTGGCAATTTCCGCTTCATTCCATTTTGCTTTTGGTTTTCTCTTTAATACAACTTCAATTTGCTTTTTACCTAAAAAGTGGGAAAGACGTTCCTTATTAACATGTGTGTCTACTTTCTTTTTTAAATTGTCATTGTCTTTTTGTGATTTGCATTCTCTAATAAGTTAAATATCGGCAAGTTCTTCCTTATATTTTTTTTATTTGGTCCTTTGCTTCATTATTTTCCGCTAGAAGGTAGTTTCCCAAAATCACTTTCAATACTGGTATCAGGCAAGTCATCAATGTTTTGTGCTGATGGGAGCTCAAAAGCCAGTAACATATTATGTTTTTTTAGAAACATTTGAACAAGTTTCATTTCTTTCTTTCTTTTGCGTTCTCTTTTCCCTTTCACTTTCCTTAAAAGTTTCTCGTGACAATAAGCGTTCCTATGTAGAATGGCTGAAAATAAATATAGATTTTAGGAAACCGATGTATGTGTTAAGCAAATTCACCAATAAAATGAAATTACCATCTTTCTTTAGCCTTTTTGGTGGAACACCCAATATTTTTTCCTGCATTACATCTTCATAATTATTATCAGTAGTAAAATGCTTGCTACATATATTCTATTGTGACCTATAGGTATATCAAACTTGTCCTTTCTAATGACATCTCGCAACTCACACCTTTTGCAGAGTTGTATGAAATATTTTCTCCATTCTTTTTTGCGTTTTCCCTGTCGCTTCTGTAAGCAGTCGCCGCACACATATACCCAAGCATCTAAAAAAAAATATATTTATTTATCTAAAACTTAATAATTTTCTTTGAGATGTCTGAAATAATATTATATTTCATTTATTAATGATACGGAGCTGAACACATAACCTAACAGAGGAATAAGGTAATTTCGGAAATATCAACCACATTATCCCTCTGAATATTATTATTATATTATTGTATTATAATAGCGCAAGCGGAAAACTAATAAATAATACACGTCTATATTGAATATATCATAATATCCAAGTTCAAAACAATCAGACTACATACAATACAAAATACTTACAATAACTAGAACCGCCTTTTTAACGTTTTTTGGACAGCAGACAAGATAACATATCATCAAAAGCCTTAAAATATAGCCCATAATACTGTATCAAACAATGTTTGAATGAGAATATGAACTCAAGCACATAAATACCTAAATAAAGACACGACAAGTCGACATCAACAGACTGTCTAAGAAAAAGATGACGTCACAGTTCCCCCCCTTGTCGACACCTCGCCAAAGTTATTGGGCAAACTATTACTTTATAGATCTTGGGTAGATAGTAGATGGATTTACGAGGCCAACTTCATCAGGCACCCACAGTTGAATAGTTAGGTCAACATTGGCGTTCAACAGCCCCATTTATTTTCTGGTGAAACTCAACTGTTGCTGATTTGTCAAAGCGGAATAACTAATGATCTTATAATACAAAGGTACTATATCATTGGGAATACAGTAAGTGAAGATTGGAAGCTGTGATGAGCACTGATAAGTACACTTGGAGAACCCAAATCACCACAACACATCTTTTTAAAGACCTGACGATCGTTTCATTAACAATGTTAGCGACATCAGAGGATGAAAAATTCTAGATTCTAATTTCATTGGGAATAACAAAAAAAGTCACAAAGTAGTGCTTCAAGTAAGCTTGCGTTCATCAGCGTCCAAACGCTGAGATGTATTGGTAGTCAGCAGATCAGCGCTTAAACTCAACTGTTGACACCTAGTGAGCTCGCAAAAGTTGGGACAGATGGTCATCTCCATTTACAGTGTTAAGCCCTTAGATTAGGTAATAATTACCTAGTCTAAGGTTGGACCAGATCACTTGTCAATTGCTCTACACCAAATTATAAAACTTTCAGTAAAATCTGGTTTAGATCATTAGATCGCGAAACTATTTTCGATCTAGTTCAAATTATATCATTGAAAAGTGATCTCCAATTTTAGATAACTAAATGACTATACCTTAGATTAGGTATTACCTAATCTAAGGGCAGTTACAATAACATAACCTTAACCTTACTTTCTGTTTGGGGAACGATAAGCGGTTGCGCCATAAGACCCGTGTTAATGTTCATGGTGATTAAAGTATCGTAGAAATGGGTCACCCTGTATATATGTAAACAGATAAAAACTGAATGTAAACCCAGATATGGATTCTAGGGGGCCTAGTTTGTGCTCGTTTGAAGCAATCTTTTTTGTGGTCTCCTCATTAACTAATTTTTTCTAGGAAAATTAGCTAAAAATTATAGACCGTTAAATTATACACTTAACTAAAACTACCTCCTAAGCATCAGAAAATGGGTCTATTTGAAATGAATTTTCTGTAAACATTTTACTAAAATGTAATAGGACAATGACGGTTAGAACTGAAACTTAAGGGTTTGCAGAACACTCTTCTTATGACATTTTCTTTACATAATCCGTATTTATTTCAGGTTATTTGCCTAAATGTTGCCAATTTTGACGTTCCAAATCGCGACTTTGACGTTTTGAGGAAAACCGCAATTTTTTTTTCGTTAAATGCCCATAACTTTTTTGTCTTTAAACTTACAGACCTCATTTTTTATACGGTTCACCCTTTATAATACAAACGCACGTACCAAATTTGGTTGCCCTTAATTGCTTATTTCCGGAGATATCATTTTTTCAGAAAGAAAACACAAAAATTTTCGAGAAAACCTGGGCTGATTTTCGTGACAAACGAACTTATCCCAGCCGCTTGCAAACGGAAGGTACTCAGAATATTTGCTCAAAATGGGTCCATTTTTTTGTGTGTTATCGGTGACACATAAAATTTTAAACTGAGTCTGGATATGTGTTCTAGGGGGCCTGATTTGAAGAAATTTTTTAAAATTCGAAAGTCGGGACCTCCTGATTACTGAATTTTTTTAAAAAGAAAATCCACTAAAATTAATTTATTTGCCCGTGTATTTTCTTATAATTCTATACTAGATTCGCAGGGAAAGAGGCCACCAACTATTCCAGCTGTAAAATGAGAGATTTTTATTTTTCAGACTTAATATTAAGCGCATATTAGAAAATCTAGACACCAAAAAGCTTCATCACCCGAAGGAATTGCAGTAATAGTTCTAAAAATATATGCTCCTTAACTAATATTATGTCGCTTCTTTTAGATGACACATCAAATCGTGTATTTGCTTCTAATTTTACGCTTGATTCGAAGGGAAAAGGTCACCAACTATCCAGCAGTAAAGTCAAAAATTAAAGATTTCTTTTTCAGATATCGTTGTATTAAGCGCATATGAGAAAATCTCGACGGTAAAAACAATTAGGTGCTGTTATGGAATTACAGTATTAGTTATAAAAATGTGCGCTCCTTAACTAAAACCAATTATATGTCGCCTCGTTTTGATGTCCCACAAAATGGTGGTATTTCCATCTTCCTGAAAACAAACTCGTCCCTAAAGAGGTAGACAATTCCGATAAGGGCAACTATAATTTCCATTCTATGCGTTTTGTCCAAAGTTATGAAAAGGTTATCAAATATACACCTTATGCAATACTTTGACAAATTAAACATCTTAAGTAATCGCCAATACGGCTTGTCAAAACTGATCCACGGGTGATATTCTTACATACGTGAAGGTCGACTCTTAAAAAAGTAGGCAATGCAATTTCATTACATATTACTAAAACTTTTAAACGATTCTGGCATGCAGAACTACCCAATAAACTCCCAACACATGTATCGCTTTCCACAATCTTCCTATGGATATCTATCTTTCTACAGCAATGCTCCTTGCATGTAAAGAGATTGTTAATATCTAGTAAATAATTTTATTATTATACGTTGTTGTAATTTTAAATGTGACGCCTTTAGCGTGGAAGCACGCTATAAATGATTACGAACACTGGACTTTGTAATACCATATATTATGTAATGAATGAATGATCGTCTTATACCTTATAAATCCACCAAAAAATTTTGTGGCGCAATTTCATAATCTCACCCCTAGCACCGATAACCCTTGCTAAGACAGTGATTAGACATCGCGAGAGCGACACAAAACAAAAGAAATTAGAAATCTTAAATTGAAAAACCATATTAAAAGTGCTGTAAATTGAATCATAATTTCCACATAGCTGTGATAATTTACTCCCCTTAGAAAGACATTCCCATGAAATGAATTTAGGGTCCATGACTACAAAGAAGATATAAGACTGGCAAAAAAATAATTCGTTCCAGAATCAAGTTTTCTATGTTTTGAGACTTTTAGGCCGTTTTAGCGAAAACAAATTACGAAATTTCTGTCACCACTATTCCATCCCCACACGTTCTACCCCTAATTTAATTTTAGCATAGAATACCAGATGTTTCATGAAATTAAAGATAAAATGTTATGTTACTCGAGTTTTAACGAAAAAAAGCGAATTTTCTGGTAAAACTTTATTTTAGCAAATTGTCGTTGAAAAAATCTTTAATGACTTTTTGTGTAAAAATATCTTTTAGCAAATTTTCCTAAAGAAATAAACTTAAATTTTGCCAGGTGTATCCTTTGTGTAAATTGCTTGAATAACAGTTTTTCTAGGGTAAATTCTAATTTTTTCCTTGAAATTTTCTGTATCACTGCAAATAATAGTTATTTTTGTAAAATTTGGTACGTCGCTTTTTACTATTAATATTTAACTATCTACCAAATTTAATGTCCATTCACTATTCCTTTGCATATATGCTTCTGTTACTGTTTCACATTTTTGTTTGATTATATTTTTATTTTGTGTCTATTTTATCCCATGACTCTTATGTTTTGTATTAAGTTCAGTGTTTCTAATGTAACCACGGTTTCGGTGGTTCTAGTTTCCTCATGCACAGTAATTTTCTCGTAGCTATTTTTATTGTGCTTTTTCTTGTTTGTCCACTCCAATATTTCACCATTTGAATTTACCTTATTGTTTTTTAAAGCGAATTAGATGCATATTGTCGAAAACGATGGGATTCTTAAGGTATTGATGACTGAGGTCTCCTTTTAAAATAACTTAAAAAGACTGCCCAATCTTAAATACAGTTTCATGCAATAAATCCAAGTATGTATTACATAGAATATCATATATAAGGATATATTATTTTCTTTATGAATAGTGATGATAAATTTGTTAAACAAGGCCCATTTGTAAAATTCATATACAACTTGTGTGTTTGTCACAAATTAACTAACGCCATTGCAAAAAGACCTTTTGAAAACACATTTTATCATATTCATGTGTTGTGGGAATATTTACAATGAGGCGAAAATGGACTACTACAGAGAATGTAATGAGAATTGTCCAGTAAGTTCTGGTATTCAATTCTGTTTATACACTATCCTAGTATATATTCTCCCAACAGCATTAAAAAAACTGCAGTAATATATGGCCTAAAGAAATAACCACAAAGCTCTTAAGGGATTTGTGCATAATAAATATAATACTGTCGCGTTGATAAATTTAGTTGTTTATTTTTATGACCATCTAAAACAAATTAAGCATTTTGTATCAAAAATTGAGGTATGAAAAAAAAAATGTAAATATTTTGTTGAATTTGTTTACATATATTCAATGAAACAAAGTTTGTTTTACAAGATAGTCCTAAAATAAAACTCCCGTTTGCATGTATAATTTATCAGGTACAAAATGTCGCGTCACAAGTGTTTATATTTACATTAATGTGTCACCGTACCTCGTTGCTGCTTGTAAGTACTTGTGGAAGCTTGCATTTTAGTCTTATGTCAATTTCCATTTTTTCTAAAAGATGATGTCTGGGACATATCTTTATATTGTACATAGAAGTGATTCCTACTCCCTGAAGAAATCCTTAACCATTAGTGATCCAGATCACTATGTAGCTGCTTGTTCCTTACAAACCACGGTGTGTTCATCGCAATCCGGGGAATTTTGTTGCCTTCGTTTTTCAAAATATAAGCTTAAAAGGCACTACACCACACACGTAAGTAATAAGTGGTCTATTCTAGCTTCTGTAAAGAGCCTCAGTGGTTCACGGATAAGAAAGTGTGCCTTTGAACCAAAGGGTACTGGGTTCGATTCCCAATGTTTCCTTTCAATTTTTCAGTACATACTGTAAAATTAACATCAACCAAGGTTGTGGCATTATATTCGAGCAAGTTGAATCAATGTTCACCAAATCACCCCCATTCATCTCTTACCCCCTGGAGCGATTTCACCCAAAAACAACCCGAACTGCCCATCGGGTGCTAACTGCATACCAAATTTGCAGACGATATCTAAATGCGTTTTAAAGTTATCGTGGCTACTAACAGACATACATTTTTTTTTCTTCCCAAATCATGTTTTCTATATTTTTTGACACTTTTTATAACGTTTCAGTGAAAACAATTTTTTTTAATTTCTGTCACTGATACCATACTTCCACATATATTGACAATGTGAAAGTAATTTATTGAAAAATAGGCAAACCAGGATATATAAATAATAATTTATTAGCAGTATAACAAGGATACATATAAACTTAAAAGTAAGTAGGTAGTCATAGTTCAGTCTTAAAGTTAGTTACATCTGGCAAATATTGTAAGATTTCTGTACAAATATGACTCAAATCAGAAAAATAAAGTGTGTTACTGATTTCTTCATCTTTAGCTTCATCCATCACAGCCAACATTTTATAACGTTTCTCCAAACTTTCAATAATACTTCTAGAAAAATCGTTACTGCATTTCTGAACTATAGATTTTATGGACAGCAGACATTTCTCTATAGAGTCATGTCCATCACTGTCTATAACTACCAGAGCAGTTAACAGTTTTTGTAAATTTTCACACCAACCTTGTTCTAATAATAGATTTTCTAAACCAACCTTATCATACTGCTCTTTTATATGAAAATCTTCGCCACCTTCAACATCTTTCCTCTCTATTAATAAATCACTGATCAAAGTTGCTAACTTGATTTTGATTTTTATATCGTCAGAATCAAATAGCTTTAAAACTACTGTTAAGCCACCATTTTCAACAAATTTTAACTGTGCATAGGGAAATCTTCTTAGAAGACTACTTAAAGATGTTACTGCTCTTGATTTAATATCACCATTGCTATCTAACGATAAGATTTTCAAGAGCAAACTTATACAACCAGTTTCAACTGCTTCGACTTTTACTTTTGGGTTGTTCTGAACAAGTGAACTAAATAATTTAAGTGTTTCACTTTTGATTGTTATATCTGAGGCATTAAGGTTTTTGTAAATTATTTCAGTAAAGCCGTTCTGTTTTACAAACTCCATAGCATTATCAATCTGGTGTACTAAAAAGTCCAGGTCTTCAAGAAGTCTCAGTGTGCGTTCCTGTTTTTCGTTGCTAAAAGTTTTTAATTCTTGGATAATTTCTGTTAACAATTCGACCTCAGTTTTAGGGATCAAATTTAACTCACCAAGTTCTTTTTTTAGCTCATCATACTTCCTAAATTTTTTGGTCATCTGTTTTAAATCATCAGGATTTATGATTTCATCGCTTTTGATATTTTTCATAGCTTCTTTTAGATCGGATTTTTTGAAAAGTTTAGAGTTCTCCATTATATTTTCCAGTTTTTTCTGAGGGACCTCTGACAGACTATGAGAATTGTCTTGTTTTTCGTTTGGATCTATAAGTTTAGCTTCTGTTACTCCTGTTTCTAAATTCATCCTTACATGTAAGCCAGGTGGTATCGGCTGTCCTACAATGAAAAATGATGATGTGAAGAAAATGTGTCATTATAAAATTCAATGTGAATATTCTACAGTGATTAAAATATATCTAATTAAAATTTATTCACTATTGCATGGTCACCAGTAAAGATTGTTATTTAGATATGCCCTGTACAGGGTGCAAGAAATGTAGTCATTTTCTATAATATAAAACAATAACTATAGGTTGAAGATAAGGAGATTGAAACAATAACACAGGTAACTATGTTACTCAAAATTTCGTAGATACCTGAAAATAATATTACAAGAAAAAGATAAGTAATCTTGTGTATGGAGGATTGCTGATACGTATCCAGAATGTCCAATAGTTTTATTTAGCGGTTTCAACATTCCAGGTGCTATTTGGGATAATAATGTTTCTAAAGCTGAAGTTTCTGCAGTGTCGTCAGCATCACCTGCTCATGTTGTGTGTTAATAACGATACCTAACAGCAGTTTTTTTTTTTGGATCTGTCATTCTCTGGCTTACTGGATGTTAGCATAGCTGGGGCTGTTGATGTTTTAATAGCCACTGGGGCCCAGTTAACTCACAAGTTTAACTGTATTTCGAATAATAAAGTAACATAGTTTTTCTAATCATGTGTCAATAGGTGTATTCAGTGTATTAAGCATATTAGTTAAGTGCGGAAATCATCTGGAAATTGAAACCCAGAAAGTTTTTGTCCATTAAAGTCAAAATGAGTGATGTGCTCTATGACAATTGTTAGGTAAGATAATACAAAACATTCAAACTTGAAGTTCAGAATAGAGCTGTTATTATTAAAACAAAATTTGTGGAACAAAGTTATCAAGTCAAAAAAGCCGTCATTAAATGCTGATGGTGCTGTGTCGGATGAATCTGATGGTCAGGCACGTGCTACAATCGGTTTAGCTGATTCATATACATCAGAAAAGTACAACAAAAGAAGTATGCGATGCTTTTAAAGAATATCACAACAAAAATAGTTCAACTGATAAACTTCATTTGATGCAAATGATTTGTTCCTTAAAGCTAGAAGGTGGGAATATGGAAAATCATATAAATAAGTTGTAAAATTTGTTTGTCAAATTGCCAGATATCGGTGAAGAAACCCTATCAGAAAAATGGACTGGTGCAATACTTTTAAATAGTCTCCCGCAGTCTTATCATGTACTGATAACTGCATTAGAAACTCGCCTGGAAGAGGAATTGGCATTTGGTTTGGTCCAACAGAAGCTGGTAGCAGAACATCAGAGACGGTCACATGCTGACAAACATTTGGGTGGTGATACCATTTTAAAGTTTTGCCAAACTAGTTAAGTATTTCTTCTGTAAGAAACCAAGAGACTTTAAAAACTCGAGTGACAAATATAAAAAGTGGCTTAGTGAAAAAGGCAACCAAGAAGCAGGTTCATCTGTAAATTGTAAAGTTAATTGAGTTGAGCAATCCAAAAAAGTTGGTACAGAAGATGAAAGTAATCTTCTATTTTCGGTACGAAAAATCGCCAAAGATCTTAGCATCGTGGACTCTGGTCCCACCAAACATGTGTGTAGTTCTAAATAATTTTTCGAAAACTTAGATGAATCTTATAAAAGTGTGATTGAAGTTGCCAGTGGTAGTAACGTAAATGTTTTAGGAATGGGAAGCAAACTCTTTTGGACACAACAGGCAATATGCGTAAAGTAACTGTAAGTGAAGTTGTATATGCTCCAGAACTCGTTGGAAATATGCTTCCAGTTAGACAATTAATGAAAATGGGTTTCAAAAAATGTCAAACCGCACGTCAAAATAAACAAGTTGCTGTTGGTGATTTAAAGGTAACATGTATTATTTAAGAGAACCACATAAAGTAAATTTTGTTGTGCACAATGAAAACTGTATTCACACATGGCATTGCCTCATCATAGCTGAGAGGTGTATGATTTGTGATGATACCGTTGAGTGATAGGAGTGTGGTTCATTAGAAAGGAATGGAAGGACTATTGAACGCCAGCATTGAAAGAAAGGATGGAAAGAGCCAGATATTCATAAACCCAACTACGGGTGTTGTTCACAAAATCTGCCGAAAAAATTATACCAGACCAGATACTATTGATGCTGATTTAAGAAACGTACCAACATCCTCACAAGGAAGTTGTCGGCGGTCCAGCGTGCCTAAATATAATATCAAACTGAAGTCATTTTTTTTGTGAGGCAATTGAGGAGTTTCCTCGTAAGCAGAGGAAAAAACCAACTCATGTGGGAATGTGGAAAATCATATGTAAAATTTGTTTGTCAAATTGCCGGATATCGGTGAAGAAACCCTATCAGAAAAATGGACTGGTGCAATACTTTTAAATAGTCTCCTGCAGTCTTATCATGTACTGATAACTGCATTAGAAACTCGCCTGGAAGAGGAATTGACATTTGGTTTGGTCCAACAGAAGCTGGTAGCAGAACATCAGAGACGGTCACATGCTGACAAACATTGGGGTGGTGATAACATTTTAAAAAGTTTTGCGAAACTGGTTAAATATTTCTTCTGTAAGAAACCAGGAAACTTTAAAAACTCATGTGATAAATATAAAAAGTGGCTTAGTGAAAAAGGCAACCAAGAAGCAGGTTCATCTGTAAATTGTAAAGTTAATCGAGTTGAGCAATTCAAAAAAGTTGGTACAGAAGATGAAACTAATCTTCTATTTTCGGTACGAAAAATCGCCAAAGATCTTAGCATCGTGGAATCTGGTCCCACCAAACATGTGTGTAGTTCTAAATCATTTTTCGAAAACTTAGATAAATCTTATAAAAGTGTGATTGAAGTTGCCAGTGTTGTAACGAAAATGTTTTAGGAATGGGAAGTGGGGAGCTAACCTTTTTGGACACAACAGGCAATATGCGTAAAGTAACTGTAAGTGTAAGTATTTGCGAGCCCGGAAGAGGAAACATAATTTCTTAGCAGCCGCTTCTGCAATTGATGTGACATGTTGGTGCCAATTGAGATTTCGATCCAGAGAAATGCCAACAAGTGAAAAGGACTCATTACTTTCAATAACTTGGTTGTTCATTGTGATGGTTCTAGGGCTGGTGTATCTTTTATGAGAAAGAAAGCAAGACTGAGATTTGGTGGGGTTGAATTGTACAAGATTTCTACTTCCCCAATCTAATATTTTTTGGAGATCCACGGAGACAGACCCCTCCATGTGTCTGCGATCCTCATCTAGTTGGGCCAAAGAGACAGGTTTAGAATATTGTATATTTGAGTGGAGGGTGCTGTCGTCCGCGTAACTGTGAACTGGGTTGGATGTGCTAGAGCGGAGGTCATTGATGTGGAGAAGAAACAAAGTAGGGGCTAAAGCTGAACCTTGAGGAGCTCCTGCATTAATTGGATATAGTTTAGAGGAATGGTGAATGAATATAATTTAGAGTAATTCTGAATTGCAAAGCATATTCCGCTTAAATAATTTATAAAAATAAGAAACTGTCTGCGCGTTTGCATTTAAATTGGTATTACTTCAATATAGTTAATTTACGCGACGTAGGCCTCCTCCTTCCCTCACAGCCTAACCATAACCCAACCTCGTTTGAAAATGACAGTTACTTTTTATAAATTAAATTTATACGTCTATCTTTTATTAATGAGAATTTATTTATTACATTATTCGCAAATTCATCTGAATCTTGATTTTGGAGAAAACATAACTCTTTTTCTATCTAAATAAGTGCAAGAGTTGATTAGCGGTCATTCTTCATCGAAATTCTGCTGTAAGTTTTAATACGCTTTAAACAAGAAACATTTCTCTCAACTGAGGTACTTGTTGCTAGAATTGTCGGGTTTAAAACAAATAGTTTATAAGCCTCGGTAAATATTTTTCGAAAATCGTTAACCACAAAATTATTTAAAATTGCTTCTACATTTAGTTTTTCAAATTGTTCGTCGTAATATATAACTTCTAGCTCGTTGATCAGTTTCTGTTTATCGAACGTATTTTTATAAAAGCTGGTTAAATTAGTTATTAGATCAGTTGGTAAATCCTTAGTGTTCTTTAAATTTTGATGAATCAGCTAGAGAAACAAATAATAGTTGTGACATCTACATATCTGACTTCTATTTGAGTTGTAATATTATCTATTACTTCATAAAACAAAATATGCAAAGATGTTTTTTCATCGTCTAAAGCAGTTTCAGATAATTTGCGTCTCTTGTGTGGTGGCTCAAGATTAGTGGTAATTTTTAGTCCCGCTTTTTTGAATAATTTATCAAAGGTTGACTCATTTCTCAAGGATTTGATACGATCCCTGGCCAAAAAGATTTGATTTTTCCAATAATTTATCTCTAATAACTTTTTTTAAGTATATCAAATAATAAATCTGTAATGTAAAAAATGGTTTTATAAACCGTGGTTAAAAAAGCACGAGCCACGTATCTGTATTTCACAATTTTTGGCAAAATGACCTCTAAAGACCCGACTTTAGAGCTCATTTTCTCCGAATCCACTCTAGCGGCACAGTAATGAGGCGCCTGTAGTTGTCGCCTAACAGCTTAGCATATGTCTCGACTTTCTTCACGTCGTAGAGCAGTACTACTAATGCAGTAGAGAGGGAGAGCGAGATCTGATGTTTTCAAGATTCACATGAAATTTAGGCTCCCAACTGGCTCGCCTATCACGGTCTCTTATTAAGACAGTGTTTTCTTATTAACATATAACCGGCGGATTGGATCGTATCGGTACAAATTTCCATAGAACTGCTAATAGAAGAAACCTTTATCACATTGCAACGAGAAAACTAGATAGGTATAATTATTTAGTATATTTAAATATATATTTTTTTAATTTAAGTTTTCTAAGTTTCTAAGTCAAGGTAGGCGGCGCCTACCTTGCCTACCCCGAACAGCTGCCACTGGTACAGCATGAAATTGTTAGCGATATAAATGGCAATGTAAAGCTAGCGAAAGCATGAAACAGAATGAGGTAAAAAGTGCAACAAATTTAGTGCCAACTGAGGAGGAGCTATTATCAGTTAGAAGGTATAATAGAGCAACTAAGGGAGTGTCTACAAAACGCCTAATAGAAAATGCTTTTCAAGAAATGATAGAACCATCAACCTATAACGAGGCTATTAAAGGGAGTTATAAGAATCATTGGATCGGTGCAATGAAGGACGAGATGGACTTGTTCAGAAAAAATAGCACATGGGAATTGTGTGAATTGCCACTAGGTCGAAAAGCCATTGGATGTAAACGAGTTTATAAAGTAAAAACTAATGTTAATGGAAATATTATAGTCCAGTCAAATTAGACAAAATAAGGACTTTTTGCTGAAAAAAACCCGGATAACTGGAAATGGTCTTAATCGCTTCTTTTCCACTTCAGATTGAAGAAAAAAGTCCTGTTGGGTGTGGGGTGAGCTCGAGGAGGAGGAGGGGGGGGGGGTTCTAAAGGTGACTATTTTCAATTTTTTGCTTATATCTCGGAACCTATGAGTCGAAAAATTTTGTACATGAAAAGTGAAGTTGATAAAATTTACTACAAGACTCACCACCTACTTTTGCTTCTAGGACGCAGAGTTTCGGCGCTAGAGCGTTATGAAAACAGAAATTACTGTCGCACTTTGCAAAAAAAAAAACGTAGAATTTGCGTTCAAAATTATTTCCAAAACACTTATTTTATATTTACGTGAAATGGATATTTAATGAAATGCTGGCGTGCTTTATGCAGTTAGGAAGTTTTTTGGTGAAGGAGATGAGTCGGGACGATGGTTAGGAGGGGTGCAGTTTCAAGGCCGACGTCAGCCCTCTCTCCTACCACCTCCATTCCACCGGGTTCTCGCTGACCCCCTGTTTTTGTTGTTGTTCGTACAAAAACGACAGTATCACGCCAACTGTTGCACGGTTTGTCTCGAGAGTTCTGTACCTACGTTCAGTCAATTTGCAGCTTTTGTTTGCCTCTCGTGTACATACCAACGTGAATCGTGTGACTATGTTTGCACCCTCGCCTCATCATAGCTGAGAGGTGTATGATTTGTGATGATACCGTTGAGAGTGATAGGAGTGTGGTTCATTAAAAAGGAATGGAAGGACTATTGAACGCCAGCATTGAAAGAAAGGATGGAAAGAGCCAGATATTCATAAACCCAACTACTGGTGTTGTTCACAAAACCTGCTGAAAAAAGTATACCACAATAGATACTATTGATGCTGATTTAATAAACATGCCAACATCCTCACAAGGAAGTTGTCGGCGGTCCAGCGTGCCTAAATATGATTTCAAACTGAATTGTAATTTTTTTTGTGAGGCAATTGAGGAGGAGTTTCATCGTAATCAGAGGAAAAAACCAGCTCCACGTATTAAAGGAATCATCTTTTTCAAAGCAGCATAAGGTCAAGTGGAAAGCAGAACGTATTCTTCTAAACAATTGCAGGAGTGTGAGTTTGCACGAAGCATACTGCGGGTTTAGTGGCTGCGACACCACATCGGCAACATTCCGAAAAGGGAAGGTACGAATTGCCAAATTATTGATAAACGACAGGAGCCTCGATCGCATATCTGAGGTTTTTTACAGTCCAACATCAACAAAAGAGGAAATCTTAACAGCCGGCGAGAAGATGTTTCTGGCAGTGTACAACTCGTGACAAAAAGATCTTAATGTAGAGCGGTTCACGGCATTCCTCAAATCCAGCATGAAAATCAAACCAGACCTCGCCTCTTTACCACCAACCAGAGGTTCAGCTGAGCAACGTTCCTTTATGGTGTACCTGCAAGTACAGCAATGGCTAAGGAACACACTGGAACCAACTGATCGGGATTGGAAGATGGGCCCAGATGGAAGCCTGTGGCCCATCTCCATGGACGATCCCCCTGCTCCAGCGGACATCCTCAAAGGCATATTGTGCGGTTGCACGACAAGATGTGGGACACCATGTGGGTGCCGTAAATACATTGCTCAATAGTGTGCAACTACAAAGGGGCGTACACCCCTCCCCCATTACTGAGGATATTCTTCTAGAGGAAGACTCTGAGCACCCGCAAGACCCTGTGGCTGATGACCCCCCTATAGACAGAACTGATTCATTCATAAAACTTACTCATTCTGATTTTATATTAATAATTTTGTATCAAACCTCGATTTAATGTTAATAAACCTCAATTTATGAAATTATGGTCTTATACTTTCTCAACCCTGTAACCTTAAACAGTTAAGTCAGAAAAATAAATTCAAAAGAACGTACATTAGTTTCTAAGGAGTTTTTAATGTCTATGTTTCCTTGACACTTAATAAGTATTTGTCAGATAAAAACTATTCTATTTCGTTGAATATATTTGATTCAGAAAAATTTATCTGGATTTTATAAGTTACTGATTACAACAGTGATACTTATGCCTACCGCCTACCAAAACTTTTTCTTACTTTCCTATTCTTCACTAAGTAAAGAATGGAATCTGTGATGAGCACTGATAAGAACACTTGGAGTCCCCAAATCACCACATCTTTTTAAAGACCTGACGATTATTTCACTAACAAGGTTAGCGTCATCGGAGGATGAAAAATTCTAACTGTTTTAGAATTTAGTAGTTAGAATTTTTCCTCTGATGACGATAACTTTGTTAGTGAAACGATCGTCAGGTCTTTAAAAAGATGTGTTGTGGTGATTTAAGTTCTACAAGTGTACTTTCCAATTATCCCTGTGGAAATCTTATTTGATCGAATACACTGTACTCTATTAGATATTTTAAACTTGTCAACAATTATTTGCAAATAACCTTTAAAATGTTAAATTTGAGACAATCCAAAGTGCAGGAATAAATTCAGCAGGTTAAAATGCATAACAAGCACTGTAAAAGTTCATTTCCCGACCTTTAAAAAGAATGCATGTTTGCATTCAAATAAGAAATTTTTTCCAAGGCCTTATATGCTTCTGTGAAACGAAAGCTTTGCCGTTGTCAACTTTTCAGTTGGGTGAGGTCAAACTGTTCCCTGTCCGTGATGGTCATAATCGCGGAAATAGGCTGACGTTAAACAAAAGTTGTACTAAATAACTACCTTTTTTGACAATCTGCCATTCCTTCGTTGGGACAAAGGTATCTACATCTCTGATTACAGTTTTCTTAGATGTTGTCTTTTCATCATCATCCTTTTCGCACAAAACATACCAGACGTAAAAGAGAAGAACAACAAAACCTATGTTCCTTAATGTAGCAAACATTGTGTGTTATTTTTATGATATTGCTTCTTTATTCTTTAGCAAATCATTTCTTATCCTTCATAAAAATAAAATACTTATGCTTTATAAATAATAAAATTACAACACATTCAATTTTTTTAGCTACGTGCTCAACAAAAATTTGAATTTGACGGACTAGAAGGTTGATGGTTGAGGTTAGAAAGAGATGTAGGTGTCATGTGTCATGTTTATTTTCTCTATGGTTATGTCATGTTATTTTAATAACTCATTTGATTGGTTCACAGGCCACAGTAATGATGTGTCCTGAGATTTGGTTTTGACTATTTCAGTATTTTATTGTCACAAAAAGGTGCCTTAAATTTAGTTCAGATAAAGAATATAAATTAAGAGTATCGCTCCCGTTGATTCAACTCCTAAAAGAAAATTGCTTACACTTCAATAATATATTTTTTAGTAGAAACAGTTTTTGATTTGAATTTTACAGTGTCAGGCAATGGACATTCTGCGCATATAGTGTCTAGAGTGCAACAAAAGTGGCAAATAAAATTTAAAAAAATTAACACTAATTTAAATGTTTGGTAATCAGCTGTAGCAATCACAAAAACGGTCAGCTTTAGAAATAGAGTAGTGGATTAGAAAGTAATACTAATCTCTCAGTTCATATTTTTTCTTACTTAAATAGTGGCGGTAACTTTAGACACACCAAGCCTAAATTCTGCTTGTGGCGCCATCTGAGAGGTTTTCAACGGCTGCCGCCATCGCCATTGACGATTCAGATTCAGTCCTTTTGATACTGTGAGCTTGGTTTGCCGGCTTCTAGTCACGTGCATTTGTGTATTTATCGGTTAACATCTTTATTAAACAATGGCTGACGAATATTTTTATGGTAAGTGTATATTCCTAAATATACAACGATTGGTTTTTTATACTTATTTTTGTGATGTTTCTTCTACATGCAGAAAGATTGATTGTTGAAGTTGTTACCTACCCGGTATTTGCGCGCCATTGTTGGCTTTATATTATGTTTATACGAATATTATTATATCCAGGATGTCATCTTTAAATTACTTGCTATCATTACGTTGTTAAATTAGCTAAACAATTTTTTTTGATATGTGCATACTTTTATATCGAAATTGAGTCACTATAGTTACAAAAAAACGCGGGCAATTTAATGTGTTGTCTCAGCAATTCTTTTCAACTCTTATTTTTAAGTTAAGCTTACAAATATGCCTTATGGCTCAGTGTTACTGTACATATAAACTAAATTCAAAAAGACCAAAAGCTCATTGATACATGAGTAATGTTGTTTTTACCTGGGGCCAATAAAATGTTAGGATATGAACTCTCTCATAAAGTGTAATGCAAATCCTACATACCCCCAAATTTTATTGTAAGCTTTCCTTTGATAATTTTCTCACGTGAACTTTTAGGTGGGTTGAGGCACATTTCCAAATAGTACCACCTTTTATTATTTGTAATACTGAATTGCAAAATGTAGAATATTTTAGTAGGTATTTTGCTGTGGTAGCATACCTTATAATTATTTGAACATTTGATGTGTTTTCTGTTTTGTTCACATAAAGTCAAGTCACAGTCTCCTTAATATGACTTTGTTAGTATAAAAGGCAAATAAGTTATCCTAGGGGAATGGACATAGTGTCTGCTGAAATACAGCTCAGCTGAATAAAAATTTGATTATTTCTTCAAAAGCTTCCTCTACAAGTTTCTAAAAAAATATAATAGAATCATCACATCTAGAAATAGGGAATAGAAATAAATACCCATATTATATTTTATTCATATGTTTTCAAGGTCAAGTAAAACAATGTGTCCCTAAAATTTGTTAATAACTGACTGATACTGACCACTGTTATGTCTTATAGTTATGTCTTAATTTTTTTTTGTAGCAGTAATTTCATTTCAAGATTAAAATTTTATGAACTAACGTAACCTAACCTAACTTACCTATGCATCTAATTTTTTTGTTATTTCTGTTAACACATGACATATTTAGTAGTATTATATTTGCATTTTTATCATTTTGAATGATTATTTGTTCCTTGCAGCTTTGACCCTAAAGGGAGCTAAAGCCAGTGAGGTTTGGGATCCAGAAGCAAAGAGTGCAGATGATTATCAAGGCGGACACAAACTTATAATCAAGCAAGCCTTGTTAGGTCCAGATGCAGTATCTGATGAACTTAACGTTGTTCAAGTTGAAGCAATGACATGGAAAGACAGCGTTAAGATCCCCGTAGCCACATTAAAATCTAATGGCACCAACAATCAGGTAAAGACAAGCTGTGTGTTACCTTTAAATTATATAGTAATGCTTCTGTTTATTTGAAAGGTGTTTTGTGTAAATTATACTATGAGGAAGAAATAAAACTCAAAATTTGATATGTGTCTCAACCTATGTAGTTGATACTTGCCTTTTACATACATTTTAAAATGGGAAGGATTTATGCATTTAAAATTAAAAATCTGCATTCTAAAAGTTCTATTTAATTTGTGGAGCAGGGTTGCTGCTTTGAGGTGTAGATTCGAATCATCAATATTTTATAACAAATCTTAGTGTGTTAAAGGAAATGTAGGACCAACAATATAAGTGAACTTTTAAAGAAGCGATTTCACTATAACACAATTTTAAACCAACATTTGGAAAATGTAAATATTTTTTTTCAAGTTTTGTTGTTTCCCTCGATGAAACTGTTCCAATACTAAATACAGATGTAGAGACTTCTTCTCTGTGGCTTCAGAATTGCTAGTTTATCCTCCCTGCAACTGGTTTTGTCTTCTATGGCATCGTAAAAGGTGAAACCAGCTACAGCGAAAACGTCTACATCTGTATTTAGTAAATAATTTAAACGTACACAAATTGTGGAAGATTTGATTCTGCAATCTTAAGCATGAAAGAAAGTAATTTTACAGCCCCAAAAGAGAGTAATTTATTTGTAAAAGATATCTCTAAACCGAAATGTTGAAACTTTTTCCTTATTAGAGGTGGAAAAAAAAATCACTTAATTTGTATCTATTCAGTTGCTTATGTAAGTTACTGCTTTCCGAGAAGACATCTACCAAGCGCAAAATTTATTTCTTTTAAAACCTTGCTTGTTCAAAAAGATAAAATGTGAAGCAATATTTACAAGTAAAATGAAACTATATAAAACCGATAACAATATGCACTCAGTATCTTAAACGTACTGGATCATTAGTCTGCATGTAAAGCAGTTGATTCAGCCAAATAGCCTGTGTGTCTTGCCATAGGAAGACACACGACTGATGTATACTTGTCATATCAAACAGGGTTCCCACTCGTGTGTAAAACTGGGAAAAGTCAGGGAATCTGTAGGTGAAAAATTTTTGTGCAGGAAATCAGGGGAAAATTGCAAAAATTCACTAAGAATCAGGGAATTTTTGTCCCTGTAAAGCGGCCATACACATACCGGCTGGCCTGTCAGTTACACCTGAACTGTTCACTAGATACCGGCAGCCTGTTGAACTGAAATCTCCCTACACATACCGGCAAGCCCTACAACACCATCAGTTGAATCCAGCCGTGGCAAGCATCTTTTATAAGTTGAAATTTACTTATTTTAATTTGTATTTTTAAATAATGTTCCCCAGTGATGGAGATGCTCGTGCGATTTTCGCTTTATTGGCCGTTTTAGAGGCAAATCAAAAACAGAAAAAAACGTGTAGTGTGTTGTAAAAAGTGGTTGCTCAATATTACTGATACAAGATACGAGACACAATTGTATATGTTAATTATAGGGCTTCTTGAGCCACATCTTAAAAAATTATTTCAACAATCACAGGTGGCCCATAAGTCTTTGGCGATAAAAAATTTCATTTTTAAATCGGACACCCCTTATATTATTGCATTTTCCATCTAATTGTAATGCATGTTTGTTTTAGAGTTGGTACATTGTTTCTACTATATAGGTTATACTGGTAACCAAATTTGATGCCTGCTTTAATTAAACAAGACATATTTGTTATCAAAAACATTTTAAAGAAAATTCACTACCATAACGCACTTGCTGCTTCCAGACATTTTTGACATGACAATGCAACTGCTAGTGCCTGGTGAACTCACGCAATGCTTTAATCACGCAGTTGGGCGGTCAGGTGATCACCTGCCTGATGCCTCACCCTCACACACATACCGGCTTGCCTGAACTCTCTTCAGGACAACCGGCTGGACGATTGTATTTTTGTTCGATCACTGACCACCGGAACTGACAGGATAGCCGGACCCCACTCACGTTCCAGCAGCCGGTTACCTGTGGACTGTTCAGGCGTAACTTGACAGGCCGGCCTGTACGTGTATGGCCGGCATCAGGAAAACATTATTTGTTATCTTTTTATGATAAATAACACGCCACAATAGACCTTATGGTCGCGGTGGAGGGACCAGTATGGCCCACTCACAAACAAACCTAACCTAACCATGATAAATAACTGAAACAATATGTTTGCTATTTGTACAGCTCTGAACCATTGATTTAATGATTTCTTTTTCCACAAACCCACAATAATTGTTTTTAGTTCATTTTCCTTAAAAAAATATTAATTCAGTAATGAGGAGATCCCGACTTGAATTTTGAAAGTCTTTCAAATGAGCACTAATTAGGCCCCCGAGAACATATATCTGGGGTCAGTTTCAAATTATGTATGTATCACACCGATAACTAAAAAAAATAATGGGCCGATTTTGATCAAATTTGGTAAGTGCCTTCCTTTTGCCAGTGGCTTAGATAAGTTTGTTAACCAGGAAAATCTACTCAGTTGGAATAGATTAAACATTGATTTGTTTTAATTAGACAGACGGATTCCCCCGGTCAGTATCAGTTCTGAGCTGACCTTAAATGTATATAATTTCGACAACGAAATTATAATGCATGTTTGTAAGAAAACAAATTCGGGACTCAGCAAGTGCGTTATGGTAGCGAATTTTTATTGAATGCCTCAAATTTGAATAGCTCAATTTGCTATTAACCTATAAGGCCAGGAAAATAGTTTTTTCGGGAACATTTTAAGTTTATTTCCGAAAATTTTTTGTAAATTTTCAAACAGTAAAGTTATTTTAATGAAATATGGTACATTGTTTCTACTATATATGTTATACTGGTAACCCCGTTTGATGTCTGATTTCTTAAAAAAACATATTTGCTATTTAAAACATTTTAATGAAAATTGACTATCATAACACACTTGCTGCGTCCAGACTTTTTTGATTTTGCGTTCATTGGTCGCTTTGTATTTAACAGGGGAAAGTGTGTGAAGACCTTCTGTATTCTGTGGTAGTGTGTTACACATGTTGGGGGTAAATTGTAGAAGATCAAAGTCAGGGAAATAGATTTTGGCATATCGGGGAAATTGATATGCTGTTTTTAGTGGGAAACCTGTCCAATCATACAGACTGATTATATGTAATGACATTAATTTAAACACACAGACCTTAGTTGTTTGTTTTGAAAGTTCATACTGACTGTACATTACATGTGAAAAGCTATAAGCCTCTGATGCATTGACTTTTTACCGGGGTAGACAAACAAAAAATAAGGCAAATAGGACACATAAGGTTTCAAATAATTAACAGAAAATTTGAGAAACTAAACAAAATTAAGCTCGTAAACATTTGCCTAAAATTTTAATCAGATATTGAATGTCGGAAACACCTTCCAGATACTTTTTTACTTCATTTTACTAATAGTAAACTAATAATACTGGTAACTATGACTGAAATGGGCCAGTCCAAACCTAACCTAATATTTCAGCATTAGGAATAAAGAAGACTTGATAACTCTGTATCATAAGCTAAAGAAGACATCATAATAACTCGTATCATAAGCTAAAGAAGACATCAATGTGGAAACTACTGGCATGTTAACTACAACAAAATTCCTGCTAGAATCAGAACTACACCATTAACTTTATTATTATAAGAGTGTGGGATGTACAAGTAGATAATTCTTTCTACTTTGTTAGGTATACTGAAAACTGCACTCCATCCTATTCTCATCAAATATTTCACATTTCTTGTGATTATAGTCTTCTTAAGCAATGGAAAAATAACAAAGTTACGGGGAAAACTGATTTACTTATATATTGTGTTTAGCTTATATGTTTTATAAAGATTAGGGCTCTTAATACATTTGAAAACTTTTATTTGTTGACAGGTTCTGCTGGACTTATCATTCCCTGATCCACCAGTGACGTTCAGTTTGGTTCAGGGCACTGGGCCAGTGCACATCATAGGTCATCATTTGATTGGCAGTCCCATGGATGAATTTGATGAAATGGATGAAATGGAAGAAGAGATGATGGAAGATGAAGAGGGTGAAGAGGGCGCGGTAAGTTTACAAACATTATTTTAATTCCTATTAATCAGATTGGTGCTCTAAAAATCTGGTTTTTGTGTTGTTGTTGTTGTTTTTTTTCTTTTTTTGTAAATTATTTTTAAACACAGGTGCACATCAATAAGTCATGATGTTTTACACATGTCCAGAAATACAATTGACAACCAACTGAAACCTAAAATTTTGAAGGTACTTTTGTCTATTTTACATGAATCATCTTTATCGAATTTTTTTTCCTAGATGCTAGAACTCTTTGAAAAGGGTACATTCACATGGTGAATTAAATGTTGATCTTTGCACAATGATTAAGCTTCTAATGACAAATCAACTAGAAAGATGATTCTTCATAAGCATCTTATTTGGAAATGCCAAGGACATTTTATTACATTAATTTGTTATGAGTTGTAACTTTTTGACATTGCTATCAGATTTTAAAACTTGTTGCTACCAAGCTCAGTTGTTAGGTAAAATTGATTTGAATTTATTGTGTTATCTTTCATAAGATTCTCATTTACAGGGTTCCCACTCGCCTGGAAAAGTCGGGGAATTTGTAGATGAAAAATTTTTATCAGGGTAAAATTGCCTAAGCGTCAAGGAATTTTCGTCCCTGCCAGAGAAAAATTATTTGTTTCTTTTTTATGATAAATAACTGAAACAATGTTTGCTTTTTTTGCAATTCTGAACCATTCATTTAGTGATTTCTTTTTCCACAAAACCACAATAATTGTTTGTTTTTTAAATTTTGCGTTCATTGGTCACTTTGTATTTGAAATGGGGAGGAAGTGTGTTCTCTGCTATGACGCGAAGACTTACTGTATTCTGTAGTAGTGTGTTACACATGTTGGGGTTGAATTGTAGAACATTAAACAGGGTTCCCACTCATCTGTAAAACTGGGAAAAATCTGGGAATTTGTGGAAGGAAAAATTTTGTCGGGGAAAAATTGTGAAAATTGACCAAGTCATGGAATTTTTGTCCGTCAGGAAACATTAGTTGTTTCCCTTTTATGATAAATAATAAAACACAATGATTGGTGCATATTTGCATAAGAAGCGTTTTCGTTTATTTGTAAGGAACAATTGTGTCTATTTTATAAATGTAATTTTGGGGAAGTGTGTTTTCCGCCATGAGGCGAAGATCTAGTGTAATCTGCAGTAGTGTGGTACACATTTTGGGGGTAGATTGTAGAATACCAGTCAGGGAAACAGGTTTTGGCATCTCTGGGAAATCAGGGAAAAGCCAGGGAAATTGATATGATTTTTTTTTGGGAACCCTGTATAAAGTCAGAGAAATAGATTTTGGCATGTCAGGGAAAAGTCAGGGAGATTGACATGCTGTTTTTAGTGGGAACCCTGCATTGCAAATTCACTACCAATGCCTTTTTTGGTTACATTATGATGGCGCTGTTCGAAAGCGATCGGTAACGTAAATTTTTAGAATTCATGACTATAATTGCAGATTTCCTTCTGGAAACACCTGACTAAACATGCTGTATTTCACAATTAATCAAAACAGTCAAATATTTACAATCAGGAGACAGTTAAAATTTAAGTTCGAAGTTCGACTGTGAAGCTTAGACCTACTATTTCAGAGATTCAGAGTTCGAATAAACATATTTACTTGGGTTCATTCATAGTTCAGTGTATATATATATATATATATATATATATATATATATATATATATATATATATATATATATATATTTGTGTGTGTGTGTGTGTGTGTGTGTGTGGTGTTTGCAAGTGTTCTACTTTTGTTAGGAGCCATTTTTTAAATTAAGGTGATTTAGGTTAAATCGTCATAAAATTGCCTCTAGAATCTGAGTTTCAGTGTTTCAATTTCGTCAATGAAAACAACTAAACAGCTGTTAGCTGAACAGTGTCAGTTAACATAATATCATGTGTTGCATAGATAACAGAATTTTTTTTACTGCATGCTAATCATAAAATTCATGTTTTAAAAATAAATAAAATATATGTAATGAGTAAATGTATATAAAAAGTTATACTACATACCTTTTCAAAAAATTTTTACTAAAATACAAGGTTGTGTCATATGGGACCCGGGTATACATCTATTGAAATTAAGAAAGCTTTACACACTCTTACTCTACTATTAATATGTTACTGCAAATGCAAAAGGCAACAAGCGCTCAGCCACAGGCCTCGAATGACGCTAGCGTGAGCACGAGTATTAATTACAGCCGTTGCTTGTTACAGGACCTTGTGGTTCTAGGCTTAATATAAACACTCTA
Organism: Tillus elongatus; assembly: GCA_964006375.1. NCBI lineage: Eukaryota > Metazoa > Arthropoda > Insecta > Coleoptera > Cleridae > Tillus > Tillus elongatus. Next base: position 92,499,495 of record OZ023266.1, read on the forward strand.
ATTGTTTTCCCTTTGTATGTATGACCCTAATATATCATAATATTAGGGACACAATCAGTTTCTATATTACTCTTGTCATTTTTTCTAACATCTCCAGATTATTATTTATCCAACTGTTCGTGTGCTCCTTAGCTTTGTCCTTATTACTGATTTGTGCTTTGCATGCAAAAGAAAAAAAAATTAACTTCCTCTATTATAGTTCAAATGCATGTCTTTTATTGTCTATTTGTTATTTTTCGTCTCTGTCAGCCCATTCAGAATTTACTGACTGAAAATTCAATTTTTAGGAAAGAGCAGAAAAAAGAAAACGAAAAATTTCAAATGGAAATGTAGATAAGGTGTGAATTTTAACATTGATATTTAAAAGAAAGGAAATATTAATTTTTCTAATTTTTGTTCTAGGAGGAAGATGAAGATGATGACGAGCCGAAAAATAAGAAAGCAAAGACCAACAGCACAAAAGGGAAGACACCGGTAAAGAATAGCAAAGCCAAAAAATAAACCTGTGCGTCTGTATTAACTAATGTTTCATCGTCATTTTTTTATCATTTATGTTAATTTTAGTCTCTTGGTTAAGATTGTACTATCCATAATTTTAGTGATTATTTTTATCTTTTTCTTGGTTTACTATAAGTACAACTTTAAGAGACTTGACTATGTTGCTCTTTAAAACGTATTTTTCTTTGGTTTGTCAGTTTTCTTGTATTACAGTGTAAATTTTAATGTCAGCCTCAAGTAAAAACCCAATGGTATTTATTGTAAAACTCGGTTGTTTTGTAAATACACAATTTCATTAAAGTAGTTTTTTTTCTAATACATACTTGTTTTTCTTGTAGTCCTTATTCCACCAATGTTTCTTATGATATTGTACCGAACCACGGTGAGATTAACCACAAGTAGGGACATCTTTCTATACATATCAAGAACTAGGTTTTCACTACAAAATGTTAACCACACAGACTGTGTAAAACTAACCAATGATTATTAAATCGTTGACCCTAGTACCACTTGTCCCTTGCAAATGGAAGGGAACATAGAATTGTTTCTAAGATGCATTCTAGCCACCATATGCTGGTTACCCTCTCATTGGAGCTTCTCAGCTATATTTATGATTTCCAAAATGAATTTATAACAAATTGGCTATCCTATAGCCCTTTCGGCAAACGTTAACTAATAGACCTGGAAACTGCTTTACAAATGACATTTTATATACCTGAATGCTTTTCACAATATCTAAGTGCCTATTGACAAAAATGTTCGGGACGCAGCAAGTGCGTTATGGTAGTGAATTTTCATAACAATATAATATAGTGATTTAGCCTTATATTAAGAGCTATAAAACATTACTTTTTTTACTTAGGAACAGTAAAAAATAAGGTAAAGGCAAGCAAAAACACGATCTCTTATATATATTTATACAGTAATTTGGATATAAAACTCAAAACAAAGAAATTGATAAACAGGAAATATACTCAACAAAAAATACACTAGAAAGTTGAACATAAAAAGAATTCCTGTGATTCATGCATTGAGAATGATTGTATGCATGCAGAAGGGGAAAAACCAGTTCTGCCCCTCACCCAAAGACACCGGGCGTTCTCCTTCCTCTTGTCCATTCATAAAACTACCTTTAAAGCATAAAGTACAAGAAAAATTTCTTGGGAGCAACCCCCAAGAAAGTTACTGGACCTGGGCGAATATGGGTGTTGTTCGGGGCAGACACAGTTCAAAGGAAGTATTGCTGCAAAATGTGAAAAACGCATCTTTTCAGTCTGACTAAATGTTTTTTTAGCATTTTATGCTCAGATTTCCTCCTCGCCCAGCAACTATTATTTCTTGGTCCCTTAAGTTTCTTGGGGTTGTTTTCACCAAATTTGCCTTGTGGCTTGTGCATCCAAGGGAGATTTTCAGCATGTTTCTGCAAAAAAAAAAAATGTAAAAACCCTCCTTGCAGTAAACTGTAAATTTACCGAAATTACATTCCACATTGTCAGCTATAATGTCTTCAGATAATATCTAATATAGCACTAAAATAAATAAATTCACTTGCTGTTTCACTCCTTTTTTATTTTTATACTACACATATAAGCACAAGATAAGTAAGTATAATAAAGGGGAGCCCTTAATTAGATTGGTGCTACACAGACTTAAAAGTAGAGAAGACAGACATTTAGATCGTGTTAACAGCCATAAGTTTGAGTAAAAAATGACTTCTAACTGTATGCACACAAAAATTAGTAAAACATTTATAAAATCTAATAAAAAAGAACAGTTTTACGATATTTTAAATAAATCAATAGGAATACGTTTCGCGGCGATATCGTAATCCGCGACTGTATGAACATAGCTTTTGTCCAAGACTACAGTGAAATCCGGTCAAACGCAAGCAAGCAACTTTTAGATTAAGCTCAATAGGCTTGGATGGTTAACAAACATAGGTATGTCTAATTTTAAGCGGGAGACTGTACCTGTTTGAAACATACAATGAGAAATACAGAAATATGCTGTAAAGTGCTATTTATTAAAAAAATATATAACCTGCAAAATCATGAAGAATAAAAATAATGGCTCTAGTAACTTATCTATTAGTAGGTACCGTTCTCATTTTGTAAGCAGGTCTTGATACGTGCAAAGCACATTGACGCCCGTGGTACTAAATTTAACACAACGAACCTAACAAATATTGTCTTCCACACGGAGACAAACTATAAAAATGCTGATACTATTATTACTACATAATGCATTCGTTATTTTCCCTGGCTATACAATAATAATAATGCCTTAAGGGATCCTGTCGTGGCTCAATTAAGAAACATTAAAAACCGAGTATTAACACTGCTCTTAGAATATGATTTACTGACATACTGATTTTCTATTTTACACAAAATTGTAATGTTTTAAGTCATTAACTCACAATTTTCATTTATAACCATCGTCCAATATTTATTTTCAATATTTATATCAATGTTTTAAATAGGTTGGGCTAGTTAAAAGTCAGTTGTAAAGTATCAAACACACAGTTTCTGTCTATAACATTTTGGGTTACTAGAGCTGTCGTGACGACATACTACCTGGTTCCGCACCAAGATGGTGTCCTTATCGTACATCTCTCAATGTTCTACATTCTGACATGTTGCAATAATGTAACTTCCATTGTTTTTTATCTACGATTTATTTAAATAGCATAGCAGTGCAGGTAACGTCATCTGTCTTTGTCTACCATTGTAGATATTGCATTACAGAATCTGAAGTGATGCCAGGGATTATTTCGATATTAATTTAGAATAACTTGATTTTTATTTGATGAAAAGACTTGAAAATTGGGACACAGCCACGTTTGTCTATGTTCGTTTAAGCTGTACATTTTCGTTTCAATCACTTAAACAGTTTGAGAGATATTGCGTTTAAAAAAATATTTTTTAATTTTTTGTTAAGAAAAATTGGGCGTCAAGATCTGATAAATGAACTCATCTAAGCCATTAACAAAATAAAGGTAATTCCCAAATTTGGTAACCAGGACGCTTTTATATGGGATATCGTGCCAGAGGGCCTGGGGGGTAATCCAGACGGGGGGTGGGGTGGTGTGACTTCTGCACCGGATTTTTTTAAAAATTAGAAGCAAAATGGTTAGTTTTAAGCCTGTCTAAGATGCAAAATGTGGTTTTAATTTAAATCAAACTGAAAGGCTTATTATATAATATGCAATGAAAGGCAATAGTGTTAATATACACTTTTTATTAATATTCTTATTCTTAACTTACAAACATTTTGTCAATTTAGTATTGACTAAGCACTAAGGAAAGTGACCTAAAGACTTTATGTTAAAGAAAGTACACTTTAAGAAGTACAACTAAAAGAAAGATAAAACAAATAATCAATACAATTTTTAATTCTATTTTTCACTTGCTAAAACCTTTTTTAGAACTTCCTTACTATTTTTGATCTTATAAAAATCATCACAGCCCTGTCCAATGTTAATTTTACATGCCATCAAAGCTTTTACAGTTGATTCTTTCATAATCCCACGATCATCACTCCAGACATTGTTTATCAAGAAGACCCTTTCAACTCGGGCCGAGGTTCCCGGCAAGCAAAAAGCTTATTCTAGAACCTTAGATAAGTTGGGTATTGCAATGTCACTGTCTTTAAAGTGTCCAAACACTTTTAGCCATTTTTATTCACTGGACAGTCGTCTATCATTGGCATCTTCCCTTTTCCAATTTAAAAACTCTTTGGGAAGTACAACTTCATTAAACAACTCATCCGTGTTTATTTTTGACTCTCTAAGCTTAAGCACACTCTCATTTATAAGTTCTGTGGAACTTTCAGCGTTTTCCCAAGAAACCATGTTTGATGTGGATAGATTTATCCATGAAAACTTTTTGGCATCTCCGAAACTGTTCTCCCAAAGTTCTAGGTATGCGATTGATCTGTCATAAAATCGGTCAAATTCTTCATTTACTGCATCAATGTCTGTCTTATCCAGAGTCTTGTAAATGGTTTTTGCCCCCATTGGAATAAATTTTGAGGCCTTTTTCTCAATGAGATTTTTTTTAGAGTTTTATGTACTTCGGCTACATCAAAAGCTGTGGCGTTTTGTTTTTCCATTCTTAGAATAGCCTTGTTGAACATTCCAAGCTGTCCATGCACAAACCACAAGTATAGCTCGCTTTTCTGATCTGTGAACAGGTTCTTTATGCTCACTGGGCACATTTCTTGGTCCAAAAAGTAATCTTTCAATCCTTTAAATATTTGAAGGATTTGTTCCAATGCTAGCATCATTGAAAGAAACCTAGTATTCCCATGTTGCATGAGTTTCCTATACTCCACCTCAGCAAACTTTCAGTTTAGTTACACGCACAGTGAATATATGGAAGTGCTTATCCATTATTACTACTAAGACCTCGATATCAATTGGAAGACCGTCTACTCCAGTTTGCACAGTTGTGCACAATGTGAGCGCCACAGCCTATTCTGTTGATTTCACGTCGCAGGCCATCCTTGAGATGAGTGAAAACATTGTTTTTCCCTTGTCTTTTCACACCACCAAAATTGGTATTGCAATTGTCTCCACAAAAACCAACCAATTTTTTATCAAGGTCGTTTTCCATCAAAACAGACATTAAATGACTTGTAAGAATTCAGATGTTTCACCGGGAACTGACTTGAATTCCATGAGTTTTACTTTAACTCCTACATTAGGATTGAAGTACCGTACAATCATTGGAACAAGTTTAATCTCCTTTCTATTTGATGCATCCATACTAACAGATACAAAATTTGACTTGTTTAAGTCTTCTTTGAGCTACAGGAGCTATTACGTTCAAAACTACTGCCTCACATTTAGTTTTTCCCAGTGAAAACTTTGCTTCAAAAAACTTTGAAATTAATTTTGATGTACATGAAGTTGAGTTAAAACTCAGACTATGGTTAGCTGTGTGATAAGCAAATGTTGCTTCTTTTACTGCTAAGTCTAAGTTCTTATCATCAGAACTAGCAGTCTTAAAAAAAGTTGTCAATTTTTGAAGAGCTAGCAGCTACTGACAAACTGTTTTTGTGTCTATTTCACTGCAAATGATTTTTTATATTAGATCGACCCCCATGGGCGACAGAAAACTCAGAATTACAAAGAGAACGCTTCACTCTATAATCTAGAGTACGAGTAGGTGTACATACCTTTTTTAAAAAAGGATATTCATTTTGTAACTCTTCATTAAATGTACACGATCATTTAGGCATCTTGTTACGAGTACACACTACTAAGAATTCAACATAGAATTTAAATGTCAGAATTGAGAACTGTAATCAAGACACCAACACGAATAATAGTAAGCAGAAGCCGTGCAATGCATTGACAGAGACGCACTGACTCCTGACTGAAAAGTTAAGTGACGAGTGACGGGGCAGCAGAGAGCTGCACAGGTGGCCGAGACAATGGCGAGTCCACCGCAATAGATAAGGGGAGGCTACTACTCATTTGCATTCATTACATTAATTTACTCGCCCTCTCAGCTGGTAACCTCTAATCAACCGCATTTTCGCAAGGAAAGCGAACACATCGAGTGGTCTGAATGCTTTTATATCATTTTGTTTTTTTCCACTCCTCATTTGAGTATTGAATTAGGAGTCGAAAATAAGTAAAATTGATATTCTCCAAGCATGCAGTAAACCGGCTGGAATATATATATATATATATATATATATATATATATATATATATATATATATATATATATATATATATATATATACTTACTTTTTAACTGACCTTGGAAATGGGTTCCAGGGGCCCTAATTCGCGCTGATTTAAAGAAATGTTCCGAAAGTCTCACAATAGCTCTCTAGTAGTGAATTTTCTTAATGAAAATTCACTAAAAAGAGTGCACTATGCTAGCCAGTATTCATAAAAAAAATTATATTATACTCAATTTTCCATTAACCTTATTAGAGCCTCGGTGGTTCAGTGGTAGGAACGTGTGCCTCTGAACCGAAGAGTACTGGGTTCGATCTCGGGGTACACCTTTCACATTTTCAGTACATACTGTACAATTAACATCAACCCAGGTGTGGCATTGTATTTGAACAAGTTGAGTGTCTGCACGTTCCGCCCTTCGGAAGGGGCGTAAAGTCGTCGGTCCCGTGTCCATGCGATGTTGGGCACGTTAAAGATCGTTACCCTCCTTACAGAAAGGCAAAGGTTCGGCAAAATTTCTAGGATAGGGAGGTGAAACTGCTCCCTAGGGTCGGTGATACACAAAATACACAGATTAACCTAGAAACTAATTTTGATAAATAGTAAAGACCCTAAAGACAACATACCTAACAAGTTGCATTAAAATAATTTTATCATCTTTAGTGATTAAAAACATTTAAAAAAACCAATATAGGTAGGTGTTTTTATTTTCTCTAATAGTCTATTCAAATAAGCCATATACCTATTCATTGGTTTGAATCAGAGCATTGCAGTGTAATAATTCAATTGTGTTTTAAAAAAAAGTATATCATTCGTGTACTTTTTAATTTTCAATGGTGTAAAGTTGAACATAAAGCAGCTGATGTATTGATATTTAGAGTGCATCATATTTTGATTGTTAGTAACAGGTTAATTGGATAGAACATATACTGAGTAAAGCCTCACGTTTGTTGTACTATTATGTTTTTAGGGTTATTTCTACATTTTAAAACCTAATAGATTCAAAATATTTGAGTGCATAATAATACAGAAAATAGATAAGGATTTATGAAAGGGGAAAAAGACAAAATACACGCAGAAAATTGTGTGTATACTATTAATAAAAATCTAAATACACAAATGTATAGGTATAAATATAAACTAATATAACAGCTTTAACTTTAAAAAGACAGCATAATAGTATAAAGATTATAATGGCATAGAAACATGGTGTAAATACACGTATAGTAGGCAAGCCTTATTAAAGTGGTAAAACAAGGACGAGGACTACTATTGTCTGAAGAGGAAATGCTCGAAAGTCGTAAGCATAGTCCGCCGAAATAATTAGAAGATCGACTATGTGGAGCGTGACAATGTCATTATAATCGTTCAAGTATGTGGAAATGAACACATTCAGCCTACATCAGTTGTTGTAAAAAATAATTCATTAGATTTTATATTTTTGTTAATGTTAAAAACTTCTATACTTTTTCCACACAACTGCAGTTGGAAACTAAGAATTATAATTTTCTACCATACAAAAATAAACTAACATTTCACATAGTGACTGTAATATGATTATATACCTATGTGTGTCTATATATATATATATATATATATATATATATATATATATATATATATATATATATATATATATATATATATATATATATATATATATATATATATTAATTTTTATTTGGTGTGACATAATTCTTATTTGTATATTATTTTTATTATTGTATATTTTATATAATGTAATAAGTTTGGAATCAACAACAAATATATTTAAAAAATTTAGTATTATTCTTATTATTATTAAATTGTATTCTAATGTTTTTATTAATTATATATTGATTAACTATATTAAGTAGCTGTTAAGTAACTGTTCGTATAAGAATGGGAAATTTATATATAAAAGTCTAGAATTTAGGTCTCTTATAATTAGGCCCGGAATAAAAGTTATACCACATTTTTCAAAGTATCTTATATATTCTTAATTGTAAGTTTTATCAAAATTTTAATAACAAATTTACTTATCTCGTGATCACGTTTTAAAAAAAATATTATTTACTTATTTTATAAATATCTCATTAACAATAGCATGAATTGTAATGCAATGTTCCTTCAGTTTCAGTCTTTAATCTCCTATCTGCATTTTTGTTTATGCATCTTTGCGCTTGTTAATGTTGAACTCCTTCAATATCGTTTCACAAGAACGATTGCGACTGCCGTTGCGTGATTACTTACACCAAACTTTATTATCACTTTTGTTATTAAACTTTGATTTCACTTACTGATTTCCCAAGATCTGCATTAGATAATTTATTTATGGATTAAAATATCCCGTGTTAAACAGTTTACAATTTCATTTTTACTTATTTGAAAACAAACGTGCTTTGTAATTATACTGAATTTACAGTTCTTCTGTTTTGATTTTTAAAACAAACACGTCCTCCACAACTGCACATTTTATTTCCCTAGCAACGATGTGACATTCGCTCTCGGCCAACACAACCTATTCCACTCGGATCTTTTTACATAATGACTTGCTCCTCTTTCTTTCTTGGTTATTACCATACTTATATTAAAGTGAATCCACCTATTGGAGATCGAGATTTTCCTCTGAAATTTTCGTCAAACTCGGAAACATCAAATAAATTAATTTGACATCTGAATATAAATATTTTTATACAAATTTTCTAAACTTACTATTTTTCAAATTTATTTCTAAATATATGTAACATATTCTCCATTAAATAAGCTTTCTTTTTATACCAAATACATTTACTTCTGAATTATTTTTATGTTCTAATTATGCAAATTAAAATGGCTGTGTCTTTGATTTCTTTAATAACTATGCTTATATTTCTTTTCTTTTTTTAACTTTTCTAACATTTTCCTAAATTCTTTTTACTTCGAAAATTTCCTCGAGAAATAACCTTTCTTTTAGTTTATTTTGATCTTAATTTAACAACCTATTACACAACCTAATTAGTGTCTACACCAAAATAGTTCCTTAAATGTTTCATTTATTGTCCATTTTCTCGCTATAATTATTTAATTTTATAGCCAAAAGTCCTTTATTGTTCCATTATTGTTCATACAAAATCATTACACTTTATTTATAAGGTTTTGCCTCAGTTAAATTGTTGCACATGCATTATTTGCATTAATTTTGGCAAACAATTTATAGTCTCTTGCATCTAACAACTTTCTGTATGTCTACTTTGTTTTCTACTATCCCTTAAAACTTTCTATTTGTATTTAAATATCAAATTTCCCATACCTAACTGTTTGTTAATTATATCTGGCGATTTCTTTGACATTAGCTTTAATTGGATGTATTAAACCCCTTTTATGCACAAGATGTGGAAAATCTTTCCATTTATTAAACTTTCTATTTGTATTTAAATATCAAATTTCCCATACCTAACTGTTTGTTAATTATATCTGGCGATTTCTTTGACATTAGCTTTAATTGGATGTATTAAACCCCTTTTATGCACAAGATGTGGAAAATCTTTCCATTTATTTTTATCTATTTTTTATATATAGCTTTTCTGAGAGATATCAATCAGTAAGTGAAAAATAAAAGTTTTTCCTGGCTAGCTAATTTGTTTAATGTTAGTTAATTTTGAAATTATTTTATTGATCACAGCCTGAAAAACCTAGATCTTAAAAGGTGTGCTTCAGTTTAGAAATAAGCAGCTGATACCCAAAATTTGCAATTGATAACCTAACTATTTGTTTATTTTGATTAATTCCACTCTAAATATAAAATACCGTTTAAATATATATATATATATATATATATATATATATATATATATATATATATATATATATATATATATATATATATATATATATATATATATATATATAATTTTAATAGATCCAATACGAGTATCTCACAAATTTTAAAATTTACAGATTCAACTTACTATAGTGATCACCCTCTAAATTATGTAATCAAATTATTTTCATTACCTTACATTTATAGGACATTCCATTTTAATAAAATTTTTCCTTCTTTCATCTTGCTCCAGAATTAGCTTAAAACAAATGAAAATTGAAAATTTTTTTTTTCCTCTTCCATTTTTATGACAACTTTTTGTCACCATACATATCAGTGGTGAACACTCACTTGTTATTAACTTTTGGCGAACTAATTTCCCTTTATTTTCACTTATAATTTTTTAATTTTTCACAAAAAAGCACATGTGTAGGTACTTTTAGTTTGTAACTCCTAACAAACAAGTTCGTTGATATATTTACAAACAACTTCTTTAGATTTCCACTTTTATTTAAAAAATTGTCATTGACAGTAAACTTTTGACTTAAGGGCTGCATTTGAGAACATCACTTTAGTGTGAAAATCGCACAAAAGGCCGTTCGGAAATTAATCAGGTGAATGCTCGAGCGTTAGTGTGGGTCGTTTGAGAACTCGACTCTTGATTTTGGTTGGGTTGTCGGAGTCGTAATTGAGGACTTCAGTTAAGTTTTGTTTGTGTGTGTGTAGATGCATTCAAAAGTGTGTTGGTTGTCAATTTGTTTATTTTGTCGTCTATTTGTGTCATTTTGGTGTCTTCAAAGATTTGATCGTTTCTACAGGGTATGTCAAGTGCGTGCTGTAAGTATTTGTTTTGTATTTTTACTCTGTTGGTTTTGGCTGTGTGAGCCAAGACTGGTGCTGCCTATGTCAGTGTCGGTTCAATAATTGTTTTGTAACTAAGTAGTGTATTTTTCGCGCTGAGTTTGCTGTGCCTTTTAAGAGAAGGATTCGAAAGTGGTAGTTGTAGAAATATCCGTGTGGGGGGCTACTGTATCACTACTTGAATATTTTAAAATTATTAGCATTGCTCAGAACCATGAGAGAACGTTTTATTCAATAGATATTAACTCAAAATACCTAGTAATGAATGTTTAATGAATGAGAGGACAATTTACATTGTGTGTATTGTATGTTGCTAGTTGACACACAAATGAGAAGTTTGATGAACCCTCCCTTCAAATCAGACAGTAAGAGGAACCAATCAAATAAGATGACACATGTGGTGAGCGGTTTAACCTTCTCCTAGTAAAGTTCGAAAAGAGACTGCAGTGATTTAATGTTTATACTCTGAACAATTACATAATGTTTAGTATCCCGTAATTAAATAAACATTCCAATGCTTGTAAATTTTAGTTGTTATTATTAAAGCATCTATTAAACAAATTATACAATTAATAAATAAGAAAACGTAAAATAATGTTATAAATATTACATTTCCCTATTCCAGTTCATAAACAGATGGATTAAATGTAAACAATATACTTCCCTCCTTATATCGACATCAGTTTTAAACGAGGATGTACCTTAGCATTTGCTAGAATAAACATTTTATTTTATATTTGACGAAGACATAAGTAAGATAGGTATAAGTACATTGTAATGGGTATCTTTTTTATTTTATTTATTTTGATTGTGTTGTAGGTAGGTATCTAATATTTATTGCAGAACGTGTTGAACTATAAAATAGCATAGCTAATAAACAAGATTAATGAATATTGTAGGATGATTATGTAAACACAATAACTTTCTAAAAGATTAAATGACTCACCTGACCTGAATGTTTTTGGCACCTATGCAATTAATACGTACATCAAATTTAGATGACCAAAAAACCAACCTGATTGTCTATTCTAACATTCTCTTTAGCTGTTTCTTCTTAATTTTTGACACAAAAATATATTCGTTATTAATTTTGCAAATATTTATATACAATTTTAAATATACACTCTTGAATCATTTTTTTTTAAATTGTCGGTTATCTATTATCAAACAAGTTTTTCTAGTCTTATTACAGTAGGATATAATTTTTATAAATATATTTGATGATGCTTTAAATGACTTGAATCATCTAATGTTGGCCATTGTTAAGTATTACCGAATAGGTAGTAGCACTCTGCAATGTTGAATGCAACCCCAATTACTAATCCACTAAGTGAAGATTTGAACCTGTGATGAGCACTGATAAGTACACTTGGAGAACCCAAATCATAACAACACATTTTAAAAGACCCAACGATCGTTTCTCTAACAAAGTTAGCTTCATCAGAGGATAAAAAATATTTTCATCCTCTGATGCAGCTAACTTTGTTAGCGAAACGATCGTTACGTCTTTTAGAATGTGTTATGGTGATTTGGGTTCTCCAAGTGTACTTACCAATCTACTTATCATCACTGTACGACTAAGTTTTGCCATCTGACGTAGAATATAGCGTTCTCTATTTGGTCGAAACAAAAAGACAGCGAATTCTGGATTTTCACTCATCCCGTTCTTTATAAGCAATATAGCCCATTTGTGTATTATTACATTACAAGTGTGCTGAATCGAACTGCGACTAACCTGACATCCTCTTTTATTTATTTATTTTTCCATACACACATATCCGTACTCTTGGCACATTGAAATTAAGTTTCTTAAGCAGATAAGGACAATCATACACATAATTAACCAGTTTGTATAAAAATATATCGAAACTGCACTGCCTGCGCATCGACAGACTCTGCAGACTAAAGCGAAGAAGCAAACTTTCCTGAGGAAAACCAATAGAAGTATATGGACCATCCTCACGAAAGCTAAGAAATTTTAGAGATTTCCTTTGCACTGATTCCAGACTTGTCACATGTATCTCATAAGTAGGAACCCACACAACTGAGCCATATTCAAGTCGGGACCTAACCAGACAACGAAAAAGCAGGGAGAGGGTGTCAGTCAGTGAGACATTTTTGTTGTTTCTTATCAGAGACCCAAGAGTTTTGTAAGCAGAACTGACAGTCTGCTCATAGTGTGGTTTAAAAGATAGAGTACCATCAAAAACAATTCCAAGGTCCCTAACTGCCCTTGGGCGATCAAGCGAAAGCCCCCTTACATTGTATCTGAAAGTAGTTGAGTGCTTATTTCGAGTAAAAGACACCACACAACACTTTGAAATATTCATAGAAAGACCACTTCGACAACACCATTCATCAAGGATATGAAGACAGTTCTGGAGCTGTAAACAGTCATCAATACTCGAAATATTTGCAAAAATCTTAATATCTGCATACATTAAAAAAGGAACATGTAAAACATGTTTAACTGGGTCGATAAATATATTAAACAGTAGTGGACCGAGTATGGAACCCTGCGGCACTCCCGAAGTTATATGATAGGTGTTAGATTTGAAGCCACCAACCTCAACAAATTGCCTCCTTCCATCCAAGTAAGATCTGAATAAGCCAAGCAAGCCCTCGCAGAATCCGATAGCCCTCATCCTGTCAATTAGAACAGAATTATTTAGACAATCAAAGGCCTTAGATAAATCAGTATACCCGGGGAATGTTCCAGATCTAAGAATCAATTTAAAAATTTTCTTAAGTGGGGTCAAGAAAGCATATAAGCAGTCGCGAACCAAGAAGCCAGGAACTATACCAGGGCCACAGGACATGTTAGCCATAATTCTCTTGGCAGCTGTAATAATTTCATCATCTGTAAAGTCATCAACAAAAAACACTGTGATGTCACCTAAAGCCAGGCTGGCGGCTGTAGGTGATGAGGTGGAGGTGGAACCAGAACATATTGCGAAATAAGAAGCAAAACCGTCAACTGCATGTTGTTGATTAGATGAATTCCCAATAGAAAAGTTTCGACGGCGCCGAGAAGAGCAGTTACAGAATTTTTTAGAATTAGACCTAACCTCTCTTTCAACCCTCTGGAAGTAGTTTACTCGAGAAAGATAAATGTCTCTCTTAAGTTTTTGTCTCAGCTCCCTAAATCTATGCTAATCTTATTTTTTTTAGAAGACCACGGGGCATACCTATTACATGCTCCTGGAACAGTCATGGGAACATATAAATAAAGCAAGTCGTAAATTCTGGAATAGAAAAAGTCAAGCCTAGGATCGACATCCTGAAGCTCATCCATACCATCCCAGCACACGTCGACAAGCTCTGCATACAATATACAATCCGACAAAATCACATTTTTGAAAATTATATGATCTCTGCCCAGTGTTACCAACAGGAGCAGAGACCACTCAACCTTTGAGCGGAAACTCTATGATTAAGGGGGGGGGGGGGGGGGTGATGACCATCAGGAATCACGGGCGAATCAAGATCCTCCTCCACCAAGCAAGTGTCTGTAAAACCCATGTCAAGAATCCTGTTGTTAATATTCTCAACATGGAGTAGTAGATTACAGAAATTTTGAAAAGCAGACACACGAGTAGAGGGGTTGTTCTGACGACAAGAAACATGTTCAGGCATGTTGAAGTCACCAACTAAGAATGTCTCACGACCATATTTTATGCACAGGGACTCGAGAGTAGTAGTCATTAATCCCGCCACAGTCCCTCTGAATATCAAGGCGACGAGTAGCAAAGCGAGAATGCACAGTAAGCAGAACACCACCTCCCCTAGTCTTGCGAGAGGAAGAAAAATCCCTATCTGATCTATAGACAATATATTGACTATCAAACAGTTCGCTACTATAAATATCACTATCCAGCCAAGTCTCAGTGAAAGCAAAACAGTCAAGAGGGTGTGCCTGCGAGCAAACAAAAGAGTAATCATTAGTTCGTGTCCGGAGGCGCCTGACGTTTTGATAAAATATGTTAAATTGCTTCTTTGTTGAACAGGCGAAAGAGGAAAGTTCATCATTGATAGAAGGAGAAGGAGAAAGTGGACAAGTTGACTGTTATTTATTGCCAAGTATATCAGCCTGAACAGACTGTAGTTTCTGTCTGTATACTGTACACTCATGATCCCAGGCAGCATGGTCAGTAGCAATGCTTTTTTTAACTTTAGCAGCATTTAAACAGTTAATACAACAGAGAGATGTGGAAGTGCAGCTATTAGCAAGCTGTTCTCCTGCAGATATAGGACAATCGGTCTTTCCCTTACAGTTTTTAGATGTATGATGAAATCCACTGCATCTAAAACAACGGATTATGCCAATGGGATCATACACGGAACAGCGATCGTATCCAACAAAAAGTTGGCCCACGTTCAAGGCACAATTATAGGATGTGTTATCCAACTGCAAGACGGCCTGATACACATTGTTATTTTTCTTCAGGTGACTAAAAGACTTCAACTTTATCTCCGCATCGGCGCCAACATCAAGATTTAACATATCCTTTTCGAATATATGTGGCCTAAATTCTAATCTGAACTCCGTCCACCATTTCCTCCAGGCTAACAGGCCCCAACTCCTCTTCCTCACCGAAACCCAAATCAGTGCCAAAATAGCCACTAATCACCTTAATTTCCCGGGGTATGAGCTCCTTACTTCCTTTAGATTGCATGGAGGCGTGTGCGCATACGTCCGTAGCAATCTACCCTGCACCAGACTCCCCAATTTAGAAGCTGGAAGAAAAGACATACTATGGATAAAACTTTCTCTCAGGGCTGCAACTAAATTCATCTGTTGCATTTACCGGTCACCTTCTGGCAACAACTTTGTCCAGCTCTTTGACTACCTTTCTGAAAAAACCGACTATCTGATTTCTGAATATCCTTCCTCCGAGGTCACTATTCTTGGTGACTTCAATGTCCATAATAAGGAATGGCTAGGATCTTCAAAAACCGATCCACAAGGGAGAGCAGCGGAGGCCTTTGCAGTCAGCAATTCTTTAGCCAATATGGTTCAGCAACCTACTTACTTTCCTCGTATCCCAACACACAGCTCAAATCCCTTGGATCTCCTTCTTACTACACAACCTGAATGCTATAAGATATCAGTCACCGCCCCCCTTGGTCGCTCAGACCACGGCATGGTCACTGCTTCCTGCGCAATGCAACCCGAGGTCACACAGTCATCACACCCACATATCGTTTGGCACTACAACTCCGCAAACTGGGATGAAATGCGGGATTACTTTTCCTCATTTCCATGGGCGTCTGTCTGCTTCTCTCATCCTGGCCCCTCTGATATCTCACAAAACGTCAACGAAATTATCCAAGCTGGCATGGAATTATTTATCCCACGTACACAGAAAACCTCTTCAGCCACTCAAAAGCCCTGGTTCTCTAAATCCTGTGACAAGGCCAGACTTGAAAAGGTCAAAGCTCACAAAACGCTTCTACACAATCCCAGTCAAGAAAATCGTCAAGCATTTAACGACGCAAGAAACCGCTATGTCCGCATTCTTTCTGAGGCAAAAAACTCGTTTAATAACTACATTAAAAACAAAGTCCTCTTAAGCTCCAACGGCGGCAAACCCTTCTGGACTCTTGCTAAATCTATTGGGAATAACTTTTGCAAAAGCACGTTCCCACCTCTTGTCTCAGGGGATGAAATTGTTTCTACCGCCCTGGGCAAGGCTGAACTTTTTGCTTCGTTGTTCGCCGGCAATTCTACTCTCAACCCACCTCCAAATGTTCAACCACCAACAGTCCCCAATGTCGCGCATAAAATGACGGATATCATTTTCAAAACTAAAAAGGTACGAAAGATGCTCTCTTCTCTTAATACCAGGAAAGCCTCTGGCCTTGACGAGATCCCAGCAATTGTTCTCAAAAAATGCGCACCAGAGCTTGCTCCTGTCCTGACTCGTCTGTTTCAGATATCTTATAATAAAGGCATATTCCCTAGTAACTGGAAAACTGCTCGAGTACAACCCATCCCTAAGAAAGGATCCAAAGTGCTTCCCAGCAACTACAGGCCTATTTCTCTCCTTTCAGTCGTCTCTAAAGTGATGGAAAAGTATATAAACACCGAATTACTAAAATTTCTTGAAAAACACAGTCTAATCCACGACAGGCAGTATGGATTCCGTCAGCGCAGATCAACTGCCGACCTCCTTTCCTTTGTCACCCATTCTTGGAACAAGTCTATGGAACAACACGGTGAATCCCAGATTGTTGCTCTAGACATATCCAAAGCATTCGACCAGGTCTGGCACGCAGCGCTGCTTAATAAACTTCCGGCCTACCACCAAAACTCTGTATGTGGACAGCAAATTTCCTCTCCAACAGGAGCATATCTGTTGTTGTGGGTGGCCATTCCTCTAAACTGTATCCAATTAATGCAGGAGTTCCTCAAGGTTCAGCTTTAGCCCCTACTTTGTTTCTTCTCCACATCAATGACCTCCTCTCGAGCACATCCAACCCAGTTCACAGCTACGCGGATGACGGCACCCTCCATTTAAATATACAATATTCTAAGCCTGTCTCTTTAGCCCAATTAGATGAGGATCGCAGACTCATGGAGGGTTCTGTCTCCGTGGATCTCCAAAAAATATTATACTGGGGAAGTAGAAATCTTGTACAATTCAACCCCACCAAAACTAAGTCTTGCTTTCTTTCTCACAAGAGATACACCAGCCCTAGACCCATCACAATGAACAACCAAGTTATTCAAAGTAATGAGTCATTTTCTCTTGTTGGCATTTCTGTGGATCGAAATCTTAATTGGCACCAACATGTCACATCAATTGCAGAAGCGGCTGCTAAGAAATTAGGTTTCCTCTTCCGGGCTCGCAAATACTTTTCACCAGCTAATCTCTATACCTTATATACTTCACAAATAAGGCCAAATCTCGAATACTGCTCCCACATCTGGGGTGCCGCTGCCGCTTCTACACTCGCTATACTGGACTCCATTCAAAAGAGAGCTATACGTCTTATCGGTGACCCTACCCTCACCCAAAGGCTGCCATCCCTTGCCCACCGACGTGCCGTTGGTGACCTCTCTCTCTTCCATAGATATCTGCACGGGCACTGCTCAGAGGAGCTTTTCTCCATAGTTCCCCCACCTGCTGCCCCCAACAGATCTACCAGGGGAACAGAGCGAATGCACCCTTTAACTGTCCAGGTCACCCGACATAGAACATCTTGTTATGCCCGTTCTTTTGTCCCGAGGACTTCCAAGTTGTGGAATTCCTTGCCGGCACATGTTTTTCCTTCTCCTCCGAACCTCCAAACCAGTCCAAAAGTCCAGAATTAACAAGCTGCCTCTTTCCCCCTTGTCAACACCCACGGTACGATAGTATTTAGGCTGTAAGCCCTCGTGGTGTGTTGTTGAAAAAAAAAAAGAAAAAAAAAAGAAGACACTGGTGTTCTGCAGCTTGAGAAGTTGAAAGAGCTCGTCTTTCTCCAATCTCTGGGAGAGGCCGACAATACTAATACGGGGATGCAAATTCGTCACTTGCTTAACTTTGTACTTGTCTGAAAGGCTAGTATCTGCCAGAAAGTTGAATTTTTCGGCACCGACGTCAGAGGAACAGCTAACCATCAAAGCTCCATTGCCAATGTGTGTAACCTTGGAAATGCAGATCTCAGCTATCACAGGATTATTTGATTGGAACAAATCAGCCTTAGTAGCCGTGCTGGACAGGGCAGAATCTTTAGGTTTCACAATCACTGAGGCCCTTCTTGATACAGCTTCTGAGAAAAGCGGCATGTTATGTACAGAAGGAGTTGCAGCAATAGATGATCCAACTTGAAGAGACAGCAGAGGATTGATAATCCCCGTGTTTGAGACACACTTCACAAGATCTATGTTTGACCCCTTGAGATTGGCGACTTCAGTTCGTAAATTCCCAATGATGGACTGCAGCTTATTCATCTCTCTATAGAAAATATCTAGTGATACATAGCATGACGCATCATCACCAACTGAAGATTAAACATCAGGATCAGCAGGATCACCTAAAAGTACAGATTGATCATCACAGGCAGTACAGAAATATTTTAATTCTGTGTTTTCGAAGTGGCATGCATCTCATCTCCGACACTGACATTCCAGAGCAAGCTTGGCATTCTAATATACCGCATTTATTACAAGATGTAAGCTTAGATCTCTTCAAGCTAATGTTGCACCTACCACCATGATTGGCAATAACAACAACTATGAGTAAAGGCTGCAGCCAGTAATGATGAAATATACTGGCTGCCCTATGTATATTAAAGGATTGTATAGCTTCAATCTCGACAGAGGGTTATCTTGTGAACAAAATCAAATCTTATCATATTGATAAGAAAAAATAATAAACTATTAATTAAAATAAACACAATAGTGGACCTAATTTCATCAAATGCTAACATTTTTTTCTCCCCCAGGGCTCGTCCGCGGCTTTGCCGCCACGATAGCACTGCAACTTTTGGCTTATTGTGCATGCCCTTGGTCTTTTTACTCTACCCATTCCAAAATCCCTGTGCCTTGAACTAGTCTGCACAGCGATTGGTAGGGTGAAGTTTTATAATGCTCTGTCTTCGGTCTAGACTGACCGTAGATCAGTTGTCTTCTGCGGTCCAGAGCTTTACACTCGTACAAGATGTGCTGGACTGATTCCTCCTCTCGCCGCAGAGTCTGCATGCACGTTCCCCCTCGAACTGCCCCATTTTATGCAGGTGTTTCTTGACGGCCATGTGTTCCGTCAAGAGACCTGTTATGTTTCTGAGCTGTCCTCTGCTAAGATTTAGCAGCTCCACAGCTCTCTTTGAACTGGGTTCGTCAATTGTTTACTTCCCATGTCTGAGCCCTGGACAGTCTGTTCAGTACACCTTGTGTTATTTTCTGACCCAGGACTTAATGGCTCCCCTGGCAGTGCTCTTTGTCACGGCCAGAACCGGTTCTGGTCCCATAAATGGTTTTCCTGAGCCTCTCTTCGCGAGACTGTCAGATTCTTCATTTCCTTTGACCCCCGAGTGACCCGGCACCCAGATGAGGGTGACCTCATTCTGCCCAGCCAAGTCGCTCGTCTCGTCTCGGCACTCACTCACCAGCCAGGAATTTACCCGTGGGCTACTTAGGGCCTTAAGGGCTGCCTGGCTGTCTGTGGCTATGAGGATCCGCTTGTTGGTGTAGCCCCTTCTCTTGTTCTCCCGCACACAGTGCAGGAACGCGTACATTTCGGCCTGAAAGACCGTTGCATGGGCTCCGAGGGAAATAATATGACTTACCCTCGGTCCTTCCGACTAAACACCTGCCCCCGTCACACGCTCCCTGACGGATCAGTCCGTGAACCAGACGAGCGCGTCCCGTGGTATGCCCGGCGTCTCCTCCCGTCATGCCTCGCGGTTGGGGATTTCCACTGTAAAGTTGTTTTCCTTGCAGTTTCGCGGGCTCGCGAAGTCTGACTACATTTCAAGCATGGGCTCCTTCACGATCTCCTGAATTATGCAGTGGCCCCTGAAGCCTAGGTTGATCTTTGGTCTACCATTGTAGGCTAGTCTGTATAGTCCTAGACTGGCCTCCCCCATAATCACTAAGTGTAGGGGGGGGGGGGCAGATCCAGCAACACCTCCACGGCGGCTGTTGGGGTTGAAGACATGGCTCCTGTGATGCCTAGGCAAGCCATCCTTTGGATCCTGCCTAGTTTTTGTTTGGCACTGGATTGTGTCACCTTAGGCCACCAGACCAGTGCCGCGTATGTTAACGATGGTCTGACCACCCTTGTGCCCTTGTGTACAGCCAGTGGGCCATACTAGGTCTTAGTATCCACGTTTTTCCATATAGCCGCCCTAGTGACGGCTAAGGTCATGACTGCCTTACGCAGTATTTTTTCAACGTGACCATTCCAGGTTAGCTTAAGAGTTCAATACGACCCCAAGATATTTAAGATATTTTACCTCCCTGGCCATTGGAATGTTCTTACCATATAGAGTGAGAGTTCTGTGTCTCTCCCACTTCCTCCTACTCGTAAACGGTATGAAGGGTGCTTTCTCGGGGCTCACCCCGAGCCCTTGACTAACCGTCCACCATTCTACCACTTTCAGTGCTGTCTGCATGCGCTCCCGCACTGACTGTGTAAGCTTTCCTCGGACTATGATGATAATATCGTCCGCATAGCCCTGTACCTCATACCCCCCTCCCGAGAGCCTCCCCAGCAGGCCGTCCACGACTAGCCACCATAGCAAGGGAGACAGAACGCTCCCCTGCGGACACCCCGCCGCGACCCCCGCCAGCAGAGTCCCTCCTGCGAGTGAGGTGAACACCGCCCTGTCCCTGAGCATGGAACCGATCCACCTGCAACAGGTCTCCTCTATTCCACGCACCCTGACAGCTGCCAGAACCGATCTGAATGAGGCCCCCTCTATGTCTAGGAAGGCACCCAGCGCCACCTCCCTGTTATCCAGCGTATTCTCCAGTTTCAGCACCAGTTGCTGCAGTGCTGTTTCTGTTGAGATACCTGCTCTGTATGCACATTATCCGCAGTGTAGGGGATATGCTTCCAGTACACCGCCCCTAATGTGCCGGTCTAGCAGTTTTTCCACTGTTTTTAGCAAGAAGGACATGAGACTTATTGGCCTCAGGGACTTTGCCTGGTCTGTTGGACGCCCAGGTTTAGGGATTAATACAACCCTGGCCAGTCTCTGTGCACTCAGAATGTACCCCAGAACCAGGCTGGCCCTCATAATGAGGGTAAGCACCGGCGCCAGTATATCTATTCCCTGTTGGAGCATGATGGGCATTATTCCATCAAATCCTGGGGATTTCTATGATTTAAAGCTGTTAATGGCCCATCTGATTTTGCTCCAAGTAACAACCTCTTTAGCGACTGTCCAGTCTACTCTAGATGTCCGCCTATAAGGCGCCTCCATTTCTGAGTGCTCCCAGTCCGGAGGTGATTGGTTTATTATATTACAGCCGGAGATGTACGTCTGAAGTAAAATTTCCATAGTTTCCTCCCCCGAGCTTGTAAAGCCTAACGTGGATGTTCTAAGGAAGCCTATGTTGGTTTGCGTGACTTTGGACAGGATCTTGTGTAGTCAAGCACTCTTGGACGTGTTCTCCACTTCCTCGCAGTGCCTCCTCCACGACTCCTTCTTGTCGTCCCTCAGTCTTTTGTTATAGGTCGTTAGGGCCTGTCTATATTCATCCCATGCTACCGACCTTTTGGCCGCGTTAAACAGCTTACGAACCTGCGTCCTCCTTTGCCTGAGGTCCTCGTTCCACCATGGGACGTTCCTGGTGGACACCCTCATTTCGTCATAGGCAGAGGTGATTGCGTCTCGCACTTGCGCTGCCGCAATCTCGAGGTCTATTGAATTGTCTATGGTACTTTTAACCCCCCGCAGTTCCACTGCTAGGTCTGCCCTGTAGGCTTCCCAGGCCGCGTCGCGGGGTCCCGGTACCTTACCGTTTGTCTTTCGACTTTGGCGATTTCAAATCAGATGTATCTGTGGTCTGAGCTACTCACTTCCCTAGACACAGCCTAGTTCTTAACAAGGTCACCCAGAAACTTGGTGGAAACTGTTAGATCTAAAACTTCCTCATACCGTGTTGTGACGAAGGTCGGTTTATTACCTCTATTGAATATGTCTAAATTAAATTTCATAAAGAATTGTAAGAGGGGTTCACCCCTAGAGTTTGTGTCCGAGCTTCCCCACAACTGATGGTGTGCGTTCACATCCATGCCGATGATGGTCTGCCATCCACCTGCTCTGCTACACACTCTCAGCTGCTCAAATTCCTTGGGTGGAGGGTCTTTGCTGTCCCTGGGCAGATAGGCTGACCCAATAGTAATTTCCCTCGGCCCATCCGCTCCTCCACATCGGATTTTGATCGTTGCCAGGTCCCTGGAACAGAAATTCATTAAAGGCAGAAAATATATCCCTTCCCTGACAAAAATGCAGGCCCACGGGTTCTCGCTGGATCTGCTGTAGATGAGCTTTCCAGCAGCTCCGCCGAGTCCCTTGATCTCTCCTTTATAGGAGTACGGTTCCTGGATGAGGGCCACATCCGTGTTCCTCAGAGCCATCAGTAGTCCAGCCGTGGCTGCCGTACTGTGTTGGAGGTTGACCTGAAGGAACCTAAGTCCCATTAACCCCTAGTTGCTTCCCCAGTGGGCGGAAGCTAACCCTTCGCAGACCCCAGAATGCTTTGAAGTAGGTTCATTCAGGGGCTCTGTAAGACGCCTGGTCGATCGAGAAGGCGAGAGTCTGCCCTTTCTCCTCTGCCTTCCTGTCAATTCCGGTTGTCAAGTCGGCCCCCTCCCAAATCTGACCGGGGCCCCCGATCGTTTTCCGCAGCCAGTCCCGCGACTGCGGGCCGGCACAGGTTATCCAGAGGATGCCCTCCGCCAGGCGCGCCCGTTGGAACTGAGGCGGGCTCTCCCCTTCTCCCCTTCCTGAAGAGAGTCCACCACAGTTACCACCGCAGCCTGGATCAGGTCTGCCTTCCCCTGGCCTAGCGTGACCTCAGGATGGCGTCTGACAATCACCGCCATCACAAGGCCCCCCGCAGCCTCCCTATACGAGCCAGGCTACGCCGGTGTTCCGGTCCTGGTCCTTTTGGGACGTCTGTCTGTAGTAGGCGTGCTAGAGTTTGAGCGCGGCGTCTTCTGACTCGCACTCTCCTCTTGCACCTTTACAGATGCCCTGGCCTTTTTGGGACGTCTGTCTGTAGTAAGCGTGCTACAGTCCGAGCGCGTCCTCTTCTGACTCGCACTCCCCTCTTGCGCCTTTACAGGTTTCTCGACCGGTCGCCATTTTCTGCGCCCTCTGGAGCTTCTGTCTTTGTACACCGAAAAGACGCTTGGACTGCCGGGCTGCCGGGACAGTCCCTCTACCACTGCAGTAGGGTCCTCACTGGTGGAGGGACCTTCAGAGTCCGCGGACCTCGCCGCCCTCCGGTGGGACCCAGCCTCCAGCTTGGGTGTCGGGGACAAGTCTGTGGCCGAAGCTACCCCCCGATCCCCGCATCTACGTCGGTTGTGAGACCTCCAGAGTCCGCGGACGCTGCCGCCCCATGGCTCGTCTCTGTTTCCGGAATAGACTCAAGGCACGAGTCTGTAGCCAGAGCCACTCCTCGAACCTCATTGGTTTTGGTTCCATATACATTTATGATCTTCATGTTGTTCCCACCAGAATGGGGGAAATACTGTCCACACCATCAGAACCCCCTGTGTGGTGCAAGGCGGGTTACTCTGGAGGGTTGCCCGGTACTCCAGAGGTTCCATTCACGACACCATCACCCTGGTGCCATCCATCCCTAGGCACAGGTCACATGACACCGTAGATTGGGGAATTTATTTCGACCTCCACGTCTAGATCCGTCATGTTTAGTTATCAGCAGGGTTACCTCGTGCAGGATGCGGCTCTTCACCGTGCATGACGGTCTTGGGGAAAGCTTAATCAAAAGCTTATGTTGTTCTTTCCACTTCCTCAGCTTGCCTCCTGGATTCCTTTGGCCAGCGACTCCTCGACCCCAAATGCTACCATATACAGAGAGTACTGCACAATCGATTAAATTTCACCAAAAAACACAATGGACCAATTTAAAAAAATATTTTTTTGTTTGAAATGATATACTCCTGAGGTGGTCCCATTTTCACCAAGTCAGGATCTCATGATGGGATCTAAGGGAAATCGAAATAAACCCTCTTATAATCTATGTAACTTAAAGTTCTACTGTAAGAATTTGATTATATTACAGCAGTTTTCTAATACTATACTCACTACGCATGTATATTTGTACTAAAAATGTTGTTTCATTACGTTTTGTACTGATGTACCACATTTTATTTGGTTTTGTTCCTTGGTTAACTCGAAGGACCTGATTATGTTTTGTTAAATTAAACGCTGATTTTAGTAAAACTTAACGTTTAATAACAACTGTAAACTTATACAAAATTACTTATTCGGTACGGTCCATAAGAACCCAACAAAATGAGTAGTGATTATGTTAGCACAAGCTTGTTGCTTGTTTTGACTCTATACAAGAACTAACTTAAAATGCTATAGAATGCTACCTGTCAGAGGTTAGCATACTTATGGTCAATTGCAAGCAAGAAATGACCCTTGTTGGGTTATTCCCAATCGCCCTTAAAATTGTATTTTACAGATGGTAAATATTATAACAAAGAAGGCTACTAAGAAATATGTAAATTTGAAAGATGTTATCCTCCAGACGAGACGCCTTAACATGTCGCCCGCCTTGAAAGGCTACCCTTCAACGAATGCTATATAATAAAAATAATCGATTATATCTACTCAAAAATGTTCACTTATTTTAAGTACACTAAAAAATGTTTGTTTAAATTATGCAGTCCAAAGATTAAATATTCCTCGTCAGTCTATAGGGAGAACGCACACTTTGGACACTAGCCGCTTTAAAATATTGCCATTTGACACTTTCACTGACATCACCCTGGTGGTGTTGTCAGCTCCTGGATGTAACTGAATGATGCGGCCAAGCTGCCACTTTAATGGGGGAATATTATCTTCTTTGATAATAACCCGAACTCCTGGTTTCAACTGAATATTGGATGTTTGCGTCCAATTTGTGCGAATTTGTAATTGTGAGATGTATTCCTTACACTATCTTTTCCAAAAATCTTGTTTTATTTTTTGAATGTGCTGATATTTGCTTAACCTGTCGTCACCAGTATCCAAAACTTTGTGTTCCTGGTTTGATGTTAAAGTTCGTCCAATCAAAAAATGTATAGGTGTTAAGAGATCTAAATCATTAGGATTGGAAGAAAGGGGGCTCAAAGGACGGGAGTTGAGGACTGCTTCAATTTGTGTTAATAATGTGTAACATTAAGGTTAAGGTTAAGTGAGTGTTTTTTTGTTACTCGTTTTAAATTACTCTTTACTGATTTTACGCCCGCCTCCCATAAACCTCCAAAAAGTGCAGAACATGGTGGTATAATATACCATGATGTAGTTGTGTTATTTAATGTTTGATTTATTTTTGTATGATTTTCTTGGTTCGACAGAAAATTGTGCAACTCCAACAATTCCGAATTTGCACCCACAAAATTTTTGCCATTATCCGAGTAAATTATCTGCTAATTTAGCGAATAATAAAGCGCCACACAACTCAAGTCTAGGCAGAGATACGTTTTTAAGTGGGGCTACGCGCGACTTAGCACAAAGTAACGAGGATTTGCATTCATAAAATATATCTTTATATTCTTCACACAGTTGTCCAATGGCAGTTTGTTCTTCAGCATTTAAATGCTTTATATGCAAATTTTTTAAATTTGATTTTCGTTTCTGATCCCAATCGATATCAGAATCAATATTCATTGGTTCACTATCACAATCTAAATTATTGCACTCAATTTCGTTAAATTCCTCCGCAGGCAATGGTTTTGTAAATTTTATACTGATAGCTTTTTCACTAACATTTATAACAGTGGTTGTTGCAAAACCATTGTGAATTTTTACTAAGGCAGTAGGCATTTGAATATTTTTTCCTAATTGCGTTGCATTAATAATACCAAATTTACTATTTATATTAACAGGTAATTTTATGAGGTTTCGACGAGGTTCAATAAATATTTCGTGTAATGTAATTATAGTTATTTTTTACTGTCTTTATTTTTTTGTTTAAAGTGTCTGAAATAAATACGGGAATTTCTGTATTTTTTGTTTTTAAAATTCGTCTCGAAAAATCAATGTTTGCCCCTAAAATTTGTAGTAAATCTAAACCTATTAAACCATAATATTCTGGATGCACATCGTAAACATAAAATTTGTGTAGTAATGGACCAACCTTAAAGGTCCTTGGCAACGGAATAATGGCTATTTTATCTTGAAAACTAGACGGATGGGTTGATCTTATCTGAAAAGGTTCGGTACTTGTAAATGTAGAGTAGTACTTGTCTACCATGGAGTTACTAAGTGAGTAGTGGACGTGCCGCCACCTAGTTGCGGAACCAAGTAGTATGTTGTCACGCCAGCTCTAAATAACACAAAGTGTTAAAAAAAGAGACTGTATACAGCCCTGGCCCATTTCTACCCAATATAGGGACAAAGTATGTAAGGCTAGATGCATTTTCGCAACAATTAGAACCATAGACCAGTTTTCCTTTTATTAGAGCTCTTCAGTACGACATACTAATTGTAGTAAAAATGCACCAAAAGTAATACGGCCATAGTATAGCCAGCACGACATACTAATTGTAGTAAAAATGCACCAAAAGTAATACGGCCATAGTATAGCCAGCCTTAAATCACTAATCTAATGAGAGCGAAACTGGTCTATGGTTCTAATTGTTGCGAAAATGCATCTAGCCTTACATACCATGGAGTATGTGCAAGTGATTTAATTGAACCTGTGTCTATCATTAGTTTAAAATTAACACCCAGTATAATTACGTATGGAAGTTTACATCTATTCTCTGTATTAATTGATATTAAATTTGGCTTATGTCTGAGGCTTATATTGAAAAATTTACTGCATTGTTAAAATCCGGTTCAAATGTGTAATTTATATACTTATTGTAATTGAATATTAATTTAAATCATTGCCACTATTCTCTAAACAGTGGCGGCTCTCATATGCATTACTGTCGGGATAATGATAATAATAGTCGACCTCTGCATTTTCTAAATGCTCTGGTCTCTATTTCATTGTGAAAAAGTTCGCCTGCACTAAAATTTCTACGAGGTTGATTTCGTGCAAAATTCTGCTGTTGTCTTGCATTAGCATATTTGAATACATATTAGGGGAGGAGCTGGTTGTCAACAACATAGGCTCGGAACCCACCTTTCTTACAGCTAATCGGAGAGAGGTTTTAGATCTCACGATCAGCTCAAAAATTCTCAAATGGAGGGTGTCGTCTGAACCCTCATGTTCTGACCATGCCCATATCATATTTGAGATTGTAACAGGCCCTAGACCTGTGGTGGAGTATCGCGACCCGAGGAGGACGGATTGGGAGGGGTACAAACTGTCCCTCGCCGCCGGACTTGGGTCCGCTATCCCCACAGTGAGGGATCGTGATGAGATTGAGATTGCGGCTGAACAGCTTAGGGAAGCTGTTGCCTCTGCATATTACGAAAACTGTCCACTAAGGTCAAAGAAAGACAGTCGGGGGTCTAATTGGTGGAATAATAACCTCGACAAACTACGAAGGGAAGTTAGACGTCTCTTCAATCGTGCTAAGACTACAGGCAACTGGGAGCAATATAAAACCGCTCTAACACACTATAACAAAGAGATTAGGAACGCTAAGAGGGAGTCCTGGAGGAGGTTCTGCGGGGACATTAACAATATGCCCAGTAGCGCCAGAATCCACAGGATTCTCTCACGCGACCGTGTTCAGGAGCTGGGATCGATAAAACGACCAGATGGTTCCTTTACTGAATCTCGGAAAGAAACGTTAGAGCTCTTAGCACACACGCACTTCCCAGATTGTCTGATCCTGAGCAACGGAGAGGTCCTACCGGCTGAGGGACGATTTAAACGCCCTCATGGGGATGACTGGCGGGTTGCTCGGCGAATAGTTACAGCCTCGGCAGTGGAGTGTGCTGTGAATCATTTCCAGCCATTCAAGTCGCCAGGGGAGGATGGGGTGGTACCGGTCCTACTACAAAAGGGACTGGAGATTCTCCTACCTCACCTTATCAGGCTGTACAGAGCCAGTCTGGCCTGGAACTACATTCCATCCAGCTGGACGGTGGTTAGGGGGGTTTACATTTCCAAATTGGGACGTAATGACCTCCTACCTACATCACTGAGACCTCTCAGTATTACATCATTCCTCCTGAAGGGATTGGAAAAAATACTGGACGGACACATTAGGGGGAACATCTTACCCAAGAACCCCCTAAATACCCACCAGTATGCCTATCAAACTGGCAAATCAACTGAGTTACCGTTCAATAACCTCGACGAGAAGATCACACACTCTCTGGAAAATGGAGAGATTGCGGTGGCGGCATTTCTCGACATCGAAGGAGCATTTAATAATGCATTATCGATCTCCCTCTACGAGGCCACTATCGCTAGGGGGGTGGAACCTACCATCTGTGGCTGGATCGGAAACATGCTGCACAATCGGACCATTATTACCTCTTTGCGGGGAGAGGTGGTCTGCGTCAGGGCTGCGAGGGGGTGTCCTCAGGGGGGCGTTCTATCCCCCCTGCTGTGGTCCCTCTTTGTGGACGATTTGCTGGCTATCCTCGGACTCTGGGAGGTTGAGGTCCAGGCATATGCTGATGATCTTGTCATAATGGTTAGAGGCAAATCTGAGGAGGAACTGGCAAGTACTCTTCAAGAAGCACTAAATGTAATCAATGATTGGTGCCGTAGGGAGCAGATGTCTGTGAACCCCCGCAAAACGATCATTGTTCCTTTTACCAGAAGAAGAAGGTTGGACAAATTAAAACAACCTATTCTTATGGGGGAAACCATTCCATTTTCGGACCAAGCAAAATATCTAGGAGTTATCCTAGATAAGAAGCTCAACTGGGACATACAGTTAGAAAATGTTATCCGCAGAGCTAAAATGTCCCTGTGGACCTGCCGGAGAATCTGTGGTAACAACTGGGGAACAAACCCCCAACAGATGTACTGGCTCTATGTAGTGGTTATCAGGCCTATGATAACATATGGAGCCATAGTTTGGTGGCCTAGGGTACTTCGTGGTATCGCGAGGGCCAAACTGGCTCATCTACAGAGACAAGCTTGTCTGATGATAACGGGAGCGATAAGCACCGCACCATCAGCCGCTCTGGAGGTCCTCCTTAATATTCCCCCTCTTCACATATGGTTGGAGAGGGTGGCGAGGTGGACAATGTACAGACTAAAACAAACGGCAGATAACATGCCGAGGGAAGTCAGTCTGAGAGGGTCCGGACTCCTTGATGACAGTGATTGTCACAGGATTCTGGGAATGATCTCAGACTTGATGCCTACAAAAATCAGCAGAGATCTGTCTTTCAAGACCGTCCTCCCGGAAAGGGAGGACTGGGACCGGAACCAATAGACCCTGTTGAGAGCGGACCTCTGCTGGTACTCTGACGGCTCCAAAACCAACATGGGAGTAGGAGCCGGCGCATATGGGGGCAGCACCGATGCTAGACTATCAGCTACCCTCGGCAAGTACGCAACTATACACCAGGCAGAAGTTTATGCCATCGAGATGTGTGCAAGGGAAAGTTTAAAAGACCTGTGCACAAACAAATTGATAAAGATATATGCAGATAACCAAGCTGCAATAAAGGCTCTTGGTTCCTACCGGTGTAATTCAAAGACGGTATGGAGTTGTAAATCTGCCCTTAACGAATTGGGCAGCTGTAATGAGGTGTCGCTGGTCTGGATACCGGGTCAGTCGGACCATGATGGCAACGTTGCGGCAGACCTGCTTGCCAGGAGTGGTGCCCAGTGTGACTTTGTCGGACCAGAACCGGTGCTGGGAATAACATCTTGCACAGCAAAACGCACCTTAAAGACCTGGACAGATAGAAGAACAATTCAATATTGGCAAAATCTTCCAGGATTAGCTCACTCTAAGGCCTTCATAAATGGCCTGTCTGAGTCAAGGGCTAAGAAACTTCTAGAGTTGAACAGACAACAACTGAGTACTCTAGTCTGCCTGTATACAGGACACTGCCGCTTGCGGCATCACATGCACCGTATTGGGATCGGTCAGGAGACCGAGTGTCGGCTGTGTATGGAGAATGACGAGACAGCAGAGCACGTGCTGTGTTCCTGTCCGGCAGCGGATAGGACTAGACACCTGCTCTTTGGCAAGGTAAAGCTTGCTCCAGAGGATCTGGATCAACTTTCGCCCACAAAGGTTATCGACCTCTGTAGGAGGCTGGATTTGTTGGGCGAAATATAGACATTAGGCGTGAGCCACAATAGACCTTATGGTCGCGGTGGAGGGACCGATATGGACCACTCACATTCAAACCTAACCTAACCTGCATTAGCATTGCTAAATATGCGAGTCGAATTTTTGGTGGACGTCTCCATAGGAGTCTGTCTATATTCTTGATTATTTTGAGGCACAATCTGCCTTTTGAAAGAGTTACTAGGACCTGGTAAGGGTCTTCATAGCTGATTAAATGAATTATGAGGTCGTACTGACATATTAAACAGATTGGGAGGACGTTAAGGTATTGCAAAATTAGTCGGCTGCCGATATGGCATTTGCTGCCGTGGAGCATTGAATACATTCGGTTTTAAGTTAGTAATATAATTAGAATTAAATGGGGGTATATTATTGGTAAATTTATTTTGACTAGCGTTATTACCATTTTTATGTTTCTGTGCATAATTAAAATTTTCTTCTTCTATAACTAAACTCATTGCATGTTCTAAATTAACTGGATGCTGCAACCTTATAGCTAACCCTAACTGCCCTTGCAATCCATGCAAGTAAGTTTGCAATGCTAAATTGTCATATATTGTTGTTTTAACTGATCGCTCATTTTCGTCGCTAATTTTAGTTTGTAATAAACTTTTAGCGTCCTGCATACGCATGCCACACTGATAAGGTTGTTCTTTCGGTCTCGGTTTTAAATTCATTAGGTCTCTAACCAATGAGTCTTCGTTTTGTTGGTCAGAAAAATACTGCAACAAAAGTTGCCTTATGCATGGCCAGTTTGTTGGGTCTTCACGACTTCCGATTAAAATTCTTGTTCTACCTTCTAATTTACTTAAAATAGTTCTTAATAACCATTCATTATTAGGGTCATTAGCATCAGCTCTATTTGTAAAAGTAGTAAGGAAGCTATCACATGCCGAAATAAATATTGCTAATGTAGCTTGATCGCCATTATAAGTAGGTATAGCATTTAAATGAAATGCTTGTGGTAAATTTGTCATTTTAAATTATGAGAATTATTATCTAAACTAGAACTATGTGAAATATTATTACTTTTCCTTATCTCTATAACTTACTGATATTAGAATCAGTAACACTCATGAATAATAAAAATTAAAAGGAATAAAATTATAGGAAATAACGAGAGCACTTACAGAAATATAATCCTATTAGGCATCTCTGTCTGTGGAGCTACGGCGATGTCGTCCAAGTCTCCAGGCTACTAGTGGGTCGTGGCGATGATTTCCATGTGAACCCAGTGATGTAAACTGTTGCTGAACCTTTGGCAATGTTGTCCAGTTGATTCAGAGGATTGATGACTGGTCGGCCTATGGCGATGCTGTCCAAGCGGCTGAGTAGTTGAACATGTTGTCGTGGTTCGCCGCCAGTGAAAGCTGTCCAGGTAGTTGACGATGTTGTTCAGGATACCCAGCGATGCTCTTTTTTACGGCAAACTTGGAGTAATTTATGGTTCGTTCAATAAATAGTTGAAACTAAAGTGTCACTTTTTCGCGATTTTTGGCGTCACTTTGAACATCCACGAGATCTGCGCCAAATAAATTGTAACTCCGGTTTACGGTTTTAAAATTAAATTTATTTATTTATTCAAAGCTTGGTGAGTTACAATTCATTAAAATTATGAGAACTGAAAAGACACAAGCCTAAGTCTAATACAGAACTGGTTAAAATTATAGATCTAACACATATTTAATAACTCGGGTGGCATGATGTGGATCATGTGACATTAGGCCATTGATGTGGAAGTTTACAATAAAAACACTGAATTGGATTATTAAAGTTCACAAAGTTAATGATCTAAATAAAACTTGCTAAATTAGTTATACGTATTATAAAGAAACATTTACCAAATTCTGAAATTGCAGAGTTTGCATATACTATACTCTAATGTAAATTAACAATTAGATTTATAATATTCCTACATATTTATACACAGGGCGATCACATAACTCGCGGACCCCGCCGCCCTCTGGTGGGTCCCAGCCTCCAGCTTGGGTGTTGGGAACAAGTCTGTGGCCTAAGCTACCCCCTGTATCTACGTCGGTCGTGAGACCTCCAGAGTCTGCGGACGCTGCCGCCCCTTGGTTCGTCTCCGTTTCCGGAATAGACTTAAGGCACGAGTCTGTAGCCCGAGCCACTCCTTGAGCTTCAATGGTTTTGGTTTTATTTATGTTCTCCATGTCGTTCCCATGAGAATGGGGGAAATACTGTCCGCACCATCAGAACCCCCTGTGTGGTGCAAGGCGGGTTACTCTGGAGGGTTGCCCGGACTTAGAGGTTCTGTTCACGAAACCATCACCCTGGTGCCATCCATCCCTAGGCACGTGCCACCGTGGATGGGGAGATTTTTTTTTCGACCTCCACGTCTAGATCCGTCATGTTTAGTTATCAGTAGGGTCACCTCCCGCAGGATGCGGCTCTTCACCGGCATGAAGGTCTTGGGGAAAGCTTCCACAACTTGCCCCCTGGAGTCCTTTCGCCCACGACTTCTCGACCCCTAGGTACTGTGTTACTAAACAGTAATAGTAAATATGTGTTGAAAAGTGTTTAGGTGCAGCAAGTGCGCTTTGGTAGCGAATTTTCGTATGTGTTGAAAAGAGTTAACAAACAACTACAAATTAGTTTGTCAAAAAAAAAATTAAACTTTTGTTGCAGTTTAGCATACGGGGGGTTTTTTATAAACATGTTTAGAACCCTTTCTGGATGCACATACCACAAGAAAAAATTCTTGCAAACAGCCCCCAAGAAAGTTACTGGATCACGAGTTAATAGGAGAGCTGGGGCGGGTAAGAACATAAAAAGGAAATGTGAGTGAAAAGTTCAAAAAAACCAGCTTAGTGGGACCCCTATAAGCTGCCTTTATCCCATTTTCAGCTATACCTCCTTAAATTCCTGTTTACTCTGTGCAGAACCCCTATTCACCATAAGTCCCACAACTTTCTTGGAGGTTGGTTTCAAGAAATTTTTCTTGTTTACATTGTTTTTTTTTTATGGACTGAGGGTGGTTGTAGGCATGCAGAAGGTGGAGGAGAACCCCCCGAGATGAAGCAGCGAACCAAGATTTTTAAATTATGCGTAAATTGTTACCTCATTTCATTTGTTTAAAATATTTCTCCAAAAATGAATTTGGGGTTGCCTTGGCTGTCAGTCTGGCATAGAGAGTTACAATATTTTATCATTTAAAAAAGTATGGATACAGCAACAGCAAATAAAGTGTTGAAAAGGGTCTGGGTGGAGGAAGTAGCTTATTTATTAGAGAATTTTCGTAAACATATTTCAAATTTGATAACTCAATTTCCCATTAAGCTAGAATCTTCAATCTTGAGCCATAGCAAAACCTATGTAAATGCAGGGTGGGTACTAAATTAAAGAAAAATAACATAATGAGCTTTGCGAATAACTAATAATTTGTTTTTAAAAAAACCTTTTTTGTTGTTTTGTTTGCAAAAACTAGTTTGATTGGGTTGACTAAAACAAAACTGCCCAAGTAATTAATAAGGAAAAATACCTGCTATATTTATAATTTGGTGGGTACATTCCTCCTGTATATAAAATGGAAAACTTTTGGAACTTTTAACGAAATTTGTAACACAACTTTTTTAAAGAGACTTGCAGTATATATATATATATATATATATATATATATATATATATATATATATATATATATATATATATATATATGTACAATATGCAAATACTGCAACTATATATATATACTGGATGGTCCATTTCGCTGGAAACGCTCATTTTTGCCCATTAATATCAGTTTTATGAAAATGTGTGTTGAATAAAATTTGTTGACACCAAATCACAGCACACTCTGAAAATATTTTCCACTGTACAGGGTGAACAATTTTCCCGTGGCAGACTGAACACGCATTTTTTTAAATGGAACGCCTGGTATATTTTTCGTCTTTCAAATTCGTCTCGACAAATGCTACAATTGATGTAGCATATGATAGGTCTAACTTGTCAAATTTTCGTGATATTCAGTTTTTTGTGTAAAAATGGTGGTGCTTTGAGTGGGCTGTGGATGAGTTATTTAGAGTTGCCAACAAAGTTTATTTAGTGGAAAGTGAAATACCTCGGACGGACTTTTTAGTGCAGTCAACAGAAAGCGCACTTGCCTTAACAGTAAACAGTGTAATCACTTTTTGAAAAAAAAAATTCCAAAATTTTAAATGGTACTCCCTTTTTATTTCACAATTGGATCAACAATTAAATAACAAAATTTTTTTATTGGGCACACATGGCACGGTAAGCTCAAAGTTTTCGTGATATTGCGATTTAAACTTGTAAAATACAGATTTTGTATGTTATACTTAAATTAAA
Organism: Tillus elongatus; assembly: GCA_964006375.1. Lineage (NCBI taxonomy): Eukaryota > Metazoa > Arthropoda > Insecta > Coleoptera > Cleridae > Tillus > Tillus elongatus. The sequence continues at coordinate 92,534,569 of OZ023266.1, forward strand.
AATTATTCAGTCATTACTGAAACGCTAAATTAAACTTGAAAAATACAGATTTGTTAATTAGGCTATAACGTAAGTATCATATAAGCTTTGAAATAACAATATAACATACAAATTGCAACAAATTCTAACATAATATGTTTACTGAGTCAAATGTATTTCCGATATACCAATGCTTGCTACTCACTACCGCTAATATTCTTATACAATTATTATTTTACAAAATAACAAGTTACCTATGGTGCAATTACGCTGACATTTCAATCAAACGAACTCTCAGAACTCCAAACATTGTTTATAGTGTAATATCTTGTTGATTTTGCATATCAAAATGCTGTTTACAGAACATGAGCTAAGAGATATGTTATATTCATTACCAAAAGTGACGGCAATTGTATTTTGGCTAAAAGACTGTACGCACAGAATCACCCAAATAGCTGACAACCCTAAATAAAAGCGCTACGATGGCTAAAAATGTGTTTTGATGTGAGCAGTAATGTAAGCTATCGGCCACCACAAAGGAGAAGACATATTCTTAGCGAAAACAATTGCATAAATGTACTGACAGCGGTGATAGATGATCCACACGCAAGCCAAAGAATTGTTGCAGACTATTTAAATATGAGTAAGTCATCTGTGCAGCGATGCTTGACCCAATATAAATATCGTGATTACCGCCTCCAGAAGGTTCAAACATTAACAGCCAGCGATTATCTACACCGCATAAATTTTTGTAACTTGACAATACAGAAGTTTAATACAGAACTAGACTTCCTATCGAAAATCCTTTTTACCGACGAGGCTACATTTTCCAACGTTGGATTACCAAATCGGCGTAATCTACACTATTACTCTGACACGAACCCGCACTTCACCAGAAGTTTTGACCGACAACACCGGTGGTCCCTGATAGTGTAGGGAGGAATATTAGGATTACATTTAATTGGCCCCTATTTCTTTGAGGGTACTCTAACTGGGGATCGTTATTTAAATTTTCTTTGCCAAGACCTTCCAATTCTTTTAGAGGAAGTGCCACTTGATCTCAGACGCCAAATGTGGCTGCAGCACGACGGTGCTCCCTCACACTCAACTAGACAAGTGAAAAGTTCGTTTGGTGAAAAATGTATTGGGCGAAGTTCAGGAACTCCATGGCCGCCTCGATCTCCGGACCTGAATCCCCTAGATTTTTTGGGGACATATTAAAGAAGTTGTGTACAAGACAGCCTCTAGTACCATACCAAAGACGATATGCAACAACGTGTGCGGGAAGCATTTTCGAATGTTTCAGTGAACACACGTTCACATGTACAAGATTCACTAAGACAGCGCCTTGTATTACGTGGGCAACAAAACGGATAGAATTTTGAACATCTTGTATGATAATACTTTTTGTTTATGATTTTGTTTTCAGGTGTCTGAATAAGTTTGAAAGTTTATACAGTTTATAAGTTATTTTCGTTATTTTTATTATTTGACTATTTTCATTATTGTTGTTATTGTGTTTACATATTAATGTTAATAAAGGTTGATCGCATAATAGAACACTGTATTACATTTTTTAGTAAACCCTTATTTCGAGTCCTCAGGAATAAGCGAGAGATTAACCATTAACAGTGCTCATTTAGCCTTCCTCTAAAAAAGCACTCTAATGAGGAAACAGCACAATCAATGTCGCGGATTTATTTATGAAACTCAAAAGTAGGGTTGATATTTGTTTAAATATTTTTATGTAGTGAAACGAAAACAAACGACATATAAAAGCGACACCTTTTTAAGTGCTAATACGTCAATACGGTCTTTCAAAAAAGACCGCATGAGGCAATATCGCAATAAGAAGCTACCCATCAAAAATAATGCATAACGATACTGATATTATACATATCTACTTTACATCTTGGGTTAAATTAATAGATATATTATCTTAATTAAGTGTTTCAGTAATGACTGAATAATTTTTAATTTAAGTATAACATACAAAATCTGCATTTTACAAGTTTAAATCGCAATATTTCAAAAACTTTGAGCTTACCGTGCCATGTGTGCTCATTAAAAAATTTTTGTTATTGAATTGTTGATCCAATTGTGAAATAAAAAAAGGGAGTGCCATTTAACATTTTGGATTTTTTTTTTTCAATAAGTGATCACACTGTCTACTGTTAAGGCAAGTGCGCTTTCTGTTGGCTGCACTAGAAACTGCTGGCTGCACTAGAAAGTCCGTCCGAGGTATTTCACTTTCCACTAAACAAACTTTGTTGGCAGCTCTAAATAACTCATCCACAGCCCACTCAAAACACCACCATTTTTACACAAAAAACTGAATATGGCGAAAATTTGACAAGTTAGACCCATCATATGCTACATCAATTTAAAGAATTTGTCGAGACGAATTTGAAAAATGAAAAATATACCAGGCGTTCCATTTAAAAAAATGCATGTTCAGTCTGCCACGGGAAAAGTGATCACCCTGTACAGTGGAAAATATTTTCAGGGTGTGCTGTGATTTGGTGTCAACAAATTTTGTTCAACACACATTTTCATAAAACTGATATTAATGGGCAAAAATGAGCGTTTCCAGCGAAATGGACCATCCAGTATATATATCACTAAATATAATAAGAGTTGTATGAATATGCCGCCTATGTGCAGTCTACTGATTGACCACTTTATGAGAGATACCAATAAACAGCATGGGAATGATGATAACCCTATTCAGGCGAAGGAAATTTCTGGTAACTAATCAGTGAAAGTTTGTTTGTTTGAACCACCCTGAAGCGTCCAGGGTAGTACCTGCACGGAATATAAACACAGCTGCAGTCATCAAACGGTTGGAATTTTTCATCCTCTGATGACGCTAACTTGGTTAGTGAAACGACAGTCAAGATTTTAAAATGTGTTGTGGTGTTTTGGGTTCTCCAAGTGTAATTATTGTATAAGTGAGTGTAATTTTTCCGAAAACAAATATTACAATTTCTTGATACGGCAAATTTCAGGAAATTGACTTTTGGTCACGTTTTATATGCAAATACCTATGCACAACAGCAACAGTGGGTATCTAGCAAGCACTAATCTTTTTAAATATAATAACTCTAAGACTTGATCTAGTGACTTCATTTCAAGTGCATACAATCCTTGTAAGTGTGAAATAGGTTCATTAAAAAATAACTTAGACCAAAATACACAAATGGTTTTTTTATTGGTTCAATTTTAAAAATGTATATTTATTTTAATTAGTAGTTGAGCAAATTAGGATATAAAATGATTTGTAATCACTTTGAGAAATGCAAAACATAATATCTGTTGTAATTTTTCAGCCATTCTCTTATTTCAAAATAGCAGTCATTTATAATCTGAAAGTTCTTCTGCGTTATTAGTTAACAAAATTATAAGAGATGAATCTTGTTTTAATTGATTTAGTTATAGTAATTTTTTCCAAGTAATATGTCTGCATTGCTCAAATGTGTGAAGAATGTATTCAATGCAATGCTCAATATATGAATTAAAAAAATGACAGCTTTTGAAACTTTTATTATAATGAATCACAGCATTACAATGATAAAAATACAGTAAAAAATTACATAGTGGTAGTACAAAAACACTAGATTTATATACATATTTACATAAAAATTCAAGTATAGCAATAAGCTAATACCCATATCAAAAAAGTGTCTAAAGTTTTGATATTATATTGTATTTGGTACGGCATCAACTGAAAAACAGCGGCAATTACAAGCAGTTACGGGACATTCTGAGTGTTTTCTGTAATAGAATAAAAGCAATCAGTTAGTAACTAGAGTTGTAAAATTTTATACAATTTAAGTTTGTGATGAATTTCATTTAAGAAATATATATGAAATCATTAAATTTGTTTTTCAACAAAGGATTTTGTTACAAATTGAAAGTTTCAGAAACTCAAAAAATAACATATATGTTGTTTTATTCCCAGTTTAGAACCCCACAAGTTATTATAATTTACTAGGCATAGAAAAACTCAAGCCACATTTACCAACAAATACACTATTGTGAGGTTGCAGGTAAAAACCTCCTAGGGGTGAGCATATGCGATTGCATTCTAGCCTGTGGGAGGATCTCGGTTTACAGGAAAGGCTGAGAGCATGCCTGACTCATATTATTAGGTTGAGGCTCTATTAGTAAACTGCTAACAAATGGTTAGTGAATCCTGCGGAAACCACTGCACTGCACCTTTTTGCAAATATCAATCATAACACATAAATTACAACCACATCTTGCCACTGGTCATATGTGATAAAACTAAAGTCTCGGTAGTGAAAGATGTATCAGACTCAATAATTAATGGATATCTCTTACAAAAAAGGAAATCCTAAAAAAAATCTTACACCAGTTTCCCATATTAAGACCTAACAAAGATGAGCAAACTTACAAAACATGTAATGATGACATAAACTTAGTATAACTTAAACTAAAACAGTCCAGAGGGCAGTCATTCCCCAATCCTAACAACCTTCACAAGGGTGGATGCATACCATGTTTAGTTCTGTAGAACCACCAAAGATGATACAAGTAATTGTGCCTTGTTGGCCTGCTCGGAATGTAAAAAGTGATTTTACCAACTAAGGGCAATCAATCATATTATTCAATATCTTGTATAATACACTAAGATCATAATTATTTCTGGGTTTTCCCAAAGTTGCCAAATTGCAGATTTCCAAAAAGTCACATCCAAATGTTATAATCTATGTTCAGTTTGAAAACAATGAATTTTATAAATCTATTTTGAACCCTTTCTTTCTAACTGGTGAATGTACTTCTTATACTGTGGTGGTCAGATAGTAGTGGCAGATTTCACCACTGACCTAACCATACAACAATATAGAGCACTCATAGCCTTGACGTTAGTGAAGTATTTAATATTTCTCAGAACAAAATCTAACAGACTCAAGTTACAAACATCAATGTGTATCTCAAAATACACATCCTTTTCAAACAACACTCTCAGATATTTTACACAACTTTAAATATCAAACTCTTCAGAGTGCAAACTTTGCTTGCAATTATGTCATTTTGTATAAGGCCTGATGCCCCTTTCCATATGAAACTTTAATGCTCTATAGTAGATTGCAATAGAGTCTATCAAGCCTATGCAATTACCTCTATCTGAATATATTTCAGATTTATTGCGTCTTCCAAAACCCAATTGGTGTACACCTATAAGTTTCGTAAAGGCCTCCCCATTTTTTTGAACTTGCTGGTTGTGCACTTTACTAAATAAATTTTTGCAACTGATCACATATAAAATGTGTTGAATTCTGGTTCTACATTAAGTTTTTTGGTAATGATTGATTTGATGTGTGACTTGTTGATTGTCTCTTTATTATTTGATGAAGATTGTTGAAGTCAGAAAACCCACATGTTTCACAAGTTTTTTAGCATGGCTAAGTAAACGTTTTTAATGATGGAATTGGTTTACGTATTAACAATCACTTTTTTTCCAGAAATAAACCTTCCAAAACTATCTAGCTCCAATTTGCTCACAATACATTCACATTCTCAGTGTATATTGATGATATTGTGTTCAGATGTTGATGCCACTGACTATGATTGATACATTATTCATTAGTTTTTTATTATAATAAGTATCATTATCTATCTGGCCACAGATACACTTGATTAAATAATCTCTGATCAAAATAAAAAAATAATAGTCCTATTTATAGTTTATTGTGTAGCTGTGGTAACACGATATTTTCTGTTTGGTGATATCTTTTATGATAGTTTAAAAACAGGTGAGGACTTATTATAGTTGTTTTATCTTTGTCCTTTTTTTTGTGAGTGTAAATTTATGATATTTTGAGTTATATTATATTATTTTTTTCTTTTGTACTTTTGCATTGTATACCTACTGCATGTTAACTTTCTCTACAATGTTTTGAGTGTCATGTAATTGGCCAATTTTTTGGGCTATTAGACGATTATTTATTATATTTCTTATTATTATTAACAGGTGATGAGTGGCTGACATCGATATGGCAAACAGATGAGTTTTTATAAACACAGCTCTCTGTCTTCGGCAATCTCTCTTTGTTTGAACATATAGTTTAAGGTTGTAAACATTAGAACTATAAATAAATAGGCACTTACCCAAACCAACTAACCATATGGGAGGCATGTCCTCCATGTCTGCATGTCTGGCACCAGGTAAACCAGTTTGAGAATTCTATAATTTTATTGGAATCACTTTCACCAGGCACCGATGTAGTTGTACCCATGTGCATCAGACATATTGCACAACGTGGCAATGGTTTACGACAACTTGGACACGAGGACATCTATGAACAAAAACATGGTTTAATAGACTACAATACAATGTCTTTTAGTTATCAACTACATGAAATGTCACTAAACAACGAGAATTAAAATAAAACAACACAGCATGTCAATGAATGAAAGTGTAAAATTGGGATGGTAAATAATGACAAAGTTGAAAATTAGGCAAATACATAAAATAACATTTAAAATATCAGAGTTCAAATAAGTAGAAATTTCTTTATGGAATAGTAAACCATCTGCAAAAGAATTTCTTTTATGTGACCCCCAAAGAGTCTAACATTTGATTTATAATGTATTGTGGAAACCTTTTATATAGCTAGCACCCTAATTACTGACAGATTAGATAACATTAGCTTTCAGAGCTAAACTTACGACAGCTACTGGTGAAGACAACTTTGTTGTCGAAATAAATGTCTAGCGCATAACTCTTCGTTATTCTTTTGTGGTTTTTGGGGTGATTCTGCTTTTTGTTTTAGTTTCCAACCACAGTGTCCAACCTCGATCTCTTAGCGAATTTTTATTAAGAAATATATATATTTATATATATATATATATATATATATATATATATATATATATATATATATATATATATATATCCGATAACTCAAAAAATACTTAACTGATTGGAACGAAACTTGGCACATATCTTCATTGTATTAAGACCACGGGCGAGTTCGTATATCAGCTATAACGGACATTTTTTCCCCCAAAAAGTATATTTTTGAAAATGCTTTATTTTTGTAAGTATCAGAGTAACTGGAATGAGACTTTACATGTGGCTAGAAACGGAGTAAATAAACCTATGTTGCGAATTTGAAGTAATTTGATTCACAATATTTAGAGTTTTTTCCAAATTAAAAATAAAATCTAAAAGACATGTGTTGAAACAATTTAGCGGTTAAAATCCGATGCCTGACAGACAGAGTAGTTAACTGTCACACATAGATTGATTCATACAACAGGTATAAACCATACATCAATGCTAAGCAAACTAAATCAATAAGAGGCACGAAACATACTACCCGAACCAACAATCGTGAAATCTTGACCATAAACATGGAAACTGACAGACGACATCAAACTAAAAATTTGCCAAGTGATTGTTATTTAACTGGGGATTCAATAATTATTAAAATACACTATATTTATAGCTTTATGAACGGTCCCAAATACGGTTTTAGCGCAGCATAGATAGATTATGTTATGGTTTTAGACTGAAAGTGTCTCATAATATTGTAGAAATGTATACAAAATCAATTCAAGTCTATAAAAATGATTCCAAAATAGTTTCTTTTATCTTTAAACTTAAACATAAGACGTAATATAAGACAGAAACAATCCTTGAATGTGTTTCAATGGCGATTCTACTAATTCTGTAATTAATTGTTACCTATTCTTTTCATATACTACCCCAGGCATGAAGCCTGTGTCAAGTATCATGTACCTGGGGGGGTTCAATCAATTTTTAAAATACACTATATTTCTAGCTTGATGAACGACCTCAAATACAGTTTTAGCACAGCACAGCACTGTGGTTTTAGACTGATGTAGTGTAGCATAATATAAGTATAAATGTAAACAAAATCAAGTCAAGTGTCTATAAAAATGATTCTAAAATAGTTTCTTTTAGGAAACAAAAAGCAAAATCACCCCAAAGACCACAAAAATAATAACAGAGAGTTATGGGCTAGATACGTATTTCGACAACGAAGTTGTCTTCATCAGTAGCTGTCTACTGATAAAGACAACTTCGTTGTCGAAATACATATCTAGCGCATAACTCTCTGTTATTATAGTAGCTGTCTACTGATAAAGACAACTTCGTTGTCGAAATACGTATCTAGTGCATAACTCTGTTATTATTATTTTTTGGTTTTGGGGTGATTCTGCTTTTTGTTTTAGTTTACAGCCAGTGTCCAACCTAAGTCTTTTAGTTTCTTTTATCTTTAAACTTAAACATAAGACGTCATATAAGACCGAAACAGTTGTGGAATGTGTTTCAATGGCAATTCTACTAATTTTGTAATTAATTGTTACGTATACTTTAAATATAATATCCTGGGCATGAAGCCGATCTGAAGTATGATGTAAACAAAACGTTAGTTCACGTATGCTTAAATAGCTCAGTGGCACCGTGCTTGTCTTCTACGCAGAAGCTTACGTGATCAATTCCAGCTAGATGAATGTATGCTTTTTTTTGTTTTATTTTGACATTTGGAGAAAAAATAGTGGACAGATTTCATACGTTCTGAACAAGATCTCATATTTGTTTAAAAAAGCCTGAATAACTTTGTCAGCTTTGAGTCTGAAATTATAATTTCCTCGATATTTTAGCGAATTATTTTTTTTTCATATGAGCGTTAAATTCGTTATAGGTCTCATTAAGTCGATAGCGTAATTTTAGATTTCACTCATGCATATTTTTGACAGTTGGTGGGACATATTGAGACACAACGGAGCCATTTAGCAATCACAGAATTATTTTTCTTAGATATCCTAGCCCCTAACACCTTTTTCAGTAACAACATTATGATGGCGGTGTTTGAAGACCATCGGTAACATAAATTTTCAGAATTTGTGAGAATAATTGCAGATTGCCTTTGGAAAACACTGGTTTCAACATGCTTGATTTCACAAAGAGCCAAAACAGTTAAATATTCACAATCAGGAGACAGTTCAAATTTTAAGTGGTTATTTTATACTACCATATCTTGCTCATGTTGAACCCTCTCAATGTTTGATAAAACTGCCTAGTCAATACCAAACAACAACATATTTTTAATTGAGCTTATCTATAAATCTAGAAGTCTAAAAAAGTTTAAAATATTTTTTGTTTTTGTATTTTGGATTTGACGTTGACCTATCTCCATAATGATCAGCACCAGGCCTTTTCACCCAATCAACCTGCAAATTTGTCAAACCCTTCCTTTTTATGAAAAGAATGGGAATCTTTTACATATCCAATTTGTATCTTACAATATTCCTAAATTTTTTATTTAAGGAAATCATATACGAGAGCGGGTCAATAAGTCAGTGACCTTTTGAATTTCCCGTCTCTTCACAGGAAGGGCAACACTGCTCCTGTCAACAAGCATCTGTCAGTTGACTCCTGTCAAATTTTGAACAAGCTGCGTCATTTAGTTGGTGTTAGATAACCATTGAAAGCAGACCTCTTGAGTTATAACGAAAATGGAAAACAGTGAATTTCGTGTGCTCATCAAACATTATTTTTTGCGGAAAAAAACCACCACTCAAAGCAAGGCTAAGCTTGATAAATACTGTGGGGACTCTGCACCATCAATTTCCAGGGTAAAAAAGTGGTTTACTGAATTTCGTTGCGGCCATACAAGTACAAATGACACCAAACGTTCTGAAAGAAATAATTGAAAAAATTCACGATATGGTGTTGGCCGATCGGAGATTGAAAGTGCGGGAGATTGTGGAAGCCATAGGCATATCCCATGGCTCAGTGGTTTCGATTTTGCACGATCACTTGGGTATGAGAAAGCTATCTGCAAGATGGGTGCCGCGTTTGCTCACAATCGACCACAAACACAATCGTGTGACAACTTCGAAGGATTGTTTGGCGTTATTCAACTACAATAGGGACGAGTTTTTGCGCCGTTTCGTAAACGTGGACGAAACATGGATTCACCACAACACACCAGAGACCAAGGAGCAGTCAAAACAGTGGGTTTCCCCGTGCGAAACGGCGTCGAAGAAAGCCAAGGTGGGTTTGTCAGCTAATAAAGTCATGGCGATAGTTTTTTGGGATGCACACGGTATAATCCACATTGATTACCTTCAAAAGGGAGAACAATCAATGGCAAATATTATACCAACTTATTGGACCGATTCAATGACCATTTGAAGAAAAAACGACGCATCTGGCCAAGAAAAAACTTCTTTTCCACCAAGACAATGCAAGGGTGCACAAATGTGTAGTCTCCATGGCGAAATTGCATTAATTGGGCTACGAATTGCTCCCTCATCCCCCATATTCTCCGGATTTAGGAGTGACTATTTCTTGTTTCCAAACTTAAAGAAATGGCTCAGCGGAAAAAGATTTGACTCCAATCATGATATCACCTCACAAACAAATACCTAATTTGAGGATCTCGACAAATGTTATTTTTTGGAAGGGATAAAAAAATTGGAGAAACGTTGGACAAAGTGTATAGAGCCCAAAGGAGACTATGTTGAGAAATAAAATGATTTTTTGTCAAAAAACCTGTGTTTAATTCAAAAAGTCACGGACTTATTGACCCGCCCTCGTATGAACATTGAAGAATTTGGGGTAGTTCGATGTTCGATTTTGAATTTCTAAGAACGACTGTGAACCTTAGACATACTATATGAGAGGTTCGAAGTTCGAGACAACATATTTGCTTGGGTTGGGTATTGCCCTAGGAGAATAGGTGTAATTTGATTTTATAGTTTTTAATTTTATATGTTGTTATTTTTTAATTGGAATTATGGTAATCTACAGTTTACACCTAATTTGCATGCATAAATTATGTAAATTTTATGTTAATTCTTGTATTGAAGTGTAAATGCTTAATTTGTTGGTTTTCTGTTTTATTTAAGTCCTTATGTGTCTGTGTAATGTTGGTGGTCTATTCTTTAACACTGTTAAAATAGCAATAGATACAGACATATAAATATACTTGCCCTTATTATTTTCCTCGACTGCTCTACTTTGACTCCATCTTCAGTAGTCGGTTTTAATTTAGAGAGACTGCTATATGCAATTAAATCTTATATATTTACAAAAATACCCCAAAGAAATACGTCATAATTTTAAATGGTAACAAATATCTTTATTTTATATTGGAAAATTCTAGAATTTTCACTTAATAGATCTTCTACTATTTAATCTACTAACAAATTTTTGTATTTATTAAGTGACAGGATTCTTATTGTTTTGATATTAACAAAATGGCTAAAATATTGTTCTTTCAATTCCTAATTTGATACACTATCCGCCCTCTATGATTTCGTTTATATATATGAATTCTGCTATTACCATAAAAATATTTATTTCTCGACAAACAATTAATCGTTTGGCTAGATTAATACTTAGAAGAATCTTCCTTTTGTTGTGATTTAAAATAACTAATTAAATTTGTGATACCTTGTGTCAGAATGGTTGATGCTACAGGTAATGTTTTGATGTTATATTACCCGTATATTCATTTCTTCTTGTGATTTTCTTATTTGTAACATCTAATGGATTTCTTATTTTAGTTCTAGGACATAAATGGGTACTATTCACAACACAAAATTCACTTAAATATTCATATTTTATCTGGACGGGAAAATGACGCTCATTACTCGGCGTTCTTTAAACAACAACCTTTATTAAAGCGGAAAACGGATATTCTCGGAAAAATAATCTCGAAGCATGTTTCCTCTTCCTGTATCAAAGTTCATAGCAAGCTATCTAGAAATTATTTTCAACATTCAATGTTCCGGTCTTTCTTGGCCTTAGCTGCATATACTCTGCCAGCCAGTGTAGCATGGAAAATTTTATTTCATCTTTTGACAGGTATGTCTAGTTTAGAGACCCGCCAAATTCAAATCCTGCACTCTACATTCACAATATAAAAGTTCCTAAATCTAGAAATTACATTTGGATATGATTTCAATTTAACACGAAAAACACTTTTAAATATTCAAATCTTGATTGTAAGTCTTTTCAACTTCACTGTTGTCTTTTGGAGTTTTAATATTTCACTTCTTATATAATATACAGAGTGTTTTTTCAATACATTTTATTTTAAATCATGTAAGTAAAATCTTTGGACCCTAATTATTTGGTTTAAAAATTACTTGTTTTTAAAGTTCAAGCTATACATACACCTTTAGGTATGTAGCTTAATTACTCTTCACGAATATTATTCCAAATTATTTAGGTTATAAATTTAAAATTGTCAACAATGATTCAAGTGAAACATTTCTTTTTCAGGTTTCATATCTTATCTACCCAGCACTAAATAACAGTAACAAAGAATATGTCTGGTGATAATGTTTTGTTAATTCTGTTTTTAATGTGGCTAATGTCGTGTAATATTGGTATTTATTGGCATGGATACAATTTACAAAAGAGTACATACACACTTCGTGCAAACTGTAAGTATCATTTTTACTGTTTATCTTTTGAGGACTGTGCTTTTTGTAACTCTTTTCATTTATTAACTTTATAATCTCTGTTGTTTTTTTTTAGATTGACATGCTGTTAATATGCAGATTATATTCGAATATACCTATTTGACAAATGATGCAGAACTGGACTACAGTATTTTGCACCAAACCGCTTTGACTGAGATCAGTATTCTGCACTAACCACCTTCGATACACACTTACTTTGCTGCCAGGTTTTCTACAATATTGACATTCAGTGGCAGTGTTAGAGTTTTGACAATTATCGTTCAAAAAAACTTTAGTATTTTAATTATTGATAAGTGATATTTTAGTTTTACCTGTAAGTACTTAGTTTTAAGTTTCTGGTTTCGAGCTTTGCGTGACGCAGCTAATAAATTTTGTTTGATATTGCTAAATATCAATACAACATATATATATATATATATATATATATATATATATATATATATATATATATATATATATATCCAACCGATAACTCAAAAAGTTATTAACCGATTTTGATGAAACTCGGCAAGAATCTGTCTTTTATTAATAGTTTGGATGAGGTCGTTAGCCAACCTTATCAAACTAGTTTTTCTAAAAAAAAAATTTTTTCCGAATCAAGAATTTGTATTTTAAATAACAAAGTTATTTTGATGAAATTTGGTTGATATATTGCCCCCGTAAATACCTTACTAGATATCAAAATTCAACTGTCTAGGTTTATAGAAAATTAAGTTATAGAGATTTGAAGCATTTAATGAAAATTCACGACCATAACGCACTTGCTGCGCCCCGATTTTTTAAAATCTAATGTAATGATCTAATGCCTTATCCTTGGTCTTTAGGAGAAAGGATGTGAGGCTAATGATACGGTAGGACTTTTCTTCGTCCATAGGGCGATATCCTGCTTTTGGTATGAACGCCACATTTGCCTCCCTCCATGCCTGTGGAATATAGCCTAGGATTAAACTAGCTCTGAATATTCGTTGCAGGTGGGGTTTTAATATGTCAAAACACCTATGTAGCGAGGCTGGAAATATGCCGTTTTTGCCAGGGGATTTATAAGGTTTGAAACTCTATCACCCGTTTAATTCTGTTAATGTTGAATATTTTCTTTGCCAGTCTTTTCCCAACTCTCATTGGGTTTCTCAACCCTTGATCAGCAAATTATCTGCTGTGTTTTGACAGCTTGGAAAGTAAGTCTGTATGAGAACTCTGGTGCTTTCCTCTAGGCTGTTTGCATTTCACCATTTGGGTTTTTAAGTAGATCAGCCGGTCGCCTTGAATGAAGAAAACCCTAAGACCCAGGAATTATTAACCAAGGTGAATATACAGTACACTAAACAGGTTAGTAAATCTGAAGTTTGTCTGAGTTCAGAGTTTATCAAAATTGTGTTTTGGTACAAGCACAAGCTTACGCTTTTTTGTATGGCACAATGTAAAATTAAACTATGATTGCAAATAAATAAATAAATAAGCTCGAAAATAACTTCACTTCCCACTAAATAAAGTTTTACTTAATTTTTCTTTTCTTTTTATGATAAGAGCTCATCAACGGTAAAGCCTATTATGTGTCTCTAGGACATCATGATCTTGATTGTTGTGCCACAAGATGGGTGATTACTCGCTTCTTAAATAGTTAAATTATATGTCTTCGAAAGAACAAATATTCGTAACGAACCGTTCGACAAATGGATAATTTGACACTAAAAGCGTGTATTTTTCGACTAAAACAGGTTGGTCGATTAAAGGTCACAAGCGGAGGTACCAACAAAGCAATTTCGAAGAAGCAATGTCGATAGAAGAGGCAGAGATCTCAAACCTTCCTTTTTGTGGTCGAGAGAAGTGAGATTGCCTGTGATATAATGAATCACTAATAAGGCAAACAGCTCGTTTCTGAATAGAACATAGAAGGGACAAGGTTGTCTTTGACATGAGATCATTATTTCATACAGCTTCGTAGAGCATCAAAAGCTGCTTTGATGAAAACAACCTTTTAACCCGAAACAAAAACCCAAGCTTCTTTGCTGCTGACTTAGCAATATTGGAAGCATGTAGGTGCCAGCAAAGATTTTCTGCAAAAGTTATACCCAATGTAGAGATTGTCGATTTTTTGGGCACTACTTTGTCAGTCATCTGGACGTCTGGGCCCTGCATGTCACTCTACCCAGAGAAGAGGCAATTATGTATTCATGAGGCATTAAACATAATCAGATTTGCAGAGCCCCAGCTCAGAATCTTAGGCAGGTGATCCTTTAGGGAGTTGGTTACTTTAACCCACATTGATAAGGAGCTAGAAGCAGATATTGGGCGAGTAGATGAGAACTTGCTGCGAAGAGTACTATCATCAGCGAAGCGGTGGATTGGATTGTTGATTGTTGCTAGAAGGTCATTTATATGCAAAGGAAAAGTGTGGGAGCCAGAATGGAATTTTTAATTCATCTGATAACACACAATCGACAGCAACATGCATGCAGCTGGAATAGTTGGTGGGCTCTTTCACTGCAAACCAAGCGTGGAATTATAAGCAAATACACGGGCCAATAAATCGGGTTTTTCTTCTGAAGATACAGTGAATATTCCATTATTTGAAACCAGTGAAGGAATGGAGCTGCTGGTAAAATTTCTACCTATAATTTTTGTCATAAACCAGAAATGATGGGTATTGTTTGGACCAGAGATCACCTTGTCCCTTACTGATTGATGGAAGTTATTTTTGGCTTGATCGATTATCTGTTTGGTTCCCTGCTGATGAAACGGCGGCGTGAACTTCGCTGCTGGGGTTTTTGCGCTAAAAATTTCTACCTTTAATTTTTGTCATAAACCAAAAACGTCGGGTAATGTTTGGACAAGAGACCACTTTGTCCCTTACTGATCGGTGGAAGTTATTTTTGGCTTGATCGATCGTCTGTTTGGTTGCCTGCTGATTCAAAGGCGGCATGTGTTTCGCTGCTAGGGTTTTTGCGCTAAAAATTTCTACCTATAATTTTTGTCATAAACCAGAAACGTCGGATATTGTTTGGACAAGAGATCACTTTGTCCCTTACTGATTGGTGGACGTTATTTTTAGCTCGATCCATAGTCTGTTTGGTTCCCTACTGATGCAAAGGCGGCGTGAGTTTAGCTGCTAGGGTTTTTGCGCTAAATATTGTAGACAAAATTTTTAGTAACTACTGCTTTTCAGCAAGCTTTATTAAACCATGGTTTTGATTTTGAATCGACATGTTTTGATGAATGAGGAATATAGGTTTCTATGCATAATAAAATAATTTCTGTAAAGTAGTTGACACATTCTGTGGGATTATTATTTCGATATATACATATATATATATATATATATATATATATATATATATATATATATATATATATATATATATATATATATATATATTATTTATCACTAATATACTTAATTTCCAAGGATATTTAATGAAACACACTTACATCCTGCTTTATTTGATATGCTGCTGTTTCCACTATTACATTCAGCTGTCACTAACAGGAGTCCTTTCTTTTGGAAGAGTAATAAGTAAATAATAATTCACAAACAGCTGGAGGGAGAAGCATAAAAGCGTTTTACTTTCTAAGACATATCAGTTGATGTTATACGCGGACTTGGATTCTTAGTCACTCCTATACCCACTTAGAGCTACTAAATAAACTGAGTTTATAATAAGGAGTTTTAAGTCAAACACGGCAAACAGGTAATATTTAAAAAGTTTGGTTTGGGAAAACATTTTCAGTACTTGGATTTCAGGAACATGTAGAACCTTAAAAAATAGCTTTTTGATAGAACAGTACTTTACATCTTACTCTGTTCACTAAAAAAACTAAATAAATAATTGCCCTAACTGATGCTTCGGTTTTGCAGTCATTAAAAATAATATAATCGACTCTTTTCTTATAAGTATATGCTTATGTTACAGCTACTTGCAATAACTTTGAATATGCAAAGGAAAATTAAAAAAATAATTATAATTATAGTTTAATAAAATCATTTACCCAATGTATTAGTAACAGTAATGAAATATAATGACTTAATTGGTTCGACAATAAAATAATTACCCCGATTTTAATTGATAACGATTCTGATACTGAAACTAAATTATCTAGATGCCTGATTTATTCTTTTAAACTTCACTTTTTTATCGTGTTAATATAGGTATTTAGAGGGTATATCTAAAGTGCCAACGACATATGACTCCGTATCCACGGTAGATTGGGAAATATAAAAAATAAGCAGCTGATATTGCTGTAGTCTGAATGATGAATATACGGACAGGAGTTCATATGCCCTGTTTTTAAAAGGAGTTCATACACTGGAGAACGGATGTTGACAAAAAAAATTTTTTGCTAAATAAAATTCGGTTTGTAAATTTACATTACTAAAAATTAATATATATGAACAAATTTTTATATATTCGTTTGCGTTAATTCTGGTGGACGCCATATAGCTTGTCTTCGTACTGACCCCATATCCACCACATGATGTGTATATATAGTATGCATACATATATATATATATATATATATATATATATATATATATATATATATATATATATATATTATATATATATATATATATATATATATATATATATATATATATATATATATATATACAGTGTAAAGATAAAGTTTGAAATATAATTCATAAATGCGTTTTTTAATTAGTCCCACATTGTCAGCACGTGTGGAAATATGGTATCGGTGACAGAAATTTCAAAATTTTTTTTTTCACTTAAACGTCATAAAAAGTGTCTAAACATATAGAAAACATGATTTGGGAACGAACTTTTTTTTGTCTGTCGGTCTGTATGTCTGTTAATAGCCAGATAACTTTTGAACGAATTGAGAAATCGTTTTCAAATTTGGTATACAGTTTAGCACCGGACAAACGAAAGGTTAGGAATGTTATTGGGTAAAATCGCTCTAGGGGGTGAGGGAAGGTGATTTGGTGAAAATTGAAATTTTTTAGAAAAACTCTAGTAATATAACGTTTTAGGGTTTGTTTATTAGAAAACTTTTAATTTCATCAAACATCTGGTATTTTGTGGTGAAATTAAATTAGGGGTAGAATGTGCGGGGGTGGAATTTCGATGACATAAATTTCGAAATTGTTTTTTTTTTGTGGTAAAATACCGAAAAGTCTAAAAAAAACCCAAAATCGAGTAATATATTGTTTTAGAAGTTTGTGGGTACAGGAAGACGAATATTTTCTTTGTGGTCACGTCATGGACCCTAAATGCATTTCATGAGAATGTCTTTTTGCAGAGAGTAAATTATCACAGCTATGTGGAAGTTATGATTCAATTAGCAAAACTTTTTTTTAAGAAAAACTTTCGGGCAGGTCAATTTTAACTTTTCAATTGACTAATTATGACGTAAAAATTACATTTATGATGTCATATATTTTTTAATGGTGATGTCGTCATAAGTTTTTTAAGTGACAACCATATTTTTTTGCTGTTTTTCCATAGACCTGTTTACTACTTAAATGATGATGAAAAAAAAATGGCACCTGACAACAATTTTTTTTTTGAAAAAATTGCATTATTTATTTAAAAAAATGGAAATGTAAATTTAATAAGAAATAAGAAATATTTCTCACTGTTTTTATTTAGTACGAGTTTTCTTTAGAACAATGAGGTTTTCCTTCACTTTTCTAAAGTAATGAACACTTGATTTTGTGATTTTTGATACGTTGTCCACAGATGGAACAAACAGTAAAGTCAAAATTAATTTTTAACAACACTCGTGGTAATTTATTTATTATTTGCTGTTATCAGTATTTAGTTATTGGGCCTTTATCGCAGTCTGGATTTGGAATTCGGTGAATAAAGACAATAATGTTAAATCATGAATTAATTTAAATTATTATTTGCCATTCAAATTAATTAATAGTCTTAGTGGTAAAAGTCTAAAAGTGCTAAAAGTAATCAATTCAAATCCGAATTTAACAAAAATGGAATATTTAACTGAAAGGGAGAGTAGAAATATTAATGACGACTGGATATCATGACAGGCTTAGAAGTCATCAGGAAGCATGCACGTTATTTAACCGACAACATCCTGATAAACCGCCAATTGCAAGATCTACAGTTAGTCAATTCGTTGCCAAATTCACAGAAACGGGATCTGTAAAAAATTTGTGTTGACAAGGTCGACCTTGACTAAGTGAAGAAGTCAGTTGGGAATATTGCTTAAACTTGAAGAAAATCCTCACCATTCTACAAGGCAACTAGCCCTAAATAACAATGTGGACCAATCTTAAGAGGTAAAATTATTCATGGAAGAGAAGTATCATCCTTACGAAGTTCAATTGATACACAAATTAAACGATGATGATGCAGACCACCATTTACAGTTTTGTGAACATTTAATATTACGCTGCGATGAATATCCCAATTTTTTTAATAACATTCTCTTTTCTGATGAAGCCACTTTTTGCCTGACTGGGACAGTAAATCCCACAACTCAAGATATTGGTCACAGGAAAATCCTCATTGGACTCAAGACTCCCACAGTCAACATCATGGCCAAGTGAATGCATGGAGGGTAATAATCGGACAGCGTTTCATAAGGCTTTACTTTATTCAAGAAAATCTTACAGCAGCACATTACCTAAATTTCTTGCGATTGGATTTAGTGCCAGCTCTGGCAGTAACTTTTCCAAATAACAACGAGGCAGATGTACCCCATAAAGATATTTGGTTTCGGCAGCCTCCTCACTTTGGTGTAGACGTCTGTTAATATCTAGATGCCACATTTCCTGAAAGATACATAATGAGCCGAGGAGCAATGTAGTGGCCACAGCATTCCCCAGACTTGACTCCTTTGGATTTTTTCTGTGGGGTTATTTCAAATCGAAAGTTTATTTCAACAGACCAAATAATTTAGAGGAGCTACATCAAAGAATTCTCCTTGAAGTGGAACAAACGAATCCTGAGATTTTGAGCAGTGTACAATCATCATTTAAGTAGTAAGGAGGTCTATGGAAAAACAGCAAAAAAATATGGCTGTCATTTAAAAAACCTATGATGACGTCATCATTCAGATACAGGTGACGCCATAAATGTAATTTTTTCGCCATAAGTTGCAATTGAAAAGATAAAATTGACCTATCCGAGTGCTTTTCTTGAAAACATTAAATAACACATCTATTAATTATGTTCCAAATATATATATATATATATATATATATATATATATATATATATATATATATATATATATATATATATATATATATATATATATATATATATATATATATATATATATATATATATACACACAGGTGTCCCAATAGTGTGTAATTCCTCTATATATACCTTACCCTTAGAGCTAGCCGAAAAAACTTTAAACAAAATTTTCTTGTGATTATCTAAGCTATATCGAGAAAATATATTCAGCTTTATGTAACTTCCGGTTGCACCGGAAGTCGCTATCAACTTCGTTATTTTAAATAGAATGCTATAGTTTTTATTACATTTTTGGATATAGATTACAAAATAAGTGTGACTTTATGTAGCATTCCCTATAGCTATCTTTGATATTTTTGAAAATATTACGACTTTCTTATTTTTTAGCTCCGATTTATGTGTTATTTGAAACGTCTGCCGTGAGCTGGGTTTTGAGTTTTGCTACCTTAAATTCTAAATATCAATAGACGACATTTAGTACTTTAAAATGGTTAAAGAATAATTCATCATCATTGTACAGGGTGTATCATTTTGTGGTTACAGCATATCTAACTTTAAAGCAGCACAACTTGTGTTTTTCAAATGGAACACCCTGTTTTTTATGGATTAATCAGGTAGATAATTAAATTCTGCATCGACATAATATAGGTCTTTCTATAGCTATAGTTGATAGTTTTTGAGTTATAGTGGTTTATTTTAGTTTCGCTTGTAAAAATAATGGTACTGTCAGATACAGTAGGCGCAGAGAATGAAATAACTGATATTTATTGTCAGATGACAGATAAATGTCACCTAACCAGAACTATAACTATTTTCAGTTCTCAGGTGTTTGAGCCAAGTTTTATGTGCTAACTTTTGTGTTATTTAATTTTAAATGAATTATAATACTGAATAATTAGTTGATATGACACTTATTATAGACGAGTGTCAGCGAAATTGTTTTTTAGCATCTCGTGTATACGCACAAACATATCGGAATCGAAGACATCCTCAGGAAAAATGTTTCGTCAAATTGTTGGACCGTTTTTTGACCACACGCAAAGGGAGAGTAAGCGGCAATGAAGAAAACGAATTTTCTATTGTTGTTTCGGCATTAGGTAATCCGCACACAAGCGTGAGGAAAGTTGCCGACGAAATAGGATTATCAAAATCTTCAGTGAACAGAACATTGAGAAAATACAAGTTTCATCCATATAAAATGAAGCTGCAGCAGGCATTGACGAATGCAGATTTTCGAAGTCGCCTCAGTTTTTGTGAGTGGGCAGTGGCTAAGTACAATGAAAGTGAGAATTTTTTTAATTACGTGATGTTTAGTGATGAATCTTCATTTTCAAGTTGTGGTAGGGTTAACGGGCACAACTTTCATTATTACGCTTCAGAAAATCCAAACTTTTGCAGATCAGTTGACAACCAGCACCGTTTTACGATAAATGTTTGGGCTGGAATAATTGGAACTAATCTTATTGGGCCATATTTCTTTGATGAGCACCTCAACGGGCAGGGATATCTGCGTATATTGGAGGAAGATGTAGAGGCCTTTTTGGAAGATTTGCCACTAGATAACAATCGACGTATGTGGTTTATGCAGGACGGGGCACCACCACATTATGACAAAAATGTTCGCCGATTTTTAAATGATCGGTACCCCAATAAACGGATAGGGCGAGGTGGTCCCGTCTCGTGGCCTGCAAGATCTCCTGACCTCACATGTCCAGATTTTTTCCTGTGGGGCTATATCAAGGAAATTGTGTATCAAACACTGTCCAACACCCCACAGGAACTAAGAAATAAAATTTCAGTCGCGTGCAGGGCAATAACTTCGCAAATGTTGAACAATATTCAAGAATAATTCTTATATTGTGTATTCAGGTCAATGGGCAAAATTTCGAATAGTTCTAATGTATCGCTTTTTTTAGATTATTTTTTTCTGTTAATGACTGTGGATTATTATTATTATTATTATAGTTATGTTATTATAGTTTACTTCACTTTCTGGTTCTCATAATTACAACTACCTTTATTAAACTTTGTTTCACTTTTTGTATGGTAAAAATATGAATAAGTCCATTATATAACAATCATTGCATGTAGTTGCATTCGATAAGTTTTTTTGTCGACACATTATCTAGTTACGAGGATATGATCAAGTGATTTGCATCGTGACTATCTCATTTTATTTGGTAATTCTATTCAAATTATTGTTAAAACAAACATTTATTAGACGGAAGTAAGCTCCAACAATGGAAATATAAAAACTGCTGACTTTCTTGTCAGGGAGACGTTTAGGTGTCACCTGACATTGTTCACATGCTCTGTGCCTCATACACTGACAATCTGACAGTACCATTATTTTTACAAGCGAAACTAAAATAAACCACTATAACTCAAAAACTATCAACTATAGCTATAGAAAGACCTATATTATCTCGATGCAGAATTTAATGGCCTGCCTGATTAATCCATAAAAAAACAGGGTGTTCTATTTGAAAAACACAAGTTATGCTGCTTTAAAGTTAGATATGCTGTAACCCCAAAATAATACACCCTGTACAATGATGATAATTTATTCTTTAACCATTTTAAAGTATTAAATGTCGTCTATAGATATTTAGAATTTAAGGTAGCAAAACTCAAAACTCAGCTCACAGCAGACGTTTCAAATAACACATAAATCGGAGCTAAAAAAAAAGAAAGTCGTAATATTTTCAAAAATATTAAAGATCGCTATAGAGAATGCTACACAAAGTCACACTTATTTCTTAATCTCTATCCAAAAATGTAATAAAAAGTATAGCATTCCATTTAAAATAACGAAGTTGATAGCTACTTCCAGTGCAACCGGAAGTTCCATAAAGTGGAATATATTTTCTAGATATAGCTTAGATAATCACAAGAAAATTTTGTTGAAAGTTTTTTTGGATAGCTCGGGTAATGGATATATAGAGGAATTACACACTATTGGGACACCCTGTATATATATATATATATATATATATATATATATATATATATATATATATATATATATATATATATATATATATAGACCGATAACTTTGGCAGGTATCTTTCTTTTGTAAGTGGCTTGGATAAGTTCGTTAGCCAGGAAAATCAGACCAGGTTTTCCGGGAAAATTTCTTTTGGAAAAATGTTTATCTCCCAAAACAACACAGCTATTGTAACCCAATTTGGAACGTAGCTTTACGTTATAAAAATTAAACTATATTCCAAAATTTAGATCTCCATTTTACAATAAAAAAGTTTATAAAAATGTTTGCTGCTGGGTTATTTCTATGAAAATTCACTACCATAACGTACTTTTTGTGTACAGAGATATTCTGAATACCATGACACATCATCTGTCAAATTTAACATTTTCGCTTAAAAAAAATATATATTTTAAATTTAAATCTAGAATGTCACAACTATGTTAAAACCATCATTTTTTAATCAAGGAGTCATGGAAAAATAGATTTGATCATCTAATCTTTTTTGCCTCTTTTCCTATCAGGTTAAAAGATCTCCAAATCGTATTCTTAATCATAATTCAATTTTTTCAAATAATTTGGTACAACGCACATGGTATTTCGAGTTAAATTGTTGTTATAAACAGCCTATTAAATTTCATGTGATTACAACATCGGAATTTGCTAGAAGCGTAATAGCATTTGGAATAAGTAAACCTGGAAAGAACTAGGTTGAAAGTTAAAATATGTTTCAAGCGATAATCTTAATGGCTGACATTAGAAGTGTCATTGTATTCAGAATGTCATTTTATCAAATAACGAAAAAAATACCTGAGTTTCAACTTGAAAATCAAAAGTTGCAGACATTACTGGTGAAACCGGAAGTGACCGAAAACAACTGAATACGTAAATCAATCTGGATTTATATCATATACTATACCAAATTTCATTATTTTATCTCAAAAAATAAAAAAAGTTACTGGGGTGAGCCACTTCTGAAAAACACCTGGTATATACCATTTGATTATGTTCGTATTATCAGTGTTGCCGATTACCCGGATAATCAGGAGTATACTGTAAGTACTAATACTAATATTTGTTACTTCACCTTAAGTTTGTTAGCAGTTCCACCCATTCTAGGGTAAGTGCCCCTTCCTCTGTTGAGACCTTGCATGTAAGCTGAAATGCTCTTACCGCAGAAGTTGCAAGATACATAGACTTGCTGAGGTGGTTTCTCTGATGGCCGATACATGGTTAGCATGATGTCGAAGTATGCACGTTCGTTCCACAGTTGCCAGGTGTCCAGTAAATTCCTATAACTATAGATACAAACATAATTTGAAACACATCTTGAAAAAAATATACAAAAACATGGAGACCATGTTCCTATAATGACTCTCCCTACCTACTTATCCAGTCTTTTACATTCTCTGCAAACATTTCATGAGGAAAAGCTCTTACTGCAATCAGAGCTGTTGACTGAATGTCACCCGTATTGTCCAAATATTTTTGAAGTAGCCTAATACCATCATGACTGTTTCCTAAAAAATAATGACTTTATTGGAGTTTATGTGTTGAAATATTGAATAGCCGCAAAGATAAGTTTTACAAAGTAAACAGTTATCTAACAGATAATTACAAATATACTATTAGCATTACATAAATAAATTGAGACTGGTGTAAAAGTATTTTAAGTAGTTAATAAAATTAAAAAAAATTAAGCTTAGTTTGCCATACAAAAAAAAATGGTATAGGCAAATATTGAGCTCCACAGATCTTCATTTTGAAATCACAATTTTTTTAGGATATAATATATATATATATATATATATATATATATATATATATATATATATATATATATATATATATATATAATAATTTTTAATTATTATTACTTTTAAACATTATGAGCTGTAAGACAGAGTCACTATCTTGGTTTGCAATTACTGCTGTTTGATTAATTAATTGTTGTTGCCCTTACTTGGTGAAATCGTTCCATACTAAATACAGACGTAGACTTTTTCTCTGTAGACAATTTGCATATTTTCTTTCTTATAACATCTGATAGTCGTTCCACAAAGATGATTTTTAAATTTTTTTTCATTTCACATACTACAAAAATAATGATGTAAAAAATATTTGAAAATGCGAATTTCATAATTGATTTTAAAGACCACTATTTTGCCGCCATGATCTGTGACGCCACGGGACAGTACAATAGTCAACAACGAACTTGCTTCTCCGAGTTTACATCATGTGTGGCAAGTTATTTATTGAATCTTGGCTTCTGCACGTGATTTTATTTAATATGGAAAATAAAGCTTACATAAATACTATATAGTACCAATGTGTACAAATACGACTATAAAAACTCCAGAGAAACTATATTTATTCTTCCAAAAGTGGCTCTAGAAAGCAATGGTGCAAAGTTATAAAGCGGGATGAAAGGAAAAATCCAAAGTTATCTGAGAAAACCGCCTTACATTGTTCTGAAGATCATTTTTATTTAAGTATCTCCTCATTCTCACAATGAATATTAGTGATATAAGGTCAAAATTCTTATCATACGTTATTCAGTTATCACTTTACATATTCCTCTTAGTATTATCAATCGGCAAAAATCATGGTTATTAATTAAAGAAATTATTGGGTTTGCTTCCATTAATTATCTGTAATTAATTCAGATAACATTGCTCTATCAAAAACATATGGTAGATTTGAGGTTATGTTGTTGTCATGTCATGTTGACTTCATTTAAAGCAAACTCTATTACAAATGACATGAATAAGTATGATATACTTGACTAAATATGTGTTCAACTAGCACTGAGTTATTTACACATACCTTCCAGCTCTTTCTCATTTTATTTCAGCACTTACGAAGTCCTGATTTTCACCTAAGAATTATGTCATCATAAATGAGTCAATTCTTGGCAAATTATCTGATTGCGCCTGTTGAAAACCTTTGTCACCCATTTTATTATGCACACTTTACACTATTCAACTAGAAGAAACACAATAAACGAATAAAATGCACAAAGATGTTGAGAAACAAACGACCATACTCATCATACTATCAGGCAAATGTAAACACGATATTTATTTACTATCCAACTACGTCATGACCAATAGCAGAAAGTTCACGGAAACATGACAATAAAATTTTTTGATTTTAAAAGTACTTTTCTGTCTACTATATATGTTTTTGGGTATTTTCTGGCATGTAATATTGTTCTATGTATGAAAACCTATTAGGTAAATGTTAAATTAATGTAATGGAAAATCCATACAAATTGTCCTTTGCTTATTTTCTTCTCTGTAATCAGTTACAGAAAAAAAAGAAGCCAGATAAGTATCTACTTCTGTAGGTATATACTGTTGTTTGAATTCGAGCACACCACACTTTGAGCATAATAATTAAGAATCATTCATCAGAAACGCACTTTTGTGCATAGTTTTGTTGTTAATCCTATTAATTTAATTTTCAGCTAAATAGTATTTATATGAAGATCTACAGACCTTAATTCAGTTTATGTTAGCGTTTTTTTATATGCGTCTTATTGTTTTAGATTGTATGCTGATTATCTGAATTTTATTACAGTTAATCTACTGGCTGAAAAATTATGAAGATAGTGTATCACAGGCCTACATTTTGGAGCCGTTACTCTTTTCCATTATATTGTAAGGTTTTAGGGTAAAGCACTGTACACTAATAATCAATTCTGTTTGATTTATTTTAGGACACAATTATTTCGAAGAAGTTCCAAGGGCATGTATTGAGGGTTAATTACCCCTTTTTATTTATATTCAGGACTTTTTGAAGATAAGGTGCGTTTTAGGAAATTTTCATGAAAATTGGGCAAGCTGAAAAGTAGCTTTGAAGCAATATCTTTCTACCATACATTTGTATACCCAGAGGGAATATCTCTTATGCCTGTATTTAATATGGAATGGTTTTATCAAGTTAGAATAACCACCAATTAAATTTTGCAACTAATCATTGATTGATGTTTCATTTAATGTCGATGCTACATAGTGTAAAACAAGACACATGTAAACAAAAACAACCATAATTCAAAACTTTGTTAGGTGAAAATGACTGAGTAAAGAATTTTAAAAGTATCTATAAACACACATTTGATAGATTGACGTGGCCATTACTGCAAAGTAACCTTAGAATCTTGAATCATAGTCCTACTTGGTAGCTGTTGGTGAAAGTAACTTTAAAGCTCTGGCTTTTCAGTATTCGCCACCAAAGACAAGTTGTAACTACTTTCAAGTTCCATATTTTAGTGAATGCTACTACAAAGTGTTTGCTTTGATATGCGCCATTGTGTAGATGGAAATTTACGACACCATTAAATTACCTCTGTCTTTAGGATATATAACTAAAAATGAATTTATTGCTATTTTTACAGTTACCATAGCAAATTTTTACACATTTTACGATTCATGCATAGAAAAGTAAATTGGAATACAAATTGCAGCACTTGAGGGTAATGATGTGGAATGTCGCATATTTTTTGCCGGTTTCACAAAGCTCAATTAAATATTTAACGGCCGGTTTAGTTAATCAAGGCTTCAGACGACTAAATGCAGCTTCAAAATATTTGGTTGTCATGGCAAAAACCTGAATCATAGTCTGTGATTGGTCGTCTGAAGGCTTGATTAACTGACCGGCCGTTAAATGTTTAATCAAGATTTGTGAAACTGGGCATTTATGATATATAATTTTTATTAAAAACTGCAAATTTTGAAGGCGTGTAATCTCTGGATGCACAAATCATTATATTTTAACAGTAAGCTTGCATCCATTTAGATTTAAACACTCAGGACATCCAAATATAAAGCATGAGAAAGTTAATTATTAATGATGATTTGTAGTCTCCCTAGTATCTATACAATTGGAATAAAAGAGAAAGCTAGTTTTAGAACATAAGAATTGGATAGAGACATTATTTGGTAGAATAATTGTCAAGACAAAGAAAGTAAGCACAAGACAAAGTAGATAGTGATAAGTTCTATGATAGTGGTTGTTATTGTTTCACTGTGGTCGCTACGTGAAGGCTACGGTGTTGGAATGTAGCCCGATAAGTCCCCGATACCACGCCCCAACGTTGCAATGATTCCTCGTTTTGATGGTTGCTCTGTGATAGAAATGTTCCTATAATGGATCACTGACTGGCGTCAAGTTATCATGATAGTCACTGCCACATTCCAGCGACCAATTGTGCTAGTTAGGTAGATTAATACCTATACTGAACTTGGAGCGTTAAATGGCTTCCAGGCTGTTTGCCCGTGGTCAAACTCAGTGGGTTGCAAAGCTACTGACTTTTTCAGTACCTGCACCAAAACAGGAGATATCACTTTGGTAACCATTCTTCGGCATGTGGATGATGCAATCGCCGCTGATGATTGCTTGTATGTGGAGGACGCACACTT
The DNA here is from genome assembly GCA_964006375.1 of Tillus elongatus. NCBI lineage: Eukaryota > Metazoa > Arthropoda > Insecta > Coleoptera > Cleridae > Tillus > Tillus elongatus. Next base: position 92,562,646 of record OZ023266.1, read on the forward strand.
AACAGTGATGCCTGTGAAACCTTTTTGTTGATACTTACAGAGAGCCTGGTTCGACTTAACTTGAAACCGCCATTTCAGTTGAGATTGTTAGCATGTCTCTGTATTTCCAGCCTCCTTATTTGCTGGTGATATCCCTTTACTTCGGCAAGAACTTCCGTTTGGCAAGTAGGACTCTATGGCTTTTAAAAATAGTATGGTCAGCTAACGCCGACTTTTCAGGCTGCAGTAGTCACAGATGTCACAGATGCTCTGATCTCCTAGTTTTGATGTTTTCCCTAAGTAACCCTTTCCGCATTCACACGATATCTGATATGTCTGACATATTATATAATATATAATTTTTATAAAAAACTGCAAATTTTGAAGGCGTTTAATATCTGGATGCACAAATCATTATATTTTAAGAGTAAGCTTGCAAACATTTAGATTAGTAGGGTTTGAGGTTAGGTAGTCTGCAGTGTTGGCAAGTTTGTCTGGTACAAATACATGGAAAATAGCTGTTTTGTAAAAAAAAGTAGTAGACTGCTACAAGTGCAATGTTAATATTTGTGATTCAGCTTTTCACAAAAGTTGTGGTTTGCAAGCTAAAGTTCTAAACAAAGAAAATAAAGTGATTTGTTGCCCAGGTGGAAAAAGTGAGGCAAATAGAGTTAAAAACACAAGTATGAACTAAATGCAATTGAGATTCAGCAGTAAATCAGAAAGGAACTTGAAGTGCAACAATGTTACTATACCAAACAAATGCAAGACCTACAAGTCAGCATGAAGTACATGTCTGACCACTTTGAAGAGCAACGCCAGCTTTATGCCGAACTAGTGAAAACGAATCAAGAACTAGTGAAGAGGAATAACGAACTGCAAATAAGAGTGGAACCATTGGAGACCAGCATTAATCACATGGAACAAAATGAAAAAGCAAACAATATTGTGATTTCAGCGATACCACCCCAAACTGGAACGATAAGGGAAACAGCTATTTACTGCAATAAGCTTGGACATAAAAGAAAATGAAATAACAAGCTGCTATAGGATAAAAACAGGTAAATCAAGGGAACTAATTGTGGTAAAGTGTGTATCACAAGAAATAAAACAAAAAAATCTTGGCCCAGAAAAAGAAAATCAACAGCATCCAAACCAACGATTGTGGACTTGATGGGGAACGTAGATTTATTTATGTAAATGACAAACTCACCAAATTTAATCAAGATCTTTTCACCAAAATTAGAGAATTTAAGAAGAATCACAGCTATAAGTGTGCATATTGTATGAATGGAAAATGTTATTTGAAAAAAGGAGATGGTGATAAGGGCATTCGAATTTTTTCTACAACTAGGTAGATAAAGTTAATTATAAATTATAAATTGCCAATTATAGACGAAGAATATTTTAACTAAATTCATGTGCATACAGTTAAAATGTAATATGCTTTATACAAATAATAGAAGTTTAAGAAATAAAATAGATGATATAGAATTAATTGTAAATAATCTTGCTGACAAGCCAAACATACTTGTATTTACAGAATCATGGTTTTATGCAAATGAAACAAAATACTATAATCTTGATCATCACAAAGCTGAACACTCCTGTAGAGACACTCGTGGATGTGGCATATCTGTTTCTGTTAATGAAAAGTTTTCATATACAGTTCAAATAAATAAAGTAATAAATAGATGCAATTGGCTAATTTTAAAATTTCATAGCATCAATGAAATTAATTGCTGTTTATAGACCACCAAATGTGAATTTTAATATTTTTATAAATGACCTATAAAATACTATATGGCAAGTAAAAAATGAGGATGTATGAATAATTGGAGACGTAAACATAATTTTTTAAAAATAATAACAGTGAAAAAGCTGAGTATGTGGAATTGTTAAACACATATGGATATCAGGTTATTAATAAAACACAACCATCAAGAGAGACAGAAAACACTGTTACACTAATCGACCATGTCATCTTGAATAATCAAAATAAACAGATCAACATACAATTCTCTGTATGACTGATCATGCAATTCAGGAAATAAAATTTAATGACTTTAAATTAGATTATAAGAAAACTGCCAAAGGGTTAAAGCATTTAAATATTGAAAAGTTTAGGGATGGAGTAAAAGAAGCATTGTTAAAAACAAACATATGTAATTTTTCACAATTAATTGAAGTTATGCAAAAAAAATAGCCACAAAATTAAAAGTCTTGAATACAACATATAATAACTCGATTAATAGTGAAATTATTTTGGTAATGAAAGAAAGAGAGTATTAAATTAATTAATGAAGTGTTAGAAAGTAGTGATTATCCAGAAGTATTGAAGCAGACACTGGTAACATAGATTCACAAATCGGGAGATTACCATGATCCTGGAAATAAAAGACCTATATCTATAATTATGATTTATTCAAAAATATTAGAAAGGTTCTTGAAGTCTAGCATAGTTGATTTTGTGACTAAAACATTTAAATTTGATGAGCATCAGTTTGGATTTCAAAAAGTAGTCGTACACAAATGGCAGGTGTTGAAGCTCATAGAGTTTATTACTACAAATCTTAACCAGAATATATATCTGCTGGCAATGTTTGTAGATTTAAAAATGTTCAGGACGCAGCAAGTGCATTATTGTAGTGAATTTTCATAAGAATAATATATCATAGCGATTTAGCCTTATATTCAAAGTTAGAAAACGTTACTTTATTTAATTAGGAACGGTAAAAAATAAGGTAAAGAAGGGCAAGCAAAAACATGACCTCTAACATAAATATTTATACAGTAATTTGGATACGAAACGCAACAACACAGTTGATAAACAGGAAATATACTCAACAAAAAATACACTAGAAAGCGGAACATAAAAAGATTTCTGTGTTTCATGCATTGAGGGTGATTGTATGCATGCAGAAGGGAAAGAAGAATCACCAGGATGAAGAGGGTTTCTGCCCCTCACCCTAAAACACAGGGGGTTTTCCTTCCCTTTGATCATGCATAAAACTACCTTTAAAGCATAAAGCACAAGAAAAATTTCTTGGGAGCAACCCCCAAGAAAGTTATTGGACCTGGGCGAATATGGGCGTTGTTCGGGACAGACAGGGTTTAAAGGAAGTATTGCTGCAAAATGTGAAAAACGCATCTTTTCAAAGTCCGACTAAATGTTTTTTTTAGCATTTTACGCTCAGATTTCCTTCCCGCCCAGCAACCCTATTAATTCTTGGTCCCTTAAATTTCTTAGCGGTTGTTTGCACCAAATTTGCCTTATCTTCAGTAGTCGGTTCTAATTTAGAGAGAATAGACTGCTATATTCAATTAAATCTTATATCTAATTAAGCCCCAAAGAAATACGTCATATTTTCAAATAGTAGCAAATATTTTATTTTAAATTATGAAAAATTTTAGGATTTTTTCTTAAGCGGATCCTCTATTATTAAATTAACGAACACATTTTACAAATGATTATTATGGTTTCAATGTTGACAAAATTGACAAATATTGTTCTTTAAATTTCTGATTTAATACACTTCACGCCCTCTATGATTCCGCTTTTGAAACCTCGTATGAATTTGGTTTGGATTTCTGTTTGTATCCAATGGCTGATTCTATATGTAAGTTTTGACGTTATTTTACCAGTATATTCTATTCATTTGGTGATTTTCTTATTTGGATCATTTAATCTACTTCTTCTGATTACTTCTAGGATTAAATGGGTATTGTTTACACACAAAATTGGTTTAAATATTCAATTTTTTCTGTTTATCGTTTAAGGACTGTGCTTTTTGTATCTCTTTTCATTAATTAATTTTATAATCTTTGTGTTTTTAGATTGACATGCTGTTAATATGCAGATCCTTATTTGGACATACCTATTTGACAAATGATGCAGAACTGTACTACAGTATTTTACACAAACCGTTTTGACTGAGATCCATATTCTGCATGATACCACCTTCGATACCCATTTACGTTGCTGCCAGGTTTTCCACAGTATTGACATTTAGTGGCAGTGTTAGTGTTTTGACAATTATCGTTCATAAGCCCTTAGTATTTTAATTAGTGATACATGATATTTTAGTTTACCTGTAAGTACTTAGTTTTAAGTTTTGAGCTTTGCGTGAACTAGCCAATAAATTTAGTTTGATATTGTTAAATATCAATATATATATATATATATATATATATATATATATATATATATATATATATATATATATATATATATATATACATACACACCCACATATGTGTGTGTGTGTGTGTGTGTGTGTGTGTGTGTGTGTGTGTGTGTGTGTGTGTGTGTGTGTGTGTGTGTGTGTGTGCGTGTGTGTGTGCGTGTGTGTGTGTGTGCGTGTGTGTGTGTGTGTGTGTGTGTGTGTGTGTGTGTGAGCGCGCGCGCGCGTGTATGTGTCCGAGCAATAACTCAAAAAATACTAAACTGATTTCAATCAAACTTGGCAAAAATCTTGTTTGGCTGAAAACTGAGGTAGAGTTCGTTAATCAGCCTTTATACTCAAGTTTTTTCGGTGGAAAATCGGGGAAAATGTTTGAAAACACTATATTTTTGTAAGTATCAGAGTAACTGGAATGAGACTTTACATGTGACTAGAAATAATACAAATAAACCTATGTTGTGAATTTTAAGTAATATGGTACACAATATTTAGAGTTTTTCGCTAATTAAAAATAAAATCCCAAAGACATGCGTTTGAAACGACTTAGTGGTTAAAGTCCAATGCCTGACAGACAGAGTAGTTAACTTCCACACGTAGATTGATTCATACAACGGGTATAAACCATACATCAATGCTGACCAAACTAAATATATACCATGCATAATACATACTAACCGAACCAACAATCGTGAAATCTCGACCGCAATTATGGAAAATGGTAGACGACATGAAATTGAAAATTTGCCAAGTAATTCTTATTTAACTGCGAGATTTAATCAATTATTAAAAGACACCATATTAGTGGCATTATGAGCGGCCTCAAATACAGTTTTAGCGCAGCATGGATATTGTATTATGCTGTCATATAATATAGGTACTAGAAATGTAAACAAAATCAAGCCAAGTCTCTATAAAAATTATTCTAAAATAGTTTCTTTTATCTTTAAACTTAAACATAAGACGTCATACAAGACCGAAACAGATTTGGGATGTCTTTCAATGGTAATTCTACTAATTCTCTAATTAATTACGTATACTTTGAATATAATATCCCGGGAATGAAGTCAATCTACAGTATGACGCAAGTAAAACATTTGTTGACGGGTGCCTAGATAGCACAGGGGCTACCGTGCTTCACTCCTAAGCAGAATGTTACGCGATCGAATCCAGTTTGATGAATGTATGTTTTTTTATGTTTTATTTTGACATTTGGAGAAACAATAGTGCACAGATTTCATACGTTTTGAATAAGATCTCATTTTTGTTTAAATCAACTGAATAAGTTTGTCACCTTTGATTCTGAAATTATAATTTTGTTATTGTTGATATTAAAAAAACCGGTTTGATTAGCTTGACTAAAACGAAATCATACCGGGAATTAATAAGGAAAAATAACTGCTACGTTTATAATTGGGCAGATACTTTACTTTTCTAAATATGAATTAACTTTCCTTCTGGGAATCTTTTGTATAATATTAATGACATTTGTAATACAAGTTGCTTTTAAAGAGATTTACACTATCTACAGATATAGCAAAATTTTAGCTTCATAGAAAATTGAGTTTTGGGCATTTTTCTCAAAAGGAGTTAGAACTCAAGATTTTTTGATAATAGAGAGATATCGATGGTAACACTTTCGAAAGAATTCTTCAAATGTGCACATACTAGGAACTCTAAAATCGATGTTCAAGGTCTGTGTAAGTTTAAAGTATTAACTTTACTAATATGACGTATAATAATAGTGTTCAATTCTTATGAAAATTCGCTACTATAACGCACTTGCTGCGTCCTAAATTTTTTTAAATAAACAAATAGGCATACGTTTTGCGGCTATTTCGCTAGTCGCGAGTGTATGAATCTAGGTTTTGTCCAAGACTACACTGAAATCCGGTCGACGCCGAAAGCAAGAACCTTTTAAATTAAGCTCAATAGGTTTGGACGCTAAACAAACATAGGTATGTCTAATTTTAAGCAGGACTGTACCTGTTTGAAACGTACAATATGAGAAATACAGAAAGTGCTATTTACTAAACTCAGTAAAAAAAAAAAACTAACCTGCAAAATCATCGATAATAAAAATGATGGATCTAATAACTTATCTATCAGTATCGTTCTCATTTTTTGAGCAGGTTTTGATACTTGCAGAGAACATTGTCGTATGTTAAAATTTAGCGCTTTTGAAAGCAAACATTGTCCCGGTATTATAAAAGAAATGGGCCACATCTTTCTTAATGAAAATTCACTAAAAAGCATTTGACACAGTTGATCATAGCATTCCATTAAACAAAGTGTATAATATGGGAATACGTGGCATTGTGCATAAACTTATATCTAGTTATCTATTTGGCAGAAGGCAAACAACTGTTGTGAATAGTAAAAGCACCTCAAAAATTGTATAAACAGGGATCTGTACTTGGACCATTTTGTATTTGTTATATGTACAGAATCTATCATTAGCAAAATTGAAGGCTACATACATAACTTTCGCAGATGACACAGTGCTGCTGTACTCGCATGACTCCCAGAATTCACTGGCAAAAATAGTCAATGATAACCTGGATACATATTACAAGTGATTACTAAGTAATAATTTGAAAATAAACTTTGATAAACAGTGTACATAATGTTTGCACAAAAAGGCAAATACATAAAAGATATGATTAGTATAAATAATCAAAAAACTCCGGACGCAGCAAGTGCGTTATGGTAGTGAATTTTCATAAAAATGTTTTTAATAGCAAATATGTTTTTTAAAGAAAGCAGGCACCAAATTTGGTTACCAGTATAATCTATATATTAGAAACAATGTGCCATGTTTCATCAAAATAACTTTATTGTTTGAAAGTGTACAAAAATTTCTGAAAGTAAACTTAAATTTTTCCCGAAAAAACTAGTTTTCTGGTCAACCTTATAGGTTAATAGCAAATTGATTCAAAATTTGAAGCATTTAATGAAAATTCGCTACCATAACGCACTTGCTGCGTCCCAAATGTCTTTTATTACAAAGATGTATTATATTTCGATGGAAAATACAAAAATGCAATAACATAGAGCGTGTTCGATTAAAAAAATTCACTATAAAAAAGAAAATTTGAATCACCAACGACTTATGGGCCACCCTGTAATTGTGGAAATATTTTTTAAGATGTAGCTTAAGACACTCTACAATTAATGTATACAACTTTTTTTCGTAACTTGCATAATAACGGATATATTGAGCTTTAATGATTTTTTACGAAAATTCGACAAAAATGATATACCATTAAACAAAAAACTCTATAGCCAACACTACTGCTAAAGCATCAGAGAAAGGGTCTATTTGAAATTAATTTTCTGGGAATATTTTAGTAAAATGATGGACAATGATGATTGAAACTAAGAGCTCAGGCTTTGTAAAACATTATTCTTGAGACATTTTCCTTCCATAGATCATATTAATTTCAGGTTCATTGCCTAAATATTAACAATTTTGACGTTTAAAATCGCGACTTTGACGTTTCGAGGAAAACACAAATTTATTTTTCTTTAAATGCCTGTAACTTTTTTATCCTTTAACCTACAGCGCTAAATTTTGGTAGGTGGCTTACTTATAATGATATAAACCCGTGTACCAAATTCGTTGCCCTTACTTTGTTAATTCCGGAGATATAAAATTTTTTCAATTTTTTTCGAAAGAAAACACAAAATTTTCCGGGAAAACCTCGGCGGATTTTCCTGGCTAACGAACTTATCCAAGCCACTCGCGAAAGGAAGGTACTCACCTAATTTTATCAAAATCGGTCTATTATTTTTTTAGTTACAGGTGTGACACATAAATATATAAACATATATATATATATATATATATATATATATATATATATATATATATATATATATATATATATATATATATATATATATATATATATATATAAACATATAAAGTCTGAAACCGACCTCGGATTTGGGTTCCACGGTTCCTATATAGCGCTCATTTAAAGAAATTTTTTCAAAATTCAAAAGTCGAGATCTCCTCATTAGTGAATTTTTTTAAAGAAAATTCACTAAACTTAAACATGTAAATAACTATAAGTACCTTGGATTAACAATAGATGATAGGTTGAATTTTGGCGATTACTTAAATAATGTAAGGAAAGAAATATGTAGTCTGACAGGAATCTTTAGAAGGTGTGAATATTATTGTGTGTGAAGAGAGATTGAAGGTACTAATATATAATTAATTAATTGAACCACATATGAGATATATGATGGTTGTTTGGGCTTCAGCGCCAAAGGGGAGATTACAACAATTGCAGAGAACACAAAATCAGTTACTAAAAGTATTATAAGGTGTAAACAGGTTTTATCCCACAAAATGTTTGTATAAAACATTTAACTTCTAACAAATTCACAACCTTATAAAGCTGGAAAAAGGTCAATTAACGTATAAAATGTGGAATAATAAAATAAAAACGAACATTAAAGGGACAAGGAGTGGTGAAGAGCATATGTATGCAACAAGGCAACGGGCATACCCACGTGTAGTAGCATCAAGAACAAATATAAAACTCAACAGTGTTATTATGAGGAGCATAAGATAAGACTATTCCAGAAGAACCCAGAAACATACATCAGATGCAAAGATTCAGAATGAACCTAAAATGACATTTATTAAATGGACAAAACAGTTTCCAGTTATGGAGTATATAGTTTCTAAAGTACCTATTTGACATTGATATAATTTAAGTCAAGTTAAGTTACCTCAAAATCATATATGTAATTTATTGTTATTAATTGTAGAACCTGTTAGCAGTGCAAATGTACTGTTTTGAGTTCGTAAATAAAGAATATTGGAAAAAAAATATGGAGAGGGTCCACTGGTGTCTATTGATCTAAGCATAGCGCCGATTTTTGTTGTGGGCACAAAGACAGTGCTCATATTACGCTTCTTTAGTAACTTGGATATCCCATATAAAAGTAACCACATACAATATGTGTTTTTCACTAACTTAATTGACAACGCAGCAAAGAGCTTTACATTTTTGGGTGTAAATTAGATTTATGTTTACTCTGAGATGGGCATTGTGACCACAGGGATACAAAATTGTACTGTAATATATACCTGTTGAGAAATGTATACTGGGACTGTATCTGAGCCTATTATCAGACCAAGATATTACTCATGTTTCACTCACACATTGGCTATTGCGTTTTGCCCGGGGATTAGATTAGATTCATTGAGTGGGCTATTTCAGTCCCTCCACCACAACCTTAGGTCTATTGTGCTTCACGTCTAATTAATTAAATATCACCCATCAATTCCAGCTCCCTGCGAGAGTGGATCTTTTCCTGAGGGTGAAAGTTTATTTGGTAGGTGTATTGCCATCTGAGTGAGGTTGCTTGCCCACTTCGAAGCTCAAAGACAGATAACCTCTATCCGAGTTCGTCTGGACCCAACATCCGTCAGTGCTTGACCCCTGGCGGTATCATGAAGTCTCGCTCTTGAGTAGCATCCAATCTCCAATTGTAATCGAGCCTGAGAGATCTCAGCTCTCCTCTGGGTTCATTTAAACACGACACCCAACAGTGCTAAACTCAAGGCGACATCCCACCAAGTCCTGTTTCCGAGCATCATCCAAGCGAGGCGTCCGCCTGCTTGGAAGCACACAGTAGGGGCCTGAAACTCCGGGTGTATACCACTCATCAGAGATCTCATCCCTCTACTGGTCGCCTGGATCCACAACACCTGCCAGCGCTCAACCCAGAGCGGTATCATCTGGAACCCCGCTTCCGAGTAACAACCAACAGAGGCAAATTGTCCATTTCTAAACCCACAGTGGAGGCTGCAAAATCCGGGTGCATATCACTCCTCAGAGATATCCGCCTCCCTCTAGGCTCACCTGAACCAGACCTCCGCCAGTATTTGATTGACTCGAGGCGGTATCATGTACGCCTCAACCCCCAAGTGTAATCCACCGCCTAGAGATCTCAGCCCTCCTCCAGGTTCGTCTATACCCGATACCTGCCAGTGTTTGCTTAAATGTTACCCAACACATCGAGCTCCCCCCAGGAGACGATATTTGTGGGGTGAAAGTTGGTGTGACAGGTGTACTGCCATCTGCGTAAAGTTGATTGACCGTTTCGAAGCTCAAAGAGAGATACGTCTCTTCGAGTTCGTCTGGACCAGACATCCGTCAGTAATTGACTCGAGGCGGTATCATGAAGTCCCGCACCTGAGCAGCATTCAAGTGAGGTCGTATAGCCATTTCGAAGCTCACAGAGGAGGCTTCACTCTCTAGTTGTAATCTACCCCTAGAGATTTCAGCTCTCCTCTGGGTTCGTCTAGACCCAACACCCACCAGTGCTAGGCTCAAGGCGACATCACATCGAGTCCCCCTCCCAAGCGAGGTCGTCCGTCCGTTTCGAAGCACACAGTGGGGGCCTCAAACTCCGGGTGTACACCACTCATCAGAGATCTCATCCCCCCGCATCGTCTGGACACACGACACCCGCCAGCGCTCAATCCAAGGCAGTAACATCTGGAACCCTGCACTCGAGTAACAACCAAGCGAGGTCAATTGTCCATTTCTAAGCCCACAGTGGAGGCCTCAAAATCTGGGTGCACATCATTTCTCAGAGATATCCGCCTCTCTTTAGGCTCACCTGGGCGAGACCCCCGCCAGTGTTTGACTCTGATTAGTCACCTCTTACAACAGGCAGGAGTTACCTTGTGCCTATTCTTTTAGTTAGATCCCTGTAGAGTAGGTTTTAAAAAGTTAGGTATTTTAATGTTGCCTTGTATGTTTATTTTGGAGCGTGTCATGTATGGCCACAGTAACCTGGACTCGCAGGATGATGAACTCTGGTACTCGTATGAAGTCAATAAAACCTTTGTAAGTTAGTTATAATTTATTAATATTGATTGAACATTCTTTAATATTATAGCTTGTGACAAAACACAGTTGCCTCTAATACAGTTCAAAAGTGTTGTTACTAGTATTAAAAGTTAAAACAAAGGCTGGGGTAGATTATGACATATAAAACAACAGAAATACTAAAATAACGGCGTACACTATATATTACACTTGTTTGTTTATTCAGAAGATGAAGAATATTTTAAATAACTGTTTATAGAGAACTGAACATTTAACCGTTCAAACGATCGGATTTTTAACTGTTTAGCTGGTCGGACTTTGAATCAGTCAGTTATGCAGCCTCTCAATCGATGGTTTTTTAAACCGACAGACGACTGATGAGTCAACCGCTTGGTCGGCTTCAGTCACTCGGTCATGAACATACACTACTGTGCTACTTTGATTTCACAGTTTGTTCTAATGTGTCTGGTTTCCATTGACAGTAGGCGGCGATGTGAAATGCTCTGCTAGACTTCACCTTTTTTCCCGATGGTGGTTGTGGGGTTGTAATAATTGCAACAGTTAGTTAATAAAGGATATATTTATTTATTTATATTATTTATATTGAGTAAAAATGCTCACATCCTTTAGCTTCTAAAATGTACATTGCTTGCAATATTTTTCCAAATTCAGTAATTCTTTGTGGGCCTTCATTATATGAATTCAGTGTAAATTTATTAAATGTGATCCCCGCTAATAAAAACTTTTGTGAGTAAAACAATAATAATTCAGTTAAAGATGAGATAAAAAAAGTCATACATACATACAGGCAGCATGGTACCACATCAACTACACTTTCAACAATTTAAAATATGAAAACACTATTGCCTAGGCTACCGATTCTAAAAAATCGAAGGTGGTAAAAATGGTTGAAAACACTCGACGTGGATGACAATATAAAGCACTACTTGAATGGTTGTATTTGTATTTTTGTTTCTGCAATGTTGGTCTATTTCCTCGACCATGCCCAGGAAGCAGTTTCACCACACTATCCTGGAAATTTTGCTGAATCTCTTACTGTGTGTAGGAACGGTAGCAATATTTAACGTGCCCAACATCACATGGCATACCGGACCGACGGTTTAACGCCCACTACAAAGGGCGGAAGGTGCAGACATTCAACTTGCCTATATACAATGACACAACCTTAGTTAATATTAATTTACAGTATGTAGTGAAAAATAATTCGACACTTCTACCGGAAATTGAACACGGGATCGTTGGGCTTACACGCACATGTTCTTATCCCTGGACCACCGAGGTTGTTACTTGAATGGTTCATTTAAAACATTTCTAAACAAGCTGCAAATATTCCTCTACAAGGACTTTTGCTTCTAAATTGTGATGTATGGAAAAGATACAGCAGGAGCTAAATCTGTAACTGTAAGGCTGACTTTTAAAATCAAGCTAAAAAATTTCTGTAGAATTTAAGGTTTGCGATGTTCTCCAAGCAGGTGAAACTGGACTGCTCTACAAGTTGATGCCAGATAGAACATGGAAAACTAAAAATGAAACATCCACTTGTGAGAGTTGACTGTTGACGTCAATAGGCAATATTCTAAATAAGTATAAAAAAGAACAAAGAAAATACAATTAGTTTTATAGAGTTTATAAATACAATTTTTTAAACTAAGTGCACCAGACCCAACTTGTAATTAAGTGGTAAGCTTTCTAGTGTTTTTCTGTTCGAATGTAGATTTAGTGTTTTGTTCTTTTTTTATTGCATAATTTAGAAAATAATATGAAAGTAAACACTGAAACTGAGCTAAACACCCAAGAAACAATTATGAGTGAGATCTTTAAACAACAAAAAAGTGTTAAAAGGACATAGTTTAAAATATTCATTTTATTTATTTACATTAGCCAACAGCAAGTGCCAAGTTAACAACGGGGAGTAGAAAACAACATAGATAAACAAACAAATTGATTTACACAAGTATTTATTATATTGTATGTATGACTGCAGTTCTGAGAACTTCAGCTAAACTGCAGTCATATGTACAATATAATAAATAATAGTGTAAATCAATTTGTTTGTTTATAACATAACATCAATAAAAAAGACTGTAACATCCAAAACAAACAAACCGAACTTCACCAGATTGTCATATTGCAATTCCGCTTGATATCCTGGAGATCCAGGTCAATCCAGGCCATGTGTTACATCATCAATAAAGATATCAAACAAGAGTGAACGAAGTATAGAACTCTGTGGTACTCAAAATGCAGTATAAATATATGATCTGTAACCCCTGACCTCTACAAATTGATCCTTTTACTGAAATAGCAACCGAACAAATTGATAAGATTAATAGAGAATCCGAAATTTTAAAGTTTATTTAGAACAGCTTTGTGGTTAATTTGAGCAAAGGCTTTAGACAGGTCAGAGTATATGACATCCACTGATGAAGGATCACCCAGAACAGCTGCAATGAATTGTGTAATCGACAAGAAGTTTGTGAGCTTATACCTTCCCGCAATAAAACCATGCTGAGAGATACATAGTTTGTGGACCATATTAAACAATACGCCGGTGTAAGAAGGGATCGTTATCGGACCATAGTCAGCGCTTACATTTAATTATGGAATAAGAACAGAAGGTAAAATCTTACACTTATCTAGGAAAATTCCCATCTTTAAGATAATATCAAAAATCCTTCTTAAAGGCGTTAGTAAGACATTCAAATATTCCCTGGCTAAAAACCCTGGGTAGGGTCTAGACCACATGAGCGGTTAGGTTTTTATTTTTTCGAAGCTGCAATGATAAAATGGTCAATATAAAATGTGGGAAGAAAGTTGACATAGTAATCCACCAGAGACTTGGAGACTACTTCTCTGGCTTCTGTTGGGTTTCGTTTCTGTAGGTGAAGGACATAGCCAGCACGTAAGCTAACTGGAGCAAGCGGCCCTTCTGAATTCTAGATGTTCGAGGAGGATCTTCAATGTTTCTGTGAATAGTTTCGCTGCTTGACCGCATACTCAGACAGATAAAATATGAATTAATACGAAATCATGACAACTACAAATAAAGATATGTTGCTATGTTATGTTTTGATAAAAAAATTAATCAAAATTGAAAATAAAATTAAACACAGATGACGGATGAGGCTTTCAAAATATCTATGTGATGTATGTCAATATTTAACATAAAAATAGAACTAGTCTATAACAGTAACAACTATAATAACAGTTACAACAATAAAATAACTAAGCAATAACAGCAATAAAGCAGACTCTATACAATGAAAATAACGACATACATCAACTCATTATCCTATTACAACTTTTGTGAAAAAATAGTTATTTATATTTTCTTTAACTTATTTAATTAGGAAGAAGAATGTGCAAGAAAGGGGAATTCATTAAATCAGTTTGCTCATTTAAGGTAGCTATTGTCGTGTGTGTGCTTTTTGAATTCTCATGCTTCAAACAAGTCTAGTTTACGCTTGTGATTACAAAAATGTAGTGGTTGTATGCGGTTATTTACTGTAGGTCTATGTTTGGTATTAGTGATATGTTTTGCAAATGTAGATTTGTCAGCGTGGTTATTTCTAAATGCAGAAATATGTTCTTTGTATTGGCTGTTAAAATTTCTAGAAGTTTGACCTATGTAGATTGCATTACAATGTGTACAAGCTTATTTATAAACTCCAGCTTTTGTCAATAAACAAGATTTTTCTTTTGCGTTAAATAACAAATCACGTATCGTGTTGTGATATTTAAAAGCGACCTTTGTATTTGTACAGGTATTTAAAATTTTGGAAATGTTTTCTGAAATGGTTTCAAAATAAGTTATTGAAACATACCTGTTGTCTCTTTTGTCTCTAATATTTGGATAAATTAAATTAATCGCTAATTTGTATTCTTATCTCTCAATCATTTTAACTATTGTTTCAACAGAGTAGCCACTATTAAATGCTATTTGCTTAATTATTGAATTTTCTTTTTCAAAATTGTTTTGGGACATAAGTATTGAAAATGCACAATGTATCATAGAATGATAGGCTGACAGCTTTTGTGAAAAAGGGTGACATGATTCGTATGGTATGGTTGTGTCAGTGTAAGTTGGTTTCCTATATATTGAAAAGTCAAATGAATTATTTTCTAACTTTCTAATCGTTAAGTCTAAAAAATGTATACAACCATTAGCTTCTTCTTCTAAAGTAAACTTAATATTTGTGTGGAGGTTATTAATAAAATTTAAAAATTCATTTAATTCTGTATGGCTACCTTGAAAACATGATAAAATATCATCTACGTATCTGTACCAAAAGACAATATTATGGGAAAGTTCTGATGTTAAAATTTGGTTTTCTAAATTTTCCATAAATATGTTGACCAATAAAGGTGACAACGGACTATACCCATAGGTAGGCCTTTATTTTGCATATAAATTTTATCATTACATTTACAATAGTTTTGTTTTATACATTCGTCAAAAAGATTCATGGTTTCTTGTCTTTATGACATTTACGTTCTTTTCTATTAAAACATTTTCCAATAGAGGTAAACATTCTCTAGGAGGTATCTTAGAATACATGCTACAAACATCAAACGAGACTAATTTACTATTTGTATATAATAATTGTATACAGGTGTTTCAAAAATGATGGTCTATGTTACAGGTGCACATTCAGCACACAAAAATAAGACTTTTTTCATATAAACATGGGTCCGCAAATGCTTGGTTTTTTAAATACAGCGTGTTAAAGTTATTTGTTTTTGTCAGTTTTTCACAAATAAGTCCGAGTCAAATTAAAATTTTTACATGAAAATTGTCATGTGGGGGTTTTCGAGGGCAAGAAATTTAAATATGTTATTGTTAATAACACTGCTAGCAGAGGGTGCCACCTGTAAGACATGGCTTGCATTCAATTGGTTATATCAATTGTAAGCAAAAAATGTTTACTTGATTTAAATCTCTCAGACACACCATTTTCGAGACATTTCAATTTTTTTATGCCGATGTCGCTCAAAAATTAATTCTGCGACAAATCATAAGAATACATTTTTCACCATTTAATTGCTATCAGTATGTATAAACTGAATTTTCTTATTCTCTAGTTAAAAATTTAAATCTTACCAGATAAAAGAACTGACAAGACACAATCATGAAGATAAAATAAAAAGCCATGATAACAAACTTTGAACAAACCATTTAACAAAGTGGTTTCCATTGTTACGGGACTTGACTTTTGCGTTTGCGTCGTGACATATACTACATTTGACTTTTACGTTTGAGACTACTCACTATTTTTAAGTAATTAATTGTATTGTCCGTAATTTTTCTAATTAAATATGGAAGTCTTTACCAACAATGAACTAACAGACATGCATGTTATGTATTCACGGGCTTTTGGTAACTGTTATGAGGTGAAATGACTGTATGAAGAAGCCTTCCCAAATCGGTGAATTCCAGACAGAAGGATGTTTCAACGGATTGACATCCGTCTGCGAGAAATAGGTACATACTTACATTATTTAATGCATCGATCTGTCTTTCTCGAATATATATATATTTTACCAGGTACCCTTAATAAAGTTACTGCAGACCACGAAGTGCATGAAATCCTGATTTTGAAGAGGCTGTTCTGGATGAAATTGAAAAATTCCAAAAATAAGTACTAGGGAAATGGCCAATCATCTGGGAGCATCCAATGCAACGATATGGAGAGTTCTTCACGAGCAACAACTGCGTCCATATCACATCCAACGTGTGCAGGCACTATCACCTGAAAGAGATTTTATACCTCGCCTACAATTTTGCCAATGGTTTCTTCAACATAATAATGTAGAGAACTTGTTGAATTGTGTATTGTTCACTGACGAGTCTGGATTTAGGCGCGACGGGATCGTCAATTTTCGGAAGACATATTTGGGCTGACGAAAATCCCCACACAGTTTTTGAAAGGCATTATCAACAGCAATTTTCCTTAAATGTATGGGCTGGAATTGTAGTGTGTAATTTGATAGGACCAATTTTTTTACCTCGCAGACTTAATGCTACAACTTATCTCAATTCCTGCAAAACCAACTAAATGGGTTATTAGAAATGTACCTCTTGACATAAGACATAACCTGTGGTTTATGCATGACGGAGCTCCCCCCCACCCCACATTTCGCCCTAAATGTCAGAAATTA
This sequence comes from Tillus elongatus, assembly GCA_964006375.1. Taxonomy (NCBI): domain Eukaryota; kingdom Metazoa; phylum Arthropoda; class Insecta; order Coleoptera; family Cleridae; genus Tillus; species Tillus elongatus. The sequence continues at coordinate 92,579,846 of OZ023266.1, forward strand.
CCTAAGCAATACTTTTGGACGCAGATGGACCACAGCCATGGCCGGCTAGATTCCCTGATTTAAATCCTGTGGACTTTTATTTATGGGGGCATCTCAAAAGTATTGTTTATGAAGCAAATGTTGAAAATCTTGATGATCTGCAGCAAAGAATTGTACTTGAATGGGAACAAATTATAAATACACCAGAAATATTTCACAGAGTACGACGTTGTATGCTCCGCAGAATACGAAAGTGTATTGAAGTGGAGGGTGGCCATTTTGAACATTTATTGTAGTCAAGTATCATAAAATGTTAGAAACTTTTTAATTTGTTGTTTTATTTGTTGTTAAAATTTTCAGACAATACAATTAATTACTTGAGAAAAATTAATTTCTGAGCGACATCGACATAAAAAAATTGAAATGTCTCGAAAATGGTGTGTCTAAGAGATTTAAATCAAGTAAACATTTTTTGCTTACAATTGATAAGGGCTGCAATGTAGCTGTACAGTAGGTCGATATTACTGGGTATCAAAAAAATTATAGCCAATTGAATGCAAGCCATGTCTTACAGGTGGCGCCCTCTGCCAGCAGTGTTATTAACAATAACATATTTAAATTTCTTGCCCTCGAAAACCCCCACATGACAATTTTCACGTCAAAATTCTAATTTGACTCGGACTTATTTGTGAAAAACTGGCAAAGACAAATAACTTTAAGACGCTGTGTTTAAAAAACTAAGCATTTGCGGACCCATGCTTATATGAAAAAATAGTCTTCTTTTTTTGTGCTGAATGTGCACCTGTAACATAGACCATCATTCTTGAAATACCCTATATAATATATAATTAAGTTATTTAATTTTTGTGTTAGTTCATAAGAATTCTTAAATGAATATTTTGGAATGTAATTGTATTCTCTAATAAGTGAAACCAGTTTGCTCGCTATCTTATGATTAGGTGTATTAACATAGCTAACTAGGTCTCACCGGAATATTTGGCTTGTGAATTTTCAGTAGCCATACATTTTTGGTGGTTGTGGGCTTTTTTATAAAAGGTAATTCTATTCTTGTTGACTAAACAGAGATGTATTTTTAAGTTCATTTTTAAGTTTTGTCTGAAATGAGTTTGTTGGGTCTCTTTCTGTTAAATTTTCTGTAGTAATAAAATCATTAATTTTAATGTTATATGCATCCCTATTTATGGCTACAGTTCTATTTTCTTTATCAGCTTTAGTAAAAACTAAATCATTTTCTGGTATTTTATGTGGAAGGATCTTACAATTTTATTTTTGTTAATTTGACGTTTGTCATATCTTAAAGTTAAATGTCTTAAATGACATATTTTTAATCTTTCATATTTCCTTATAGATCTGGAAGTAAGTCGGGAATCAGAACTTAGTATCTCTTTAATTTTGTTTGTCAATTTAAATTTCAGGCAGTGGTTATATCCTTTATTTAGAAAAGAAATTTACATCACGTAGAATTTGACATATTAGATAACCAAATACGTATTTTAGTTAGCCAATTGAAATTTAAAAAACGCTTTACACAGACAAACAAAATTAGAAACCTAGGAAGGACACAACATTTACAAAATCGAGAAAGACCTCCCCAACAAACACATCACTTCTACACAATATTTGAAAACTTAAGCGATACACTTTTTACAAGTGAAGAAATTTTTTTTCTACATAAAGGATACAAATACTGCCTGAAATTTAAATTTACAAACAAAATTAAAGAGATATTAGCTTCTGAATCCCGAACTACTTCCAGATCTATAAGGCAATATGAAAGATTAAAAATATGTGAATTTTTAAGACATTTATCTTCAAAATATGACAAACGTCAAATTAATCAAAATAAAATTGTAAAATACAACTGTAGCTATAAGTAGGGACGCATATAACATTCAAATTAGTAATTTTATTACCACAGAAAATTTAACAGAAACTAGGAGAGACCCAACAAACTCATTTCAGACAAAACTAAAAAATGAACTTAAAAATAAATCTCAGTTTACTCAACAAGAAAAGAAATATCTTTTAGATAAAAGCCCACAAACACCAAAAATGTATGGCTACCTGACAATTCACAAGCCGAATATTCCAGTGAGACCAGTAGTTAGCTATGTTAATACACCTAATCATAAAATAGCAAGCAAACTGGTTTCACTTATTAGAGAATACAATTACATTCCAAAATATTCAGTTAAGAATTCTTATGAACTAACACAAAAATTAAATAACTTATTTATTTCTACAAATAGTAAATTAGTCTCGTTTGATGTTTGTAGCATGTATTCTTAAATACCTCCTATAGAATGTTTACCTCTATTAGAAAACGTTTTAATAGAAAAGAACGTACATGTCATAAAAAGACAAGAAATCATTAATCTTTTTAACGTATAAAACAAAACTATTTAAAATTTAATGATAAGATTTACATGCAAAATGAAGGCCTACATATGGAGAGTCCGTTGTTACCTTTATTAGCCAACATATTTATGGAAAACTTAGAAAACCAAATTTTAACATAAGAACTTTCACATAATATTGTCTGTTGGTACAGATACCTAGATGATATTTTAGCATGCTTTCAAGGTAGCCAAACAGGATTAAATTAATTTTTAAATTTTATTAATAACCTCCACACAAATATTAACTTTACTTTAGAAGAAGCTAATAGTTGTATAAATTTTTTAGACTTGATTAGAAAGTTAGAAAATAATTCTTTTCACTTTTCAATATATAGGAAATCAACTTACACTGACACAACCATACCATACGATTCATGTCACCCTTTTTCACAAAAGCTGTCAGCCTATCATTACATGATACATCGTGCATTTTTAATACCTATGTACCAAAACAATTTTGGAAAAGAAATTTCAATAATCAAGCAAATAGCATTTAATAATAGCTACTCTGTTAAAATAATAGATAAAACGATCGAAAGAAAATAATACAAATTAGCGATTAATTTAATTTATCCAAATATTAGAGACAAAAAAGAAAACAGGTATGTTTCGATAACTTATTTTGGAACCATTTCAGAAAACATTTCATAAATTTTAAATACCTGTACAAATACAAAGGTAGCTTTTAAATCTTACAACACAACACATGATTTGTTATTTAACGCGAAAGAAAAATCTTGTTTATTGACAAAAGCTGGAGTTTATAAATTAGCTTGTACATATTGTAACGCAATCTACATAGGTCAAACTTGTAGAAATTTTAACACCCGATACAAAGAATATATTTCTGCATTTAGAAATATCCACATTGACAAATCTTCATTTGCAAAACATATTATTGATGCCGCACATGGACCTACAGTAAATAACCGCATACAACCACAACATTTTTGTAATGACGAACGTAAACTAGACTTTTTTGAAGCTTTAGAAGTCAAGAAGCACACACATGACAATAGCTACCTTGTTTTAAATAAGCAAACTGATTTAATGAATTCCCCTTTCTTGGATATTCTTCTTCCTAATTAAATAAGTCAAACAAAAAATAAATTAAATGATTTTTTTTTCAAAAAAGTTGTAATAAGATAATGAGTTGATGCATGCCGATACTTTCATTGTATAGAGTCTGCTTTATTACTGTTATTGTTTAGTTATTTTATTGTGGTAACTATTATTATAGTTATTACTGTTATAGGCTAGTTCTATTTTTATATTAAATATTGACATACATCACATAGACATTTTGAAAGCCTCATCCGTCATCTGTGTTTCATATCATTTTCAATTTTATTGAATTTTTTTAACCAAAACGTCTTAACATAGCAACATATCTTTATTTGTAGTTGTCATGATTTCTTATTAATTCAATTTTTATCTGTCCGAGGATGCTGTCAAGCAGCGAAACTAGCCACAGAAACAATGAAGAACATCCTATAACATCTAGAATTCAGAAGGACCGCTTGCTCCAGAAACTCAACAGCGAAGCCAAAGTCTCTAAGTCTGTATGTAGTATGGACCAGTTTCACCAACTAAGGGCAACAACAATCAATGAATCAACTAGACACTCAACATTACCATTGTTGAAAATGAAAGATTGCTTGAATTGACCAGCCAAACTGTCCATAAAGTCCTGTTCATATACATCCTCAGGAAAAGTTTTTTGCTTTTTATAACCAGCATAGCTCCAGAATTCTCTGGTGTCAGATCTCACGACCAGCTCAATTCCTCAAGAATATGTCTTCTGGAACAGAATAATATCCGCCTTGGTTTGTTTGTCTCAATCTCTAAAGAGCCTTAGATGTTCTGGATTACCATGCCTCTTAAATTTACACCACAATGAGTATTTTTCTTTCAATTGGAATTTAATCTTCCTAGAAAACTGAAGAGGGTAGCGTCCACCTATATATACCAGAACCTCGTGGTCCAAGAGCAAAAGATAATTTGTGAAAAGTGTATGTATCTATTTTTTCCTAAAAATGTCTTCAAAACTGGTAACCAAAAAAAAAATCAGTTTATGTGTATATATGTCAGACAGTTTACAATGGCGGCAGAAATACAGGTGGTTCAGAAATAATTGTAGTTGAAGAAGTATTATGGAGAGATCAGAATTTATTGCAGATGATGGTATGTTGTGAAGTATTAAAAGAAAGGGAAGCGAAAAGAAATTTTCTGGCATGTAAAAATTTGGTGGTCAAGTTAAAGTTGAAAAAATAAAGAAGAAAACCCGAGCAGACAAAGTTGCGCTTGATCTAATCTAATAATGCTGGAGATCCACACAGTATAACAAAAACAAAAAAATAATTAAATAATAATTAAAAAAAAAACACAATTATTTTGTTTCTGTCCATTACCAAAATATAGATGGTATGTGAATGAAAATCTTGTGTTCCGATTATGATATTAATTTTGCTAAAACATGACTCAATGAATATTTTAAGAATGCAGAAATGTGTTTAGTGTGATATAGCATATTCAGATATTATTGTAATAAGGATATCTTTGGCAAGGCGATAGTGAACTTAGATGGTGATTATATCGAACAACAGTGTTTGTTGGTTGTTTGTGTTGGTTCACATTTCCCATAATTTAATTTATTTTTGGAGTTTTCTATATCTCACCATCATCTAAAATAACTGTTTATTGAGATATATGTTAATAAAACATTTTCTGATATCTTATGTGAGGTAAATATTCTAAATTAATTATTTGATGTTTGTTATGTTTTGGTTAAAAAAATTCAATAAAATTGAAAATGATATGAAACACAGATGACGGATGAGGCTTTCAAAATGTCTATGTGATGTATGTCAATATTTAATATAAAAATAGAACTAGCCTATAACAGTAATAACTATAATAATAGTTACCACAATAAAATAACTAAACAATAACAGTAATAAAGCAGACTCTATACAATGAAAGTATCGGCATGCATCAACTCATTATCTTATTACAACTTTTTTGAAAAAAATAATTATTTAATTTATTTTTTGTTTGACTTATTTAATTAGGAAGAAGAATATCCAAGAAAGGGGAATTCATTAAATCAGTTTGCTTATTTAAAACAAGGTAGCTATTGTCATGTGTAAAGGTAAATATTCTAAATTAATTATTTTTGATGACTATAATTTATCTAATATATATATATATATATATATATATATATATATATATATATATATATATATATATATATATATATATATATATATATATATATATAAACGCCTTTAAGCGCTCATCGGTTGATTGCTAATACAATTCAGCAGTTTTCAATCTTATGAATGATTTGTTGACTTCAAATAGTATTTTGTGCCATTTGTTTGTCATTTTAAAATTACACGCTATATTCTGTAGTCGTAACCCCAGGCCAAACCAAAATTTTAAAAAAGTTGTAAAATTGTACTTGGTGCATGATGTACTTGATATCAGTATAATAGCACACCAGTCAGTGTACATAGTGCTGGCCGAAAGAACCAAACCAATAAGAAATATGGATTATTACGAGAATGTAATACCAAATTACTCTTCGGGTGATTTTCAGAACCATTCTAAAATGCCTTGAACAACTTTTCATGAATTGAAAATCAGAAAAAAGAGTGAAAACAGATAAACTCACAGGAGTGGGTGGCTACTTAACTAGGCATGCTCCAGCATCATGTATTATTCGAACTCAAACTCAGCAGTACTGGTGAATACATACATTGACTCAATTGTTGGTGCCTACTGAACACAGCCAATGGTAACTTCGGAGTGAACTCTCACTGTTTAATCAACCCTCCACCAACCGTATTGTTGTTGTAGACATTTAGTTTTCATAATCTCTTTTGAATAAATACTATTTCAGATAGTAGAAGCTTATTATTTTTAATGAGTATAATAAAATTTATGTAAGTAATTTAGTAGACCTGAGTTTTTCTGATAGTTTTAGTTGAACTTGAATAATTACTTAAATTATGAAAGGTAAATTTAGGACTTTAAATGTTGAAACTATATTGAGCAACGAGTATGGTAATATTCATGTAAAATATGAGAAAACAGGGCAAGTGTCATAGACAGCTAAAAATATATGAAGAAAAATAATAACAATGATTAAAAAAGTAGTTAAGACAAATTACGTAAACATATGCACATGCCTATTACCTGTAAGAAGAAGTCCATCCAAATTTCCTTCCTCAATTAGTTTATCAGCCAATTTTTTCAGATATTCATATAACTTATTATCAGGTAGAAACATACAAGCAAATGCAACTCTATCATCGACTGCTACTGAATATTCATTCTGAAAATGAAGATAGGCATTATTATGTGCCTCGCACAAAATAGATTATTTTCATTTTGTCATGTTACTTGCACAAAATTTTATAGATTATTATTTCTAATTTACATTTTTTTTAAAATTATTTAATAAATGAAAACCAATTTTTTTAAAAGTTGTTTTGACCTACCAGAGAAATTTTAAATCTTCTGATGGTAGTGAATTACAAGAAATCCCCCCTTAACGTTTCTATTTAATTCTACTTTTGCTTTACACACAAAACCACCAAAAGAAAATATATACTATAAATTTTGGAGTCTCGTATCAATGAAAAACATTTCACTACTTACCAAGACAGCATCATAATTATAATTATCAACAGTTAAAAAGGCAAACATGGCTCTTAGATAAGGATCGTTGAGTTTGACTTTAGTGGAAGAGCAGAACTGTCTCCATGGGCTATTTTTATCATCTGAAAACCCACTGAGTGCCATCGCTACTACACTGAGACTCATTCCACAATTATTATTTTCAGGAGCTCTACTCAAGATTTCTATGGCCAATTTGACCTTTAGGTTAAAAACAGCAATGGCAGCAGCCCGGGTGTATGCTCCGTCTTTCTCTAACGGCTCTAGGAACTTGGTGAGTGTGGTTGAGTCACGGTCAAAATGCCAGCTGCACAGGTGGAGAGCCTTATCACGGTCTTCATGCCTGTCAAAATAAGCAAGAACATTAATGATTATAAATGAAACAGAAAAATCAAGACTATATGTATAAACAATATTAAACATTGACAAGTTAAAACAAAGCAATTAAAAAATCTATTAAGCTATCAATCAATTTGATAGTATATAATAAATTTAAAAATAATAACAAAGAGAAAGTAAAATGCACAGGGATGAAGTGTACTCAAAAAATAAAATAAAATAAATAATAGTATAGACAATAAATATAAAGGCACAATAAAAACAAACACTAACTTCAAACCACGGTTACAAAGAAATTAAAATAACAATAAAACCTAATAAATTCAGAAATAAATAGAGCTTCCATTCGATTCCAGATCAGTTTCAGCAGTTGGAGATCACAAGATTTCAATCAGCGGTTCCACACAAACTCTAAATCACAATTCATTTGAAAATGCACAGTTATCTAACATGCCAATTTATCGACAAAATGAATAAAGCAAGGTTCAGAAAAGAAGGAGCCCATGCTTGAAATGAGGTCAGACTTCGCGAGCCCGCGAATGTGCAGGGAAAACAACTTTACAGTGGAAATCCCTGACCGCGAGGCATAGCGGGAGGAGACGACGGGCATACCATGGGACGCGTTCGTCTGGTTCACGGACGGATCCGGCGGGGAGCGTGGGACGGGGGCAGGTGTTTATTCGGAAGAACCGAGGGTAAGTCATAGTATTTCCCTCGGAGCCCATGCAACGGTGTTTCAGGCCGAGATGTACGCCATCCTGCAGTGTGTGCGGGAGAACAAGAGGAGGAGCTACACCAACAAGTGGATCCTCATAGCCACAGACAGTCCTTAAGGCACTAAGTAGCCCATGGGTAAATTCCTGGCTGGTGAGTGAGTGCCGAGACGAGACGAGCGACCTGGATGGGCAGAATGAGGTGACCCTCATCTGGGTGCCGGGTCACTCGAGGGTCAAAGGCAATGAAGAAGCTGACAGTCTCGCGAAGATAGGGTCAGCAGAACCATTTATGGGACCAGAACAGGCTCAGGGCGTGTCAAAGACCACTGCCAGGGGAGCCATTAAATCCTGGGTGAGAAACCAACACAAGGTGTACTAGGCGGACTGTCCAGGGCTCAGACATGGGAAGTCAATAATTGACGGACCCAGTTCAAAGAGAGCTGTGGGGCTGCTAAATCTTAGCAGAGGACAGCTCAGAAACACAACAGGTCTCTTGACAGGACACATGGCCGTCAAGAAACACCTGCATAAAATGGGGCGGTTCGAAGGGGACCTCACATGCAGACTCTGCGGCGAGGGGGAGGAATCAGCTCAGCACATCTTCTGCGAGTGTAAAGCTCTGGACCGCAAAAGACAACTGATCTACGGTCAGTCTAGACCGGAGACAGAGCAATATAAAACTTCACCCTACCAATCGCTGTGCAGACTAGTTCAAGGCACAGTGATTTTGGAATGGGTGGAGTAAGACTAAGGGTATGCACCATCAACCAAAGGTTGCAGTGCTATCGGGGCGGCAAGGCCGCGGACGAGCTCTGAGGGAAAAAAAAGGTTCCGAAAAGACGCGAATTTATCAACAGCAGGTCTGACCTTTAAATTTCTTTTTGGGAAAATTGAAGAAGTAAATACATATTCGAATAAGTATCTGTAATTTGTTATTAAAAGATGAACTGCAGGGTGAGCTTAGAGATTTTGAACCGAACCCGAACTCGAACAGAACCTCAGTTTGAAAAAATGTTCGCGCTAGGCGAAGTTAAAATAGTTCAAAGTTCGAAATACGTAACTCCGAAGTAGTTCGAAGATCGTTGCTCAAAACTACTTCCAATTTAACTTTTCAGGCATCTAAGACTACCAAAGGTAGTGAAGTTGTAATTCGGTACCGGCTCCGTTAACTCGGTAGCGGCGCTTTAAACCTGATATTGGTTCTATTTAGTCGGTAGCGTAATTTCAGAAGATTTCAATTATGCGTTTTTTGGAGTTGGTGGTACACCTTGAGATTTGACAGGACCATCTAACAATCACAGATATATTTTTTTATATATCGTAGCATCCCAACATCTTTTTAGGTTACAACATGATGATGGCAGTGTTCGAAATCAAAACTTGCAAATTTTGCTGAACCTGTCCATTTTTTCAAAAGAATGGGGATCTTCTACGAACCAAATATTGTATGCTACAACATACCTATATTTTGTATTTACCTTAAAAAATATTTGCAATAAAAGAAGAACATTGAAAACTGTGGATGGAAACCGAAATAGAAAGCAGTATCACCCAAAAAACCACAAAAATAATAACAGAGAGTTATGCACTAGATACATGTTTTCACAAGGAAGTTGTCTTCTTTGCTAGAGTTAGCGACAGCTGATGATAATAAGTTTTTTTGTTGAAATACTGTTATTATTTTCTGTTTCATTTGCAATAATATTGGTTTTTATGAAAATGGGGGACTACAGGGTTTGTTTCTGCAAAAATCTTATGATCATTTGAGTAGAGTTTCACCAACAAGGGCTATCGTTGAAAAAGTAATTTTCTCAGCTGCAGGAACTTTTGTTACTAAAATAAGATCCCACCTCAAAAATGCATCAAGAGATGCCTCGCCTTTTCTAAGGGGTACTTTAATAACATAGGGAAAGAGATTCTTCTCTATTAGATACTTACAGAATGTAATTTAATTCGGCTGTCTACAATATTTGTTTTAGTTAATGTAATTATTCAATTATATCCTTTCTATGTAGCTTAGAAAAAATATTCAATAATAATAGTTATTAATAAAGCTGTTTTGAAGTGTATATCTTAGGATTTATTATATGGAATTCTGATAAAATTAATAAATACTACTATACTACATTTTGTTTAATTCTGAGATCCCAAAAATAAATTTAGATTCTGAATATTGAATTTCCTAGAAATAAACATACGTAAACTGGTAAAGGCTTAATATGAGTTCAAACAAAATTATTAAAAAGCTGAAACAATTATCGTTACTTTCAAAATACTTATTTTCAATAACTAATAAACAAAAAAAGGCATTTGAAAAAAAATATTTAAAAAAAAATGCATAAAAACCAAACTAAAAAGATGGAAACAAGATGAAGTTATATGAAAAAATATCATTATTACCAAATGATAACATGCAATCTGAGGCATCAGCCTTTTCTGTTTAACTTATATGCATGCCTCCAGTTGCATGTTCTCATTTGATAATATATTCACTTTTCTCTTTTACTATTTTATCTTCTTTCCATTTTTTCAGTTCACTTATTAAAAAGCCGTTTTTTAAAATTACATCCTTTTGGTGTGATTTGTATTGTATAACCTATACATATTTTTTTTTTTGGAAAAACCTACACATGACATTATGATGACAGCTGCCATATTATATTTCTCAACACTTCATACATAGTATCTCACTCTCAGGGTTAAGACGAATCTAATGACACCTCATTTATTAAAGTCCATCCAGCCATGCAGATGTAACGAGGGAATAAAGAATCCCACATACTTGCATTGATATGTGCAAAAAATATAACCCTACCTTTACTGTGCAGTCAGGTAAAAACTCGAATTATAAAATCAGTAATAATTTTTTTATCAAAAGCAATTTAAATAGTTCTGTTTATTATGATACATACTAATATTAAATATAATTATTTTAATTTTTGGTACAGTTGATTCAACATAAAGTTCATTAACTTACTTGTATATCTTTGCAAATCCATGACAGTTGGAATTTCCCAAATCAGACCATGCTATAGTAATAGCTTCAGACTTGGTTTGGCTCGGATCAATTCTTAAAATAGATTGTACTCCAGGATGTCTTCCTGAATTCCTCAGCACATTTTCTTCCACCAGTTTATTGCTTAGACTTAACCAGTTCCAAATATTGGCCAACATTTCATTATCCACCAGTTCACCATTCTTGAAAAACTCTTCCTAAAAGAATAAGCATTAACACTAACATTGCTTTTAAGTTACACACTTAATTCTTACTTTAAGCCCATATTCTTGAAGTGCCCTTTGTTTCATTTTCGTTGAAATATCACCCAGTTTAGAGTCATCGACAAATTTTAAGGTTTTTCTACCAAAGGTCCATACAATATCGGAGCTTGGGGCCCAATTAAGGGTAATTCGGTCAAAAACTGTATAATCTGTTATTGTACCTAGAGGGTAAAAGTGTTGAGTCGAAGCAGCTCAAATCTGTGCACTGAGTAACAAAGCAAGCTGTGTAGGACTAACAAGTAAAAAGCTTGTGTTGCAAATACCTGCAGATCTATTAAGCTATATGTGATATTAGAGCGTGACATCACAGCTTATGTCACAACATCGAAATGTATGCAAACATCAGTATTTTTCAATAGAGTTTAAAATAATTTATTCTGAATTTACAATAATTGTTGAACTGAATCAAATTATAAAAGAGGAATCTATAACACAGCACATACTTTCACTATGTAAATTATTAAGTTTTGCATATAAGATTTAAATGGAAGGAAAATAATTTCATATTTCAGGTTAACTCGACATTTTTTAGGTGTTCAGTTAACGTGACAAACATACAATCTCGCAGCATATCACAGTTTACTATGTCACCACTAATATATATTAAATAATAATAGTGATCCAGTTTTAATTTGTTGATATAATAAATAAAACTATATAATGGACCCATGCTGAGAAATGTGAGAAGCAGATTATGCTTAGAATTTACTATCTTCTATTTTAGTTTTTCATATTAAGATCATAGATTTTGTATAAGTTACCTGACAAAGCGATTGTTAAAAATCTATTTTCTTCAGTCTTATGCCATGAGAAAGATGTAATGTTGTGTGGAGATCCTGGTGCCACTACTCTTTCTAAAACAGAAGGTTCTACTTCTTCATTTCCAACAACAGTATGCTGGATGTCATATAAACTGATCAAGGAACTATCTTTCAATAATGAACCCAGTAAATTATATCTGCAAAAAAAAAAGGATATGACATATTCAACATACTAAATGGTACCAAAAAATTGTTTACTTTGTTGGTGACCATTCCACTTTCAAGATATGCTTAATATGTGGCAACATAAGTACAGGTTTTTCAAAGACACGTGTATCCCAAACAAAGATCTGGTTATCAACGAATGATGCAAGGTGTCTATCATCATAAGGGTTCATTGAAACACCAAACACAGCTTTAGTTAAGGTTGAATTTGCTACTTTACTGGCATCTAAAAATTGAGAAAAATTTAATATGTAATCAACAATAAGTTCAGTCAAAAGATACAATTGAATATACATTTCCACGTACAATAAACTAAAATTCTATTCTTTTGTTATTCTATTTATTTAACGGCTTATCGGTTGCCAAATTATGAAAGCTGGAGATTCAAACTAGTATTCATATGTTTCCAAACACATTTGCAACTTACATATTATCAGGTAATGAAAAACAGTTATATTTCCTGATTCAATTGCAGTGTTATAAATAGAAAAACTTGTAAGACCGACTTCATTTATGATGTCCATCTAAACAACACCAGAATATTCCTTACTTGGTATTTATATATTCAAATAAGACCTCAAGACCATGAGGGTGGATCCTTATGCTCCATCCCTGACCTATATAATGAAGGGCTAGGAAGAATTAATTATTGTTATTTCTCAACATAATTGCCTTAAGTCTAACACCCATTTGCTCTAATATTTTTACAGTTACTAAATGTATTCCCAACTTTTTGACACCATTTCATTCCTCAAACATTATTTCAATTTTGGAAACAATCTGTAGTCGCTTGGTGCCAGATCTGGTGAATAAGGTAGATGCGCTAATAGTTTCAGCCCAGCGTTGTTGATGGCTGATGAAAGAATACGCCTATTCTCAACTTATCGCAACTTTTTCTTTTACGGCACCATACAACTTAATTATTAAATTGGCATAGTACTGACCATTTATTGCTGAGCATTTTTTCAAATAATCAGCCAAATGAGCATTCCAGAATACAGTGAGCATCCCCTTTGCTGATAGATCCAAAACTTTCGAAGGTAACAACACGTAATTCCTAGATGCAAGAGAGGCCACCACATGGTCAACCCATGATAAGTTAGAGTTTAGATGGAGCCCCAAAAACTTTACAGACGTGCCCTGTCTTATTAAACCGTTATCAGATCTCACATATAGGCTCAGATTCGGATGCACAACCACCGGAGAAAAAATAAGTATTTCAGTCTTCCGCGTGTTAAGAACCAGACCATTTCTCGAACACCAGGCTGACACCTGAGACACACACACACATTAGCTGCAGCACCAAGCTCTTCAAAACTTTCCCCTGAGATTGCAGCAGTGGTGTCATCTGAGTACAAAGTTAAGTGGTATTGTTGGAGATCATAAACAATATTAAGAAAAATTGTAAACAAAACAGGGCCCAATATTCTGCCCTGCGGCACGCCGCTCGACACGGCTGAAAATCCAGACATATAGTTCTTACCTGCCTGTCGTATCCTGACAGCCTGACTTCTCCCAGACAGGTAGCTTTTTAGCCATAAATATGCATTTCCTCTTATGCGATAATGCTCCAATTTTTTCAATAAAAGGGAATGGTTGACCGCATCAAACGCTTTCGAAATGTCGAAGAACAGCCCGGCGGATTTGGATTCACTATTTATGTAATCCAAGACTGTCAGGTAAGTGCTAAGCACGGCATCCTGAGTTGACAGCTGCCTACGAAAGCCAAATTGGCACGGAGACAGTAAATTGTATCTCTCCAAAAACGACCCAAGTCTCAGCAGAAATGCCTTCTCAATGATCTTAGAAAGCAGCGCAATCGCCCTGTAGTTTTCTATAAGACGTGAATCTCCCTTCTTAAAGAGAGAGACGACAATGGCCGCCTTCAGACGCTCAGGAAAACAACCGATTTCAAATGACACATTTATAAGGTAAGTTAGTGGAGCCACCACAAGATGAGCAACCCTGTCAAGAAGACTACATGGTATTTCATCTAATCCTGATGAATTTTTAACTGAAACTAATTTTATGCTCTCTAATACATCGTCCTCTGAGACAGGATATAAAAACATAGAATAGGGATTAGAGCTATTTTTCAATGCACAATTTATGTCACAGTTTTTTGTGAGATACTTAACAGAGTCGACAAAGTGTGCATCGAGACTGTCAGCAATCATATTGCCGCCTTGCTGTTCATCCTCCCCACGAGGACATTTTCTTTAATTGCTTCCCACATAGCTTTATTTCGGTTTGTAGCCTCAGAGATTTTATTTTCATAGTATTTTTTCTTGGCGACTTTTAACCTAGCACCATGCTGTTTCTTTACTACATCTAGTAATACTCCAATAATTGGCTACTTTTATAAACAAATATAACAATTAACAACCTTGACAGACAAATTATGTGCACAAGAGATGCCAATTTCTTCAAAACTGCATTGTTAAAATGCACAATTAGGTTTCGTAGATATGTGGCAAATACTTTGTTATTATCCGCTTTTAAAGAGCACTCTTTAGTCACAAGTAATTGAGGTTTCCAAGTAAGTGGCAGTTCTCTAACAAAGCAAGCAAATAACCTTCTATAGAACCTTATAATGCAAAAAATGAATTAGTATCATGTTCAATGGCTAACTTTGGGTATAAATTTAAATGAAAACTTGATGTAGAAATATACAGAGTAGTTCATTTAAAAGTGAAAGACCATAATCCTTTGTTTTTTGGGGTGTATTTGATTAGATGACTGAACAAGAAAGAAGTCACACCAAAACAAGGCATTTACATTGAATAAACATTCCAAGAGTTAAATATTCCTTCCTAAGAATTTTAGTTTTTTAAAATTCAGATTTTTTAAACGATTTTGAACATGTTTTATTAGTAAAATATCTAGAGTAAAATACACTTTTTTAAAGTTTTGAACCAACAGTGTCTGCATTGAAGATAAAAATAATTTTGTGTTCTTTAATAGACCATCTCACCTCTCTCCTGAAACTAGTTTGAATTAAAATTGACAACAAACATGACGATTACAATGATACATCGTTGATGAAAAAATATTCATCAATTGCTTTCTCTTTTGGTTGAGGCTAGTTAAATGATATAAAAGTTGGGTAAAAATTAAGGTATGTCACATTTTTACTAATAATAATACATTTAGTGTTCCAAGCCACCCATACATAGTAATTTCTGCTTATTACTATTATATGTTGAAGTATCATTTGTATATCTATTTTAAATTTTAATGCTTTTAAATAAATGCATATGTGAGCAAATATTTAGCGTTTCACTTACTTATAGGAGTTCTTGCCACCATGTGTTGGTTCTTGTACATTCAGCTGAATTGTATAAATAAATAACATTAAGAAATTCAAATAAATTTAAACTGACAATTGTTTATTATTTGCATAGAAATTATGGATTAGGTTATATAGTCATCCCCTCACCCCCTTTATTAATGGTACAAAGACTCAAGAAAAAAATTGCATCCAGAAAGTATTAAAACAAATAGACAAACAAAGCATTTTTTTAAAAGTGTGAATTTGATTAAAAATGATGAAGAAATACTGAACTGCCAGATGGTATTTAGGCTTATCTATTCTTGGTTGGTGCCTTAATATTTCACACATTTAAGTTAAGCTCTTGCAAAGATAACAATAATGCTGTGTAAAATATCTAGTGAGTGAGCTTGACCCGGACAGAATGGAGAAGGCAATCCAAACAAAAAGCCAGAATACCATCCAACAATTCAATCAATGATCATGATGTTACAAAATCATCAGGAGATATTTTATTTATGACAACTGCTACTGTTGTTGTGTTGGGTAAAACTTTTATTTTTATTTGACAGATATTCAGTACCCCTTTATTACAACAAATTTAATAAATTTTAAAACAACCAAGTCATTTTATGGGTAAATTCATTCGTTAAAAAAAAAAAAAACTAAATAAGTTTTAGTGCTGACTTAGCTATATGAAAATGGGTATTTGTAAAAATATATTTTTTGTACTTAGAAAAAAACCAGATACAAACATTTAACATAACATGCTTAACATTATTACATAAACAACCTTAAATTAATACGATCAACACTAACTACTGTATCGCAGGTTTAACACCCCTCATCAACAACAAACTTCTGGTAACGGAGTCAGTATGTGTGTATGTACTTACTTCCCTACAAAAATGATTCTATAGCTTTCTTACATTTATTGGACGTATATATCTCCTTCATTTCTTTCGTCAATTCATTGTACATTACAATACCATTTCGTATAGGATTTCTGAGGCCAATGTTGGTTTGATGGTATTCAATATGTAATTTGCTACAGTTCCTTGTATTATACGTGTGAATTTCATTATTGTGATGTATAATAGTGTTGGTTTTATGTAGTGAATGTTCTATTTTATATATTAACTTACATTGTTCTATTTTTAAGATTTGCTTGAGTTGTAACAACTCAGTGTTTTTATATACATTGCTAGTTGATGTGTTATATTTCATGTTAAATAGAAGCTTTATTACTTTATGCTGCAGTCTCTATGGTTTTAGAACGTAGAGTGTGAAAGAGATATTATTCTTGAAATAATTTTCAAGACAAAGAAAGCAAGCACAAAAACAGAGGTAGGTAATAATTAGTCCTGTGATAGTGACTGTTACCGTTTCGCAACATCGTCGCTACGCGAAGGCTACGGCGTTGGAATGTAGCCGGATAAGTTCTCGATACCACGCCATAACATAGCAACCATTCCCCATTTTGGTGGTTGCCCCCTGATAGGAATGTTCCTATAACGGATCTCTGACTAGCAGCAAAACACTTAGAAGTTATCACGATAGTCGCTGCCACGTTCCAGCGACTAATTGTGCTAGTTGGGTATAATCCCTGCATCTATATACTGCTCCCACCATGGGAATTATTTGGCCTTTAATGTGATCCAAGTGCTTATCCCACAATAATGTATTATCTATTACCAAACCGAAGTATTTTATACTATCAACTCTTTCAATTCTATGATTAAAAATTTCTATATTTATCTAGGGTACTGCCTTGTTTTTTTTTGGGGCTAAATGTCAGAGACTTTGTCTCAGTTATATTTACTGCTAGTTTGTTCTGAATGAGCCAATTACAGTATCTTCTCAAATCCTCATTTATTGTTCCTTTCAGCTCCACCAAATCAGCACCATTATACAGGAGAGAAGTATCATCAGCATAAGTGAAATATTGTGTTGCTAACCCAACATTTCTCAAACTTAACACATGCAAAGGCCCCAGGACAGATCCTTGAGGAACTCCTGATTTTGGTTCTAATAAAAAACTACAGCATTGGTTCACTCTGATAAACTGCCTCCTATGCAAAAGGTACGATTCAATGATAGCTAAGAATGGTCCTCTTATTCCCATCAGCTCAAGTTTCTTGATCAAAATTTGATGGTCCACTGTATCAAAAGCTTTTTGCAAATCTATGTAAACTGCCACAGCACTTTTTTTTCTGGTCAAGACCGAAACTAACAGCATCAATAAGGTTAACGGCAGCACTTAAAGTACTACATTTTGGCAAAAAGGCAGATTTGAATTTATTAATTTTCCCATATTTGTCAATAAATGTCATTATTCTGTTTTTCATGATAGTCTCCAGTATTTTTGAAAATACACTGTTAAGACATATGATTCTGTAGTTTTGAATTATGTCTGTATTTCCTGATTTATGTAAAATAATACCCTTATTTACCTTAAGTTCCTCGGGAAATATCCCTCTTCTCAATACATTGCTAATAAAATTTCTCAATAACAGAACAATCAAATAAAACAATATTTTTAGGTCTCTGACGGTCACTTCATCGTATCCAGTTGAAGCATTCATACTCAAACTACTGTATACAGTTGATTATTCGTGTGCGAATTATCCAGTTTGCACGGACTATCGGTGCTCAAAAACTGATCAAAATTTCAAATCAGGAATAGATTGATATTTAATTTTTTCTCGTTTCCTCTAGAACAAATATAATAAATATCCCTAATAAAAACGAACAACCATCTAAGTATGGGTCTTCCCATGATAATTATTATGTTGTTAAAACCTTGAGAAAAATAAAACTGTGGAATTCCTGAGAACCTTTAGGTAGTGTAGCATGTATATGCAGAATTAACTGTCACAGATTGCTTATTCTGTTGTGATGAATTCCTATTTATCTCCGAACTACTGTCAGTACAATAGTAGTGTATCTATACAATAA
Organism: Tillus elongatus; assembly: GCA_964006375.1. Classification (NCBI taxonomy): domain Eukaryota; kingdom Metazoa; phylum Arthropoda; class Insecta; order Coleoptera; family Cleridae; genus Tillus; species Tillus elongatus. The sequence continues at coordinate 92,598,480 of OZ023266.1, forward strand.
GAACGCTGAGAAAGGTTTATATTTGGGAATGTTTATGTTAAGGTCATAAATTTTAATTGCCCATATCTTTTTACACTTGATCTCATTCAGCACCACAAAAAGGAACAATATAAACTTTTCTTGAGAAAGACACAGCTGTCAAACATTCTGTACGCAGTTTCTTTTCAATTTATGAAGGCCACCCAAATTACTTAGTTCCTTAGTTAATTTACGGTCGCAAAGCGAGTTTGTGTGCACGATCCATTTTCTATTAAATTCCGTATACATACAGTATGTCTCTGGAAAGGAAAAGAAACGTTTTAACCATGAAACAAAAACTTGAAATCATCATAATTGATCTACTATAAGTTTTTCATTAAACCACTTATTAATTTGGTGTGTGTGTGTGTGTTCATATATATGTATATGTATGAATGTATGTATGTATGTATGTATGTATTTATATATATATATATATATATATATATATATATATATATATATATATATATATATATATATATATATATATATATATATATATATATATATATATATATATATATATATATATATATATATATATATATATATATATATATATATATATATATATATATATAGGCTGGTCACTTTTATCTTGCACACTATTGCTATCTTCTAAACCTTTAAAGATACAGAGTCAGTTACATTACGAAAATGTTACAATTTCATGCTTGTTAGGAATTTGAAAGGAAAAGATAGACATGTATAATGTTTATATTTGTAAATTTCGCAACTCTGTGGCTGCATCACGAAGTTATGCAGTTTTGTATCCTGATAGGCGACAACCAAACAGAGCTCTATTTCAACGTGTAAGCAGTCAGTTCAATGAATTTGGCAGATTTAAAAACACAAAACATAGTATTAAGACTGCTTTGCTTTGCAATGTAATTTATCAAAAACCGGTGTTCAAAATATTTTGAAAAGGCATAAATACCATGATTTTAAATACCAACCAGTGCAAAACTTGCATCCAGGAGATGAGCACACAAGACAGGAATTTTTTCATTGGTTTCGTGAACACCTAAGACAAGATACTAATTTCCCAAGGATAATACTCTGGTCCGGTAAAACTTTATTTACAAACAGAGAATGTTCAATAGAAGGAACAGAAAGTTAGACCGCAAGTTCGCTTTTCTTTAAATGTTTGGTGTGGGCTTTTGGATGATCACTTAGGTCCTTACTTTATTCCAGGGCATTTAAGTGCTCTGTCCTATCATAGTTTCTTACAAAATAATATGGAAGAAATGTTAGATAATTTACCTCTGTTTGCACTGAGAAATCTAAAGTGGTTTCAGCAAGATGGAGCAGCTCCTCACAATGCATTAATTGTAAGGAATTATTTAAATGAAAGGTTTCCGAATTCTTGGATTGGATCTTATGGTCCTGTGCGTTGGCCACCATGGTCCCCGTGCTTAAATCTACTAGATTTTTATGGGGTTGCGTGAAAAATAAAATATTTGGTGTACAAGCCCAGAATTGGAACACTTGCAAGTCAAAATTACAGAAGTTTTCCAAGCAGTTACACAAGAAAATGTTAGAAATGCGATAGTCACCATGGATTTTAGGACATCACTTTGCATTGAGGATGGCGGCAATCATTTTGAACAACTCTTGTAGCACAAAGTTTTTCCTCTTGAGGTACAGTCCAAATATCATAGCATTCGCTTAAATAATAAAAAATATATGAAGAAAATTAGAAAACTCAACTTTTCAGTTTTTTCAGGATATGTTAGGAACGGCTTGGTTTATCAGGAATTTCATTTCAAATTGTTAACAAGCATGAAATTGTACAACATTTTCCCAATTTAACCGCCTCCGTGTCTGTAATGTATTTTCACTACTATATAAATAATACATACATTATATTTAGATGCCTTATTTATTAATAGAAATAATAAAGTGATGACAACCGATTACAATTTTTACTTCGACGCCATTGCTTTCTTTTCGCTCTGCTGTGTCTGCGCACACGTTTACTTGTCATTACTTAAATCTAATTCAATATATCACATATCTCTCCCCTTAAAAAAAATTGAATATGTCTTTAAAGAAAAATAAATATATACACATATATACATACATAATTAATTATATTCCAGACGTTGGGGTGGTTTAACATTACGTCTGGGTCTATTTGAAACTGATGTTTCTGTGTTTTCGGTTTCCATATTTTTAAAAAAAATGGCGGGAACACTTACATTTGAAATTGTTGTCCCATTATCTTCTTTATTTATACTATTCGGTAACTTAGATTCAGTAAAATGATTTTTTTAAATTTGATTCAAATGACGTTTCTATTGAACATTATTTAGTTCTGGAACTTTTACTATATAAGTAAATTTGCCTATTCTTCCAAAAATAACAGCCTTAATCCAGGTTGGTTTATTTACATTTTTATAGTTTTTTACTGTAACGGACTAACCATTAACAAATTCTATATATCTTCTGCCCTTATAATAACTTTTCTGTCTGTTTTGCATTATTTGGACTTGATTTTTTATATCTACACTATTTTGTGGTAATAATACATCAAAACGTGTTCGTAGCTTTCGACCAAACATTTAACTAGCCGGACTACACTTTGTAGTGCAGTGAGGTGTATTACGGTAGTCAAAAAGAAAATTATTCAAATCTTTATTTAAATTTAAATGTTTACTTTTTCCCAGTGCGTTTTTTAATGCATACTTTATAGTTTTGACTGAATTCTCTGCCGCCCCATTCGATGACGGGTGAAACGGCGGTGCTGTAATATGTTGAATGTTATTTTGCAATAAGAATTTTTCAAATTGTTCAGAACAAAAGGATGTACCGTTATCTGTCACTACTTGTCTTGGCAAACCAAACCGTGCAAAACAAGCTCTTAAAATTTCTATTGTCAAACTTGAGGTTATAGAATGCATTGGGAAAACTTCGATCCACTTACTATGTGCATCTACAATAATTAAAAATTGTTTATTGAAAATCGGACCCATAAAATCTAAATGTAACCGATACCATGGTTCACTAGTCCATGGCCAATTTACCAAAATTGCTTTATTGGGTGCTTTTTTATGTAGTAAACAATTTTCACAATTCTGACAAATTTGTTCTATGTTTTTATCTAAACCTGGCCACCAAAAATATGATCGTGCCAAGCTTTTCATCTTTACTATGCCCATATGAGTATTATGCAATTGTTGCATTAAAGTTTCTCTTAAAATAGTTGGAATAATAATTCGATTATTCCAAAGCAAACATTCTGATTCTACACTTAACTCGTTTTTAATTTTTAAGTAAGATTTATAATCATCCTTAACTTTCTTAGGCCAACCCTCATTTACATACCTTAAAATTTGTGATAAAATCTTATCACTTAAGGTCGCTTTTCTAATTTCATAAAAATTAATCGAAAAATCATCATTTTCAGAAAAATAACTCAAAAAATTTATATCTAGATGAGCCCAACATCCTTCCTCAAAAGGTAAACGAGATAACGAATCCGCGCGATTTAGTTTTGACCTGATAAATTTAATATCATACTGGTAATTTGACAGTATTACGGCTCACCTACGCAAACGATTTGCTGAAAACTGGGGTATATTTTTCTGTGGGTGAAAAATGTAAGAGAGTGGCTTGTTATCAGTAAACAGTGTGAACTTTCTAGCATATAGATATGTATGAAATTTGCATAGTCCAAAAATTATAGATACCCTCTTTTTCTATTTGACAATATTTACGCTCTGCAGTAGACAACGTCCGCGACGCATATGCAATAGGTCTTTCATTACCATCTCCCATTATATGCGATAGCACTGCAGATATACCAAAATCACTTGCATCTGTGGTCAAACACAATGGTAAATTGGGGTTATAGTGGACTAGAATATCCGCTGAAGTTAACAGTTGTTTGATTTTTTGAAAGCTTGGTCACATGACAATGACCATTCCCATTTTGTATTTGTTTTAATAAATTGTACAGGAAGTGTAAAATGTCTGCAAGGTTAGTTACAAATTTTCCGTAATAATTAACTAACCCAATAAATGATTTAAGTGCTGTTACATTGGTAGGAACGGGTGTATTATTGATTGCCAAAATTTTGGTTTCCGAAGTGTGCAAACCTTCCTTATCAATGTCATATCCTAAATATGAAATCTTAGGTTGAAAAAAATTACATTTATTTATAGAAAGTTTGAAACCCGCTTTTTATAAACGACTCAAAACTGCTTCTAACCTAGCAGTATGTTCCATTCGACTTCTGCCAGTAACTAGTATATCGTCCAGGAAACAAACAACACCATCTAAACCCAGTAATAAGGTTTCCAAAATTTTTTGAAATTTTCCAGGAATACTGGCTATACCAATGCCCGGTTATACCTGAATAAACCTTTATGTGTTGAGATCGTTACCAGTTCCTTTGATTTTTCATCTAAACAAATTTGTTGATAAGCATTAGATATATCCAACTTAGTAAAATGAACTCCTCCTTGTAATTTAACAAACAAATCTTCAATTCTAGGTAACGAAAAAGGATCTATTTCAATAAAAGGGTTAGGTGTAACTTTAAAGTCCCCACATATCCTTACCGAACCATCCTTTTTTAAAACTGGGACTATAGGTGTACCCCATGGAGAATACTCTATAGGTTCTATAACCCCTAGTTTGTTTAACCTTTCTAATTTATTCTCAACTTTTTCTATAATTGCAAATGGCAAAGGCCGTGCTCTAAAAAATTTTGGTGTGACATTTTCAGATTTTAATTTAATTGCCATAACACCTTTTGAAAATGTTCCTTATCCCGGGGAAAATAAACATGCATATTTATCAACTATAAATTGTATATCTTTAGGTACATTCATAAAAATTAAATTTGAAATGCTTAAATCAAACAGATTAAAAAAATCAGGTCCCAATAATGGCGGTCCCCCATTCTTAATTACATATAGATATATATATATATATATATATATATATATATATATATATATATATATATATATATATATATATATATATATATATAAACACACACACACACACACATTTTCTTATGTGCGTATTATCTCTGTTGCCAACCCTTCTTTTTATCATCTTGTAAAACCAATTGCGTTTATTAATTAAGTCAAAATAATTATTTTATGGATCCATTCATTACTCTCCTTACATTTAATCTTTGTATGTTTCGTGGCAAGTATTTTACTACTATGTACAGAGTCTGTTCCTTATAATTAGTGCAGCTTCTGCTACTTTTATTTTTGGAAATAAAAAAATCTTTCTAAATAAAAGTTGTAGAACTTTTCACAAGCTGCGAGAATTTGCATTTGGAAAAACCAAATTAACATTGCAAAATTGAAAAAAATACCTAACCTCTCTTTTTTTTGTAAATAGAACACCCTATATATGATTGCTCAGAATGGAAGTCCATTTTCTTCTGATTTCAAAAATATAATCATAAGTGATATTTAAATGAGCCATTTTAGAAATATTACGTGTCAAACATACTGATTCTATAGTAATAATTCATGGCCATCTTTGGATACTTTTCCATAATGATTAATCATTACTACTGTAGAATCAAAATGTTTGACACGGAATATTTCTAAAACGGCTTACTCAAATATCACTTATGATTATATTTTTGAAATCAGAAGAAAATTGACTTCCATGATGGACAATCATATATAGGCTGTTCTGTTTAAAAAAAGTGAGGTTAGGTATTTTTTTCAATTTTGGGATGTTAAATTGGTTTTCCCAAAAGAAAATTCCCACAGCTTGTGAAAAGTCCCACAAACTTTTATTTAGAAAGATTTTTCTATCTCCAAAAATAAAAGTAGCAGATGATGCACTAATTATAAGGTACAGACCCTGTACAATACCAATAAACTTCTCAAAGGAAGCAATAGGACTGCAACTTACAAGATACTTAAACTTACTTAAATATTTATCCTTATCTAAAATATACTTTCGAACTGTCACATTTGGTTTATATTTCTTTACATGTGTTTTTTTACTGATATGTGGAGACTCTTGTGATCTGATAACATGGTGTCCTGGACAGGTACTAAACCAGAAATTTGTTTATTGTACAAAATGTGATGAATTAACGTTTTAAAATTTTCTGTCACCCTGGTAGCATTTTCTTCTTTAACTACATTTACTATTCTAGAATCATGAAGGAGCACTAAATCTACATAGTCCTTCACATATTTGTCCTCACTATCAAGTAAATAAACATCCATGTCACCAACGATCACAGCCTTTCTCCTTATAGGTGCTAAAAATTCTTCAAATTCACTTACACTGTAATCTGGTGGTCTATATATCACACAGATTTCTAAGTTACGATCACTTAGATTAACACAGACCAAGTCACACTTTTTATTTTCACTGGACACCTTAATAAAACCATCTCCGATACCTTCCTGCATAAAGATTAAAACACCACCTCCTTGCGTGCCTCTTGAAACATGTACTGCTAAGAATCCCTCAATGGAATAGTATTTGTTTATCACTGTAAATCCATGTTTCCATTAAGATCAATATATAAGTATTGTGCTGTTCAATGTAACATTTGACTTCATCCAGTTTATGCCGTGAACTTCTAAAATGCATGTATCCAATTTTCAAAATGTCTTCAGTTAGTGCACTTCTTGATTGTAGTTTTTTAAATCTTCTGCATCCTGTATGAGTATCACTTTACTACGGTCCTCTTTCTTTATGTATATATTACCATTTTCAACCCACACATATTTGTATCTGTACTTCTTTTTAAATTCCCTTACAAACTTATATAATTCAAAATTTCTTCTTGTCAGATCATGATCAACATATATATATATATATATATATATATATATATATATATATATATATATATATATATATATATATATATATATATATATATATATATATATATATATATATATATATATATATTTGTAGCATTTTTATATACCAGATGTTGAGTATTCAATTTTTTCTTTCTACAGGCCTCCATAAATTTTGTTTTTACAATCTCATTATTAAATTCAACCTTTATGGGTTTACTTCTCCCAATTTCACATTTACCCAGTCTGTAGCATTTGACATCAGCAGTTTCCATTCCCATCACTTCAATCATTTGTTTGATGAAATCCCTCATGTTTTCCTTGTCTTAGATATACCCTTTATAATTGCGTTTTTCTTTCTTCTGAACTGTTCATCATCATTTAATAGCTTATCGAATCACTTCTTTACCAATTCAAATTCACTGTTTAGACGTTCGTTTATCCTCACTTGGTCTTCATATTTGCTCATTGGATCAGAGTATTTCCTGTCCATCTCATTGAGCTTATTCATCATATCATTTAATGTAAAGTCTTTAGCTATATCTGTACAATTTGAAGCACCCTGGACATTGACATTCGGTGTTTTCATTCTCTGCATTACTGAATTTGAAACCAAGATAACCTCACTTTTACATGGTGTACATCACCACCTGTCACTGCAGCTATTTTTTAAATTCAGTTTCAAAATGTTTACATTTTGCAGTTATGTTAACACACTTAATATGGAACCATCCAGTACATTTCTTACAAAGAATTGCATAAGTATTAGCACCCGTACATTTATTACAGAGAATTGCATAAGTATTATCACAAAGCACAAGTCTTTTTAAGCACAACACATGTGTCCGCCATTCTCTATGGTTTTTTATAACACAATACAGAACAACACTGCTAATAAAGTTGAATGTTCTTTTTACTTGTTAAGTTGTGGTTCTCATTAAATTTATGGGATGGCAGCCACTTTAAATGTCAAGAAAAATAACTTATTAGTGAATTTCCATAATAAATTCACATATACACATAGGTATGACTTTCAAAAAATTGTTGAAACAAGTAGAAACTAGGATCCCTATAACCCATATGCAAGGTCAGTTTAAATTTTTATATGTTGAGGTATTAACCAAAAAAAAAAATTAATGAAAATTTGCTATCAGAGTACACTTGTTAAAGATTTACTGTATTAGGACTTCTTTAACTTTTTTTAATGAGACCATGTAAACATCTCCAGTTGGATTCTTACTGTCAAGCAATTTTGGATATGTTATATATTATTAAAAATTATGTTACTATGTAGCACAACTCTTTGACTTATTGTATTAGCCTACTGTATAATTTACAGAAATAAACAGTACAAGTATTAGCAATATGGATAATGATTTGAACTTTACCAGATGTTGCACTGTTAAAGCTTTTTTAATATTGCCGGTGGTACAATTTAAACTCACAACCACAATTTCCTTTCGCTTTGTTTTTTTTTTAAAGATTTGTTGTTTTTGTCACTTAGTACCTACAATTAGGTTTAAAATTTATAAAACTCATAAACCTACCTCTAAAAGTCCAGTACAGATTACTATCAGGTTGAAAATTTATAAAACTTATAAACCTACCTCTAAAGTCAATTAGTTTTATACTTTTCGTATTCATACCAACAGCCATAATTTTACTATTTCCATAAAACCAAGAGAGACTGTGAGCTACTTCTCCTACACCTAATTCTACTATAGGCTTAGCTAGTTCCACAGCTGGTGCCATTGTGTTTACTGGAAATCTTCCCGAGTTTACTGAATCATTCACATTCACAGGATATTTCATTATGTCCCATAATAATACACAACTATCTGATCTATGTTTATCCAAACCCACGGCCAAGAGATTCGTTTCGAGTGGATTCCATGAAACGGCGTTACATGGTCTAGCTTGCCTGGGAACTAAAACACAAATTATAAATAATGCTACTACTAAATAGTTTGTGTTCTTACCAAATTCTTTTCCAGGCAAGCTTTGTGTATCATATTCAGAAGAACCGAAAGCAGATAAACTAACTTTCCCATTTGGTTGCCCAACAGCTAACAAAAGGTCACTTTCTGGCTTTGGATATATATCTAGGCATTTTATGTAATTGTAATTGGTGTTTGTCGCTATTAACTGCGCCGCAGTTGTATTGGAAAGTTTGATTGCTGTGTAGAATAATAAGTCATTTATTGATTGAAAATACTGATACTATTAATTAACATTTTTTACTTACTGTTAGTATTTTTTTGCTTTAGAGGCTGAACTTCATATAAACATATTTCTGAAGCCCAAGTAATAAATTTATTTGGTATTGGAGACCATAATATTTCTAATTTTGCGCTCATCTTAAATATGTAAACATTTTCTTCAATATCACATTAAATAATATTATTTTATCAGTATTATATTTAAACTTCGTAGTTTATTAAACAAAGATTAAAGGTTATGAGTTTATGACATGTGATGTGACACTTTTATGTTTTAAGGTTTTAAGTTTGCTATCATAGAGCAATAAGAGTAGTATTACAGTATAAATTCTATTCTATGAGATCTATTAAAGAGGTCGTTAGTCACGTGACAATGAGAGCTGTTCGGGGACAAGTGAAGCATTGTCTCTTATGAAAATGAACATCAATTTTGTAATTTTTTTGGGGATTTTTAATTTAATAAATCCGCTAATAGAGAGGTGTCGACTATGTGAAAACTGGAAGCTGTGATGAGCACTGATAAGTACACTTGGAGAACCCAAATCACCGCAACACATATTTCGAAGACCTTACGATCGTTTCGCTGACGTCAGCGTCATCAGAAGATGAAAAATTTTAAAATTAAAATCAACCACTACTGTGTATTTATATCACACCTAGGTAACGAACTGATCCGACAAAAAAATTGTAGGCGGCGACCATCGTTTGTCTATGGTGTCAATATTGAACGGACGGGGTCGAAGAACTACTTTAGTCTTCTGGTTGACAAATTTATGAGCTTTCATCTAATCTAAGGATAATTGGCTTAAAATGAAAGGTACCGAGATATTTAAGGAAGCAACACGTTCTTTTTAATCTAGAAATTTCACTATATGAATATTGGAGCAACTAACGAACGCCGACATGCACATCTGGCGAACAGATCAACAACAGCCGCTCATCTTTTTTAAAAAACAAACCGAGTGTTTGGCTTAAAATGTTAACTTTAACAAGGATAAATAATTCAACTAAAATTCTATATAAAAACAAGTATTTATATTGATTTTTAATTCTACGTAAAAACAAGTATTGATATTGACTTCTTAGATACAAAGAAGACTAAAGGGGGGTCTTTAAGTCGATAACCAAACGTAGAGCTTAGTATCTGTATATACCTGCCGAGTTATATTGACAATAATTTATTATTCTGCCAGACAATATATGATTATAAAGAGCGAGTGAGTAATGCAATAGAGTCAGCGCCGTATAGAAAACTAGACCGAACGAGTTACAAATCAGGAGTGTTTAGCTGTTCAAATGCAAAGTGAAAATAAAGGGCTTGAAAATAAAGGTGCCGCAGGATTTAATGAAGTTTTGTTCTTAATCGACCTTGATATATAAATAATTTCAAAGGAATCAAGTATAGTTTAATGTCTAACATTTTTGACAAGTTTCAAATTTTCTTTGTCAATGTGGTGATTATTATCTTATATATGCTGTGCCACATATGATTTGTCCACCGTACCATATCGTAAATGTGCGACATGTTTACGAAATCTGGTGCCTATGTTTCTCTTGGTTTGACCCACGTATTTAAGATTGCAATCTTTGTAACTTATCTCATAAATACCCGACATTTCAGTGTCTTTGTCTTTGTCTTTTGTATTACCCAACAAATTTTTTGAATTACTTTTCGTCGAAAAAGTCAAATGTAAATCGGCTTTCTTAAAAATACTTTCTAAAAACTTCGTGATACGTGGTTCATAAGGTAGACACACAAATTTTTCTCTGTTTTATCTATCTTAAATGTCGTACATTTAAATATCATTTTCTTTGTTCTGTGTTTGTTAACCAATTTGTCCACTAAATTATCCGAATAACCGTTATATCTCGCCACGTTTTTTATGTACTGTAATTCGATATTAAATCTATTTTAACTTAAGGGAAAATTTACCAATCTGTTTACCAGGAAATTTAAACTACCGTTTTTGTGCAAATGTATGATGTGAGTCGTTAGGAATATAACTAATAGTGGCAACTTTCTTCCTGTATACATCGAATTCAAGCGAGCCATTATTTTTATTTTTAATAACTAGTACATCTAGAAAAGAACGTTTATTGTTGATTTATATTTCGCGGGTTAATTTTATTGAATGAAATTGACTATTTAGTTTTTCAATAAATTCTTCAACCTTGCATATATTTTTATCAAACACTGCAAAAATATCGTCGACATAACGAAACCAAACTCTAGGGAAATACCCATTTTTATTTTTTAAATCCGTCTCAAATCTACTCATAAAAAAGTCTGCAATAAAAAGAGATCATGGATTGCCCGTTGCAGTGCCTTCAGTTTGTTCAAAAAACTCATTGTTAAATTGGAAAATATTTTGGTTTATACATAAGGCTAGTTAGAGTTAAATATTCTTTGCAGATGTCTTCACTTATCTTATTCAATTTTAACAATTGTTCCAAATATTTCAGCGTTTGTTTTATCGGTACACTAGGAAATAATGACGCCACGTCAAATGATATCAAAATCTCACCTTCCAGTAATTTAACATCTTTAATTTTATCAATAAAATCAGAAGAATTTAGCACCGAACAACTTTTCTGTTTAATATGTAGGCTTTTTAATTCGTTTGAAAACCACTTTGCCAAATTATATGTTGGAGAAAGTATAGCCGAAATAATAGGCCTCACTGATTTTCCCGGTTTATGAATTTTTGGTGGACAATATTTTTTGGGGACTATAGGATTAGAAACTTGTAAACGTCTTCCTAAATATTTTGTTATGAGATTTGGACATTTCTTTAAACTGTTTTTTACTTCGTTAATCATTTTTAGTAATGGATTTTTATCTAGTTTTCTATACGGCCCTGACTCTATTGCATTACTCACTCGCTCTTTATAATCATATACTGTCTGGCAGAATAATAAATTATTGTCAATAACTCGGCCGGTCTATACAGATACTAAGCTCTACGTTTGGTTATCGATTTAAAGACCCACTTTAGTTTTCTTTGTATCTTAGAAGTCAATATAAATACTTGCTTTTATGTGGAATATTAGAATATTATTTATCCTTTGGTAAAGTTAACATTTTGAGCCAAACACTCAGTTTGTTTTTTAAAAAAGATGAGCGGCTGTTATTGATCTGTTCGTCAGATTTGCATGTCGGCTTTCGTTAGTTGCTTCAATATTCACATAGTGAAATTTCTAGATCAAAAAGAACGTATTGCTTCCTTAAATATCTCGGTATCTTTCATTTTAAGCCCATTATCCTTAGATTAGATAAAAGCTCATAAATTTGTCAAGCAGAAGACTAAAGTAGTTCTTCGACCTCGTCCGTTCAATATTGACACAAAAGACAAACGATGGTCGTCGACTAAAATTTTTTCTTTGGATCAGTTCGCTACCTAAGGTGTGATATAAATACACAGTAGCGGTTGATTTTAATTTTAGAATTTTTCATCCTCTGATGACGCTGACGTCAGCGAAACGATCGTAAGGTCTTTGAAATATGTGTTGTGGTGATTTGGGTTCTCCAAGTTTAGTTAAGAGAGATGTCGATGTATTTTTTTTTCAAATGAGCGCGAATTTGCGTCCCTAGGGCCCGAAACTAAGGGCAGTTTTAATTTTTATATGTTTATATATTGTTAGGTTCTTCGGGATCTCTGTTTGTTGAATAATAAAACACAGCTCTTCATACTATTAATTTATTATAATTGACTACTCTCTAACAATAAACACACCAACTATAATATTTCTCTATTACTAAATGTCTATAGTTTACGTTTCGCCTCTATTATTCGTCCGACCACCGTCGCCCGTTTATTTATATTGTCTATGGTTCCAGATCCTTATACAACGAACCTCTCGCGATAGTTAAAGCTCGGTTATACTGATCATGCGTACTTCGCAGAAAATTTTCAGTAACGAAATAAAAGACCCCCCTGACGTGCTGTTTACACACAATCCTCCCAACTGACCATCATGACCTGCCCTGACATCAGTTTGCCTAATTAAATCTAAAACGGGAAGGAAAATCAACCCTGCCATGTGAACATAATGTAATTTCCTTCCCCTTTTTCTTTCTTTTAACTTTTGCTTAGATAAACTGATGTCAGGGCAGGTCAGGAAGTTCAGTTGGGAGAATTGTGTGTAAACGGCACACAAGAAGGTCTTTTATTGTTACTAAAAATATTTAAAAAGTGCACATGATCAATGCAACTAAGTTATTACTGCCGCGAGACGCTCGTCTTCTACATTGTTCTATATCTGTCATCTCTTGTGCCTTCTAGAAAAATATTTCCAGAATGTTTGCTGCTACCAATCCACCTTACAAGCTACTTGTGACCATAGAAATAATATACTCTATAGAGTTCATAAACTCAACTCGCATAAATAATACTTGCTTGGTAGGGTGAAGGCATGATACAAATAACGAGAGATATGATATTCAGACTATTTTTAGACCTGTCACGCGCATGGTGTCAAGTGGTGAGTCCAATGCAACAATAATATGCTGTTGTGCAGTGGGGTTTGACGTTTCATCACAACCTCTTAACAAATTACGTATTTTACTAATATTTAAGTGCATACAGTTGGATTAATAAAAATGAAAAAGATTAAATTTAATGCTGCGATCTATATTATCTGAAAAAGACAATATAGGCGTAACTTCAATCGCATTAAACTGACTTATAGAAACTTTTTGATTGGAAATGACTTTGTTTTAAGTGTGTAGTTGGACTTCCATAACGTTACTCACCGCGTGACGTCATAGGAGGGGGCGGGGCATATGCGCAATAGCATATCTCTTCTAAGTCATTATATCATGGGGTGAAGGTCTGTGCTGTGCATATGGACCACCTTCCTCTTGCTATTTGTACTCGTTTGAATACGGTAGACAACGTTATTGATTCATTTGATCACTCTGTACGAACCTTCGCATAATTTCTGGTGACCGTTTCTTGCGTCGTACGGGATGGTAAAACGACACACGATCTCCTTCTTTAAAACCAGGCGAATTAGCTCGCACGTCATAATGGGTCTTAATGCGGTGGCTTTCTACTCGTATATGCATTCTGACAGCAGAATAGATGGCCTCCATTCTTCTTTCAAAATCCCTGATGTATTTATTAGCTGCACGTGGAGCATCTGTGGGTTTCTCAAACATGAGATCAGGAGGAAGTCTTAACTCTCGCACAAAGACCACGCGCTGGTTGGGATATATCTGATAGTCTCATGTACGGCCGAGCGGTATGGCAGGAGAAATAGTGGAATGTGCCTATCTCAATTCGTTTAGTGTAAACTAACAAATATGGAACTCCAATATAGCATTGATCTTTCCACCATTTCGTCAGATTGAGGATGCATGGGTGTAGCTCTCGTCTTTCTGATTCTCATCATTTTGCAAACCTTCTGGAAAATAGCCGACTCGAAGTTGCGTCTTTTTTTTTCTCCCCCAGGGCTCGTCCGCGTCTTTGCCGCCTCGATAGCACCGCAGCCTTTGGCCTATTGTGCATGCCCTTTGTCTTTGCTACTCCACCCATTCCAAAATCACTTTGCCTTGAACTAGTATGCACAGCAATTGGTAGGGTGAAGTTTTATATCGCTCTGTCTCCGGTCTAGGCTGACCGTAGATCAATTGTCTTTTGCGGTCCAGAGCTTTACACTCGCACAAGATATGCTGCGTCCTTGGTCAGAATGGAGCTCTAGCGGTACGCCAAACCTGTAGAAAAATGCGTTCATCAATACTTCTGCAACGGCGGTGGCCTCTTGACTCGGAACCACAAACACTTCTCGCTACTTGCTAAAATAATCCATGGCTACAAGCATATAGCGTATTCCTGCGTCTGTTCTAGGAAAATGACCAGCTATGTCGATTGCAAGTATTTAGAATGGGGCTCCCACGTTGTACTGTACTGTACTTCATTCGCCCTATGGTTTTTGATTTAGTGCCCTTACTGGATGCGCATTCTTGACAGGTTTTGCACGATTCCTCCACATCACCTCTACATTTTAAAAACGTTCTCTGATCTTTTTTAAGGTTTTCTTTACCCTTAAATGTCATCCACGTGCTCCGTCATGGATTTCGTCGATTTCCTCTCTAATTCTTAGTCGCGATAGGACTATTTGCTTCAATATGTGAAGTTATTATTAAGAACGTCGACTGGATCGAGAGAAACGCGGAAGAGCAAAATCGGCAGGTGGAATCGTATTACATGATGCCTAATCTAAAGCAAGAGCTTGGCTTCTTCGATGGAGAGGGAGGTAGCGCAAAAACATCGGAATGGTTAAATAACATTGGAAGTATCAAATAATTACATCATTGTCTATAAAGCTTCACATTGGAAACAGCGAAGTTGAACCTTGAAGAAGGTGCAGTCTATTGGTTCAACAGAAAAGAAAAGGAGTACCTAATCAACTGGGCCGATTAAAAAAAAATAAAAGCTGACCGGCGAATTGGAAGAGGATGTCAGAGAGATCCCTACTCAAGAGGGAATCGATCAGTTCTAATTTTGTTATCATACCATACAACATTATGACAGCGAAGCTTCATAACCATTTAGATATAACAACGCCAAGAGAAATAAGTATCGCGAGAGACTATAGAAAGTCTTCACATATTGAAGGTCGCAACAATGTTAAGCACAGTCATTCGATGAATCCTGACCAAAGATGACCATTGAGGAATAGTAAAGGGAAATAAAATATTGAAATTGTGATAATGTTGGTTATATCTCCAAAGATTGCCCAAAACCTAAGCGAGAGCTGCTGTGCAGAAAGTGCGAAGGTCAAGGACACACTCAATTACATTGTACCGTAACAGGAAACCATGAAGTAGACTTGGTAGAACATTCAGCCAGAAGCACGAGAGCCGTCGACGAGTATATGAAAATGGTTATGGTGGATTACATAGCTTTGATAGATGCAAGGAGTTCAGATTGTAGAATTTAGGCATCCAGCGTCATAAACGGAAGATATGCAATCAACAAGGAGAAATGCGTATTGGCGCGGTTTGAATCTTAACAGTCTAACGTCAGATCACCCGGGCTATATCGGCAGTGATTAATATAGGCGATGTCAAGGTACATGACGTAAAGTGCCTTATAATTTCGGATGATACGAACCAGTCGACGTAAAGGTGGGAAGATAATTTATAGAACAACATAATGTGGTTTACGTAAAAGTCGATCAGGATTTGATTTTAAAATATATGTATAAAAACCTATTTGAAGGGCTGCTGGCAAAACCTTCTGCAAATAACAAGATGGCCACTAAGAGTGGTATAGTGGTTCATGCACATACAGCAAGTTCATGATGGCAATATGAATATAGGTATCTGCCAACAATCAACATCTCGATGACTCAGGAGTATGTACGAGAAGAGACGAGAATTTTAGATGGTGACATGCTGGATGAAAATGCACGCGATTACCAGAGCAGACAAGAAGGCGTTATGCAGAAAAGATGTGAAGATTGGGTGCGACAGGTGCCGAAATCAACGATCTGATGAACCGATCAAATTGAAATAGAAACTGAACCATTAAGAAATAAACTCGTTTGCAGCAAATCGTATCGAGCCAGTTGCCAAGAAAGGGATAGTCAGAAAATATAAGGAAAATGGAATAGTTAAAAAACAGTTCTCCATATTGTAGCCCAGCTTTGTTGGTTGGAAAGAAGAATGACGACGATATGATGGTAATAGATTATAAAAAGTTGAGCAGCCAGGCCCAACGTATATCTTAGATAATATAGATATTTAGACGACGATCTTATGTCACTAACTAATAATAATAATAATATTAATAATAATCCCTTATTATCTCTTCAGACAGTGCATTACACCATATAAGACTTGTCAAAATAAAATCACAAAAACACAATTGCAAAATCACAGATATACAGCACAAGTGAAAATAAAAAAAGAAAAAGATTAGCTACCTGCAAAGTGGAATGGTTCAAAGGTGTATATTACATTAGACCTGATCCATGGATACCTGTAAGTCTCATTATCCCCAGAGGCATGCAAGAAAACAGCGTTTATAACTCCAAATGAAACCGGTGACTTCACTAGTATAATATTTGGTTTGATGAACGTACACTTTTACTTCTCCAAAGTAATGCAGAATGTTTTCGGGCTGTTAACGAATGATGTAGCCATATTTTATCTAAATGATAGCATTCCAGGGAGCGACTGGTCAAATTTTAAACGAAAACTTGTCGTATTGGAAACATCCAGGGAAGATGGATTGACGAAAAATCTACAAAAATGTAAATTTATGGCTAAAAAGGTAGAATATTTCGGATTTAGGATTTCGGAAGACGGCATTGAGCGGGGAGGGCGTAAACTTAATGGCATCAGCGAATACACGGTAACCAAGAATGTGCACAAAGTTATTAGGTTCCTAGGTGTGACACGGTTCTTTCTAAATTTTGTGACAGATTTCACAAGAAAAGCACGACCACTGCACGATATCTTAAATAAGAATAGCCAGTTAAAATATAATGAGGAACAGCAAACAGGCTTCATGGACCTGAAAAATGCGTTACTGTCCAGGCCAGTTAAGATTTATCTGTTTTACTGTTTCGTAGGTGATATTCAGATAAAGCAATCAACCAATCGCGACGACATTTGTATCAAATTAAAGAAAACCCTTTCCTATTTCAATTTCTCAGAACACATTGCTTTAAATGTAAAAAGTCTGGACGCAGTAAGTGCGTTATGGTAGTGAATTTTCATAGAAATGATCTGGCACCAAATATTTTTTTAAACTTTTTTCCCTGCACCATAGAAATCTAGATTTTAGTATATAGTTTCCTTCTAATGTCATAAACTTGTGTACCAAATTTTGTTACCATAGTTTTTTTAATTTTTGGAGAGACATTTTTTCCCAAAGAAAACCCAAAATTTTCCCGGAAAACCTAGTTCCATTTTCCTGGCTAACGAACTTATCCAAGCCACTTAGGAAAAGAAGGTACATGCCAAATTTTATCAAAAGCGGCCCGTTATTATATGCCATAAAAATAGAAACCTTTTATTGTGGAGAAAAACGAGACATGTATATTAAATTTATACATCCTATATTATTTAAATGCGCTGTATATTTAAAAGATTGTTGAATATTTTGGGTTAAATAATAAATGTCATGCGAATTGAAGGAATACAGAACAATGCTTTGTTTTTACTTATATTGGTTGATTAGCAAAGATCGTTATAATATAAAGAACACAGAGCAATGGTTTGTTTTTATTTAGTGTTTAGCTTAAGAAAATAATGTTTATTTGGTCCTAGTGAATAGGTAGATGTAAAGTAAGTATAGTCACAGTGTATTTAAAGGGTAAGAATTTTTATTGTCAGTAAATTATGTAAGTGTAACTAATAAGAAGTTGGACAATGGCAAAATGCAGGGCTAATGAACTTTGTTAAGTACACTTGGAGAACCCAAATCACCACAACACATTTTAAAAGGCGTGACGATCGTTTCACTAACCAAGTTAGCGTCATCAGAGGATGAAAATTAAGAATGTTTCATCCTCTGATGACGCTAACTTGGTTAGTGAAACGATCGTCAGGTCTTTTTAAAATGTGTTGTGGTGATTTGGGTTCTCCAAGTGTACTTATCAGTGCTCATCACAGGTTCCAATCTTCACTTAGTAATGAACTTTGTATTACACAGCCAGTATCCAAAAAAGATTTTTTTTATAGAGAAGGGTAGATATCTAAACAAAACAGGCAAATATAGGAGACACTCGAAGATAAACTGCGGCAATGTGGAGATTGGCATTCGATGACAGACTGCGGCAATGTAAGTTAAAGAAACATTCGTTTATAAACTGCGGTGGGGTAAAAATATTAAGTGTGGAACTGCGAAAGTGAAACGGATAAGTGTAATTAGCACTCGATTTTAAACTGCCTTAATATAAGATGGCAGGGTAATGAATATTAATCAGCAATAACAGTCAAGTTAGAAGAAATTTTTCCACACAAAGGGCTATCCAAAATAAGTCCGGTATCAATTAATTGCCCCAATGAAATGGTGGCAGCAAAAAAATCCAAATAGATGTCCCAATGGCGAATAATACAAATCTCAATGAAGAACCAATCAGAGGAGTAAGTCAATCTTGTGAATATTGTAATTATAAATGTGCGATTTTTTTATATTGTGTTTAGCTTTAAAGATTTCTGTTACGTTGATTAATTTTGTGTATGTTTAGAACATTAAGGGTGGTATGCTGATAAAGGCCGAATTAATAAAGCTTGGTTTATTTAATTCATTGTTAAAATAAAATGTTGATTTGTGTGATTTATTGACAACGATCTATAATAATTTTTGATATAGCTATGTTTTTCAAACGAATTTAAATAACCAGAAACAAAACATTATAGCTCGTAGTTATATAGACTGATTCATTTGACCCATATAAAAAAATATAATATCACCAAATAAGTCTATATTCAAATGTTCATCAATTAAAAGAGTAAAATCAATCAAAACTCAATTGAAAATATTTTAACGAAGTTTCTAACACTCTGGCGTAACATGAATATACAAATAAAAATACAAATAAGATATATCAAAACAAGGATGCTAGCCCAATTTAAGAACTCTACCCATTAGATAAGAGAAAAATTTACAGGTACAGCGGTAAGTAAACAAATATTGGCACAATTTCATTTTCATCAATGTTAATACTTAAAATAAAGAGGAAAACCCATAATAATTAAAATTCTCAGGCTCAACAATTAAAATTGCTAAAAATACCATAGCAACTTTTTGGAGTCCCAACGGCGGTGCATACAATTTTTTTTGACAAAATAAATTTATTTTCATAGTAAATTTTGGCAAACCAACATCAGGGCATTTTAAAAGCCATTAAAATTTAAATTATCACGTTTTATTTAATTCCACTAAATTAAAGCAAATTTAATAACAAAATATGGAGAACAAACGGTAGCCAATAGCAAAATTTTCATTTAATTTTAGTGACTAAGCATTTTGAAATTTTCAATGTTAGTATTAGAGAGAATATTGACAGCAAATTAATTGAACTATTTTATTTCGAAACGTAACAAAAATTTTAGTATTTTAGTACAGTGTAAAATGTTGACATAATTTTTTTAATATGACAAATTGAATTGCAATTTGGACAAATCAAATATAACAAATTGTTTTGTGAAAAGTAAATTTAAGAGGGTTAGTTAAAAGGGAATTAAAATTTTTGCGTACAGGAACATTGTCTTGCAAAACAAGGTAATAGTTGATAGAATTCCTCGCATTTCTCCATAATTTGTCTCTAGAAGAGTAATTAAATTAGCTTTAATTAAAAAGTGTACAAGAGCATTGTCTAGCAAAATACAGGTAACTATTTTAATCTACGGAAAGGAGTAAAATTAAATACAATACAGGACCATAAGTTAAATATTCTTTGTGATATAATATTGTAGTAAAACTTTTAAGAAACTTGGCAATACTTAGAAAGGGGGATAACTAAAATTTAAATTCACACTAAAATAAAATAAATAAAGCCTAAATATGTCCGGGAAAAACAAGTAGAAAGTAAAAAACCAATTAGGCCAGAACAAGCAAAGGAATCAGAAGAACCTGTGATCAGAGTACCCGAAGAAGAAAATTTCAGGAGATTATATGAAAACATACAACAAAATAAAACAGAGATTGTAACAGAAGTAATTAAAAAACAAAAAAATTATGGAAACAAAGTTCCACACAAACATTCATCAGCTGGACGCTGAGATAAAAACAACTCAAGAAAAATGCCAGGGAAGTCATAAAATAATCAAGACGGAACTGGACACAGGAATACAGTCTGGTCATGACAAAATAAATGAAGAAACTCTAATGGGGAGCTACGACATTAAAAAGGTCGAAACGTTGATGGAGTCAGTAGACAGGAATGTGGTACAAGTCGAACAGGAAACCGAGGAACAACTAACTAAAATGAGAGAAGAAGAAAATCTATAAGAAACAATCCCAGAAAAATATCTAGAAAGGAAAGTACTGCAAGAAGAAAATCTACAAGAAATGAGCCCTGAAAAATACTAAGACAATGACAAAAAAGAAAAAATAATAACGACAACACAGTATTTATACTGTATCAAAATTGAAAATGACCATAAAAATAAAACAATAGGCTTCAATGAAATAAACATTATATAGAAAATAATGACAATAATCAAGATTTTAAAATTAGAAAACTTTTGTATGAAAACAATAATGTTTAGAATAAACATAATTACAATAATAACCAAGAATTTTATAAAAACAATAATATTCTAGAAATGATAATACATTCAAAACTTATAAACTCAAAATTAATGACAAGAACAGACACATTCGGCATGAAAATAAACTAAATAACGTAAATAACAAGACACGTCATAGTAATTATAGCAATTTTAATTTCCATAGCAAAAAGCAAAAATATAGGATAAATAAAAATTAATCTACACGAATTTTGATCGAATACAATATGACATAAGCAATAAAAAGGATAATCGCATGCCGAATAGACGAAACGAGACTGAAAAAAATTTTAATGTACAAAATAAACAGTAAAATAACAAGACAGAAATTTCTCCTGAAAAAATAAAAATTGATTAGATAGAAAATTTGGTCAATTTAAAATAAAAAAATTACAGTGATATAACCCTGAGAAAATAAAAGTAAACATCATAAGTATGAATAATAAAAACAAGTAGGCATTATAGTAACCCAAGAGAAAATATGAATTGGAAAAACAAAATTTTAATAGAAAAATTAAGTGATATTAAATTAGGAGCAGTGCTCGAAATTGGAGACAGTTATTGGATATGTCAATTAAAGTAATCTTAATATAAAAGTGAAAAGGGGGAAATGTAAAAAAGTATTGAGTATAGAAAACATGGAATAAGTGGAGGAGAAAAATATATAAAAGTGGTAAGGACAGAAACCGGTTATGTACCGAGAAAGAGTTACAATTAACAATATATATAACATATGTGGTTCGGATTGATAGGAAAGAATTGGTATAGGTGCTGTAGCGAAAATAATATGAAAAGTATAATGATATAGAGAAGAAATATAATAGATATGTGTAAGAATATGAATATGATAATGGAATCTATAATGTATGATAAAAGTTAATATAATGAAAGTATTATAAAATATGTATAGGGGATTGTTTGAAAAGGAAAAGTATAGGGACCATATATGTAGTGTTAAAATGTTAAATTATTAGAAGTTTATAGATGAAAAATATATAAAATATTCCTATTCCATTGTAGTATATCAATATAAATAGTAAACATAATACCCCATAAGAAAAAAACTCGGAACGCAGCAAGTGCGTTATGGTAGTGAATTTTTATTAAATGGTTCAAATTTAAATAACTCAATTTTCTATAAACTTAGAGAGTTTAATTTTAATACGTAGTAAGGTCTTTCCTAAGGCAAGATATCCCCAAATTTCATTAAAATAACTTTGTAATTTTCGGAGAAAAATTTTTTTTTCGAAAGAACATTTAAAATTTGAATAAGTCAATTTTCTCTAAACTTAGAAAGTTGAATTCTGGTAAGTAGTAAGATCTCTCCTGAAGCAACATATATAGTAAATTTCATGAAAACAGATTGGTTACTTTCGGAGAAAAATTTTTTTTTCGAAAGAAAACTCAAAATTTTCCCGGAAAACCCCGTCCGATTTTTCTGGCTAACGAACTCATCCAAGCCATTAATAAAAGAAAGGCACTTGCCAAGTTTCATCGAAATCGGTTAATTATTTTTTGAGTTATCAGACGGATACATACATACATACATACATACATATATATATATATATATATATATATATATATATATATATATATATATATATATATATATATATATATATATATATATATATATATATATATATATATATATATATAGTTACATCCCTGTATATTCTCAACATCATACAAAATACGACGAATCCTGAAACCATGCATCATCAGTTTAGTGACCTGTGTAAGAATGCTGATGCAGACGTTTGCATTTATGTTAGTTCTGTAGAACATTATTACATTCAATCGCTGTAACTCTAGTTGTTCACATGTTGTTTTGAATCACATATTTTATAATACATTTTAAGACTGAAATAATTGTACCACTTAAATAAATAAATTACTTTTTTCGGACAATCGCTACGAAAAAACCTAATTGGCGCTGCATAGAACAGTATTGCACATCGAAACCTGATTTTGGCAAGCTTTAAATCTTCGTAAAATTAGTTTCGGTCTTTTTTCTAAAAGTTTATGTGCAACATCGAACATCCACACCGGTGCAAGTCAGTCCACACTGCCAGAGGGAAATCAGCGAGAAACCAATAGCAGAAGTACCAATGAGCTTCCTGTAAGTTTCCTCCAATATTTTTATCTGTGCATTCATATCGTATCTATCTTACATTTATACCTTATATAATTTTGTTCAATAATTCCTATTCGCGCTCTATTTTTCAATTCACCCTGTAATACTTAACAACCATTGCTTGTTCATGTATGTTGTGTAATGATAAGAGATAGATCGCCTATTAGGAAAAGAGAACCTATATTAGAATTAGAGGAAGACAATTTTAATCAATTAAGTTTAAATAATTTAGAGATGGCAAATAATCACATTGCCGAATTTTCACAAGCTGCTATCATGATCCCCGAATATTCCGGTGGACAGAAGCATCTTGCTTATTTTATTAAACAATGCGAACTTTATATTACTAGTTATAGAAGGCCAGAAGCCGAAACACACGCAAATCGAATGTTACTTGAATTTATAAAAGCTAAAATCACTGGTAACGCTCGTGACGTGTTAATTAGTTTAGAAAACCATACTTGGGAAAATATAAAATTTGCTTTAAAAAATCAGTTTTCAGACCCCCGTTCAGAAAATCTTTTATTTAATGATTTAAATACTAGCTTTATGACTAAATCACAAACTATTCAGGAATATTTCAATGTAATTAAAGAAAAGCTAAAGATTTTAATTGAACATGTAGATATACAAGATTTAGTAAACGATGTAAAAACGTACAAGAAAGAATTTTATCAACAGAATGCAGTGGCAGCATTTAAAGCGGGTGTAATAGAACCTTACTTCTCACATCTCAGATTAGTTAGTGTTAATACTCTTGATTCACTTATGTTAGAGTGTAATAGAATAGATAACGAGATTATACAGTCGAATTTCATTAATAGCCTGAGAAACAAAAATAATACGAAAACAAATCATAACACACCTGTACAACATAGACAGACGTATACCCAAAAACCAATATTTCCAGCATTTCCCCAAATTTACAACAAACCACAACAAATCACACAACAAAGGCAACCGTTTCCTTCTCAGCCGATTTCTAACATAAGACCCGTTCAAAATTTTAATAAAAATATACAACACGCTCCAACTCAATTGAGTAGAGGAACGACACCCATGTCAATAAGCAACCAAACTCCCTTAAGAAATACACGACAAATGCCCCAAAGAAACCACTTTATACCCCAATCTAGGCCCACGTTTCAACATCAAGAACTCTTTAACCAAGAGGACCTACCACTAGATCATTCTGACGAATACCCTTATGACGACCGACCCTCTGACGAAAATATAGAGCCACTAGAATTTCCTGAACCAACTGAAACTTTTACAAATTACAACACCAATCCAAATCGGGATTTTCACGAAACAGCCTCGGAAAACTAATCTATTTAGATATAAATAATATTGTTAATACCCCTAAATTACCGTTTTTTGTCATACCAAGTCTAAATTTAAAAGTATTGATTGATTCCGGAGCGTCAGATAGTATCATAAATCCAGGACCGGCTTACGAGTTATTTAAAAAATTTATTTATAAGGAACCATTTTCAATGAAATCAGTTAACCAGATAACCCATGGTGAAGACAACGTAAGGTATCCTATTTTACAAGAATTTAATATTAATTACCAATTTCCAATGCGTGTCATGCAATGGCACCATCGATTTGACGCGCTTATAGGGTCAGCTCATCTTACAAAATTAAAAGGAAATATCGATTATAATAAACAAATTTTAACTCTAGGAAACAAAAAAATACCATTTTACCTTGAAATTAATCCACTGAATTTTACACCTTTCAAACAAATTTGTGAAAATTATGTATCAGTCCCTGTAAATATAGAAAAAGGCACAGTAGTTTTACCACGTATTGAAGAAACAAATGTTTTAATTTACGAGTCAATAGCTGAAGCAAAAGATGGATATTGTAGAGTGCCCATAATAAAGAAAAATCCAAATTCAAAATTTGTAGAAATACATTTTCAGGAACAAATAGATGTCGATCCATTACAAAATTACTCTGACGAACTACCTAAAATTTCAAAACATTTTGATGTAACAAAAGTTTTAAGAACAGATCATTTAAATACAGAAGAATATGAAAAACTTATTAATTTATGTCGAAAGTATAATGATATTTTTTATCATGAAGACTCAGATCTCTCTTTCACCAATGCAATTAAACATAAAATAAGAACTAAAGACGATGAAGTTGTTCACACCAAATCATACCGGTACCCTTTTCATTTACGTGAAGAAGTCCAAAACCAAATTCAAAAACTCTTAGACAACAAAATAATTAGACCCTCAATATCACCCTACTCAAGTCCGATATGGATTGTCCCGAAGCGTCAAGACGCTTCTGGAAAAAAGAAATGGCGCTTAGTGATCGATTATCGTAAACTTAATGAGAAAACGATCGATGACAAGTACCCATTACCTCGCATCGAAGAAATTTTAGATAATTTAGGACGCTGCTCCTATTTCACGACCCTCGATCTAGCACAAGGATTCCATCAAATTGAAATGGATCCTGACAGCATCGAAAAAACAGCATTCTCCGTAAATAATGGCCATTACGAGTGGATCCGAATCCCGTTCGGGTTGAAGGGGGCTCCCAGTACCTTTTCACGCCTAATGGATAACGTATTAAGACCATATTTATACAAGTTTTGTTTCGTATATATGGATAATATTGTTATCTTCTCGAAATCCCTTCAAGAACACCTTTGTCACATAAAAAATATATTTGATAAGTTAAAAGAGTGTAATCTAAAAATTCAGTTAGATAAGTCAGAATTTTTGCGTAAAGAGGTCGAATTTTTTGGCCATCTGGTCAATGTCCGTGGGATCGAACCGAACCCATCAAAAATAACTGCCATTCAGAATTATCCAATACCAAAGACAAGTAAAGAAATAAGAACATTTTTAGGATTAACAGGCTATTATAGACGCTTTATTCCAAATTACGCTAAAGTAGTATTCCCCATCAATAAATATTTAAAAAAGGATACCAAGATAAATATTCACGACCCGGAATACGTTGACGCATTTCAAAAAATAAAAGAATTAATTACAAATTCTCCTGTCCTGACCTACCCCGATTTTTCTAAACAATTTCATTTAACCACTGACGCAAGCAATATAGCTATAGGTGGAGTATTGTCACAAAATAATAAACCAATTGCGTTTTACTCAAGAACACTAAATTCAGCCGAGAGAAATTATTCGACCATTGAAAAAGAGTTATTATCCATAGTAGAAAATACAAAACATTTTAGACCATATCTCTTTGGACAAAAATTTGTTATAGAAACTGACCACAAACCGCTTGTTTGGCTATTTTCAATTAAGGAACCAAACTCACGGCTAGTTAAATGGCGACTAAGATTAGAGGAATTTAATTACGAGATAAAATACAAGAAAGGCAAAGATAACGTAGTGGCTGATGCCTTATCGCGAATCGAAATTAACGCGGTTGAAGACGACTTTGACCTGGAATCAATAATTAATAACGTAGACCCTGACGAAGACAGAGAAAGAGAAATAATTAACGAACTAGAAAACGACGCAAACAATGCCTCTACCAGCACGACTAATAACCTACCTGAAAGCAATGACTCACAGACACAACACTCGTCTGCAGAAAATCCAATTTTCAAAATACCTATATCAGAAAATCCAGTCAATTATTTTTCCAGACGAATAATTTTAGATTACGGACCAAAATATGACACACGCAAATTAAAAATATTCAAGTTTGAAACAATACATGTAAAGGTTCAACTCAATTACGAATTAAGACAAATAAATGACTTCTTGAAACAATTTATTGATCCAAAATGCACGTACGGAATTTTCTGTAAACATGATAGACTATTCAAATATTTCACTGCTGTTTCTTCAACATTATTTAATAGTTCTGTTAAAATAATAAAATCTAACGAATTTTTACAAGACCTTGAAAAACCAGAAACTCAACAACAAATTATAGACGAATATCACACACGAAACCACAATGGCATTAACGAGACTTATCAACATTTAAAACAAAAATATTTTTGGCCTAATATGAAAAATTATATAAACGCTTTTATTAATAAATGCTCAATTTGCCTTCAGACCAAATACGAAAGAAATCCGTACAAACCACAATTTTCAGGTCCCCTTTTAGCTAAACGCCCTTTTGAAGTTATACACATTGACACCTTTAGTTTCGATAATTGCAAATTCCTAACCATCATAGATTTATTCTCCAAATATGCGCAAGCATATTATATAACTGATGGATCCGCAATTACCGTGTTAAATAAACTTCGACACTATTTTTCCCATCTTAATCATCCCCTAAAAATAGTAGCTGACGCTGGCAAAGAATTTGCGAATACTACCCTTAAAGAATACTGTAATTTATTTAATATTAATCTTCACATAACAACCCCCCAAAATCCTAACTCAAATTCACCAGTAGAGCGACTGCACTCAACTCTTGTAGAAAAATTGCGAATTCTTAAATTACAAAACCCACAAGAGAGGCCTGCAACCCTAATGATAACAGCAACCCTTATTTACAACCAGTCCATTCATTCGACAACTGGGTATTCACCTTTTACATTACTATACGGCCCCTACGACGACTTACCAACAGTCACACCTGAAACTACCCTTTACGAAGAATACAATAACAATAGGCTCAAAGAAATAATGCCTTTCTTCGACAGTGTATATCAGAAACAAAAAGTAAGTGGAGACAAAAGAATTTCTAAAGCAAATGCGGACAGACAAACGACACCAGATTTACAAGAAACGACACAACTAGCTATTAGAGTACCAAAAGTAAGAAAAACAAATCCTCTTTATAAATTACGATCACATCCTAAACAAAAAGAAAACATTGTTACATTTTCTAAACCAAAAGCAAAAGCTCACGTTTCTAACATAAAAAGAGTAAGAAAGACTTTTTCGTTACAGGACAAAACTACTACTACTACAAACAACGATGACCCTCAACCTGGTCCATCCACTTCAAATAACACTGATAAAAACTAACGGATATTTTAAAGAGTATTTAGGCATAGCAAAAATACTCAAACATTATCATAAATTTTATTTTTATTTTAATATTACCGATATAGAAATTAATTATAACATATTATTAAAAAATTCTAAATTTTTAAACACTGGACAAATGTCTGCAAGTAACGAACGATATTTACTAATTTTAGATGACCATTTGTTACGATTAAGTAATGAACTACAAAAACTATCAATGCACAGAACTAAACGCGGATTAATAAACGGAGCAGGCTCTTTAATTAAAATGATAACAGGAAATCTCGACCAAGAAGACTTGAAAGAAATCAATAAAAATTTAGATAACCTTTTCCAAAATCAAGAAGATATAATTACCCAAATTGATAATTTAAATTCATTTGCTAATATAATCACACAAAGGTACGAAAAGGACCAAAAAATTATTAATCAAAATCTAGATCATATTTATCAGACTTTTTCCACTTTAGATAGCGAAAGAGAATTGTCGAGTAAAATTCATTTCCAAATTCACGTAGCTGTTAAATTACTCCATAATATAGAGATAATTCAAAGAACTATTTCCTTAAGTTTTAACGAAATTACTAATATAGAGCTCTTTACCACTAGTGATCTGTTAAATATTATTGATCACTTAAAGTTAAGTCATGACAGAAATGAATTGATCGACTTTGACAAAAATCATGTTTTTAAGGTTGTAGAATTTACCAAATTTCATATATTATCGGTTAAGGATACGATTGTATGCCTTTTAAAAGTTCCTATCCTACATCCCAATCCTGGTTCTTATTTTCGCGTTTATCCTATACCACAAAATTATATTCTCCTGGTACCACCCAGCTCATACTATTTAGAAACACCCTCTTCAAACTTATGGACCCAAGAGAAGTGCCCCTCTATAGAAGACGTGGTAATATGCAATAATCGCCCACGAGAAGAACATTGTCAGCTTGACACCTTACAAAATTGCACTTCTGCCAAAGTAATGAACCCCTACGAAATATCAACTCAGCTGCAGAATGGTCAGATCTTAATATCCACTAGCTCAGCAACCACTATTGTCGAAAATTGCGAAACATCGTTAGAACGAAAAATCTTCCAGGGAAACGGTCTAGTAACATCCCTCAATTCCTGCAAAGTCAAGATCAATGAGGAAATGTATGAAGACGTTGCTACCAATTTGACGCTACAACCCATAGAAGTCGAAGAATTGCAACCGACACCTCAACATCATATCCATTTTAAGCCAATTCATCTAAAAGAAAACAAAAGGATAAAAGAAGCATTGTCTCAAATACAACAGCATCCATTTCATCTCCGACCGTCCATGCAGTATTCCCACTTAGGCATTACCATTGGTGTATCCATCGCTGTTACCATTGTACTTCTGTTTCTTTTAAGAAGAAAAATTCGAAGCATCCTATACAAGTCCAACAGGCAAACGCAAACAGAAGAAGTGTCCGAACACGAGGACGTGTTAAAGATTTAAGGGTGGAGGAGTTACATCCCTGTATATTCTCAACATCATACAAAATACGACGAATCCTGAAACCATGCATCATCAGTTTAGTGACCTGTGTAAGAATGCTGATGCAGACGTTTGCATTTATGTTAGTTCTGTAGAACATTATTACATTCAATCGCTGTAACTCTAGTTGTTCACATGTTGTTTTGAATCACATATTTTATAATACATTTTAAGACTGAAATAATTGTACCACTTAAATAAATAAATTACTTTTTTCGGACAATCGCTACGAAAAAACCTAATTATATATATATATATATATATATATATATATATATATATATATATATATATATATATATATATATATATATATATATAAACATATAAAAATTGAAACTGACCCCGGATATGGGTTCTAGGGGTCCTAGTTCGCACTCATTTGAAAGAATTTTTGCAAAGTCTCACCATCGATACCTCTCTATTAGTGAATTTTTTAAAATAAAAATTTACTAAAAGTATACCAATAACTGTTATTCACAGAAATAAGTCCTGAGCGAAATTGGATATGTCAAAATAACCAGGGAATGTCATAAATGTCGATTTTTAAAAAATAAAGTAAACAATGAATTTCCACAATAGTTATGAATTAAAGGAGATAGGAAATGATAGCATAAGGGGAATTTTCAATATAGAACACGTTTATAAGTACAATTAAATAAATAAATAGGCTGTAACGAAATAAAACAAAAATGGTCTGTCTAATGGTCATTATCCAGACACACTTTTAGAAATGGGGAATTGCTATAAATAGCAAATATGCCATAAAAATAGAAACCTTCTATTGTGGAGCTATGTATATTAAATTTATACATTCTAATATTTTAATGCCATGTATATTTAAAAGAGTGTTGGATATTTTGGGTTAAATAATAAATATCATGAGAATTTAAGGAATGCAGAACAATGCTTTGTTTTTACTTATATTGTTTTGGTTGACTAGTAAAGATCGTTATAATATAAAGAACATAGAACAATTCTTTGAGTAATATAACGTTTTAGGGTTTATTTACTAGAAACATTGAAATTAATCAAACACTAGTTATTTTGTGCTGAAATTAAATTAGGGGTTGAATGTGTGAGGGTGAAATATCGGTAACAGAAATTTCATTTTTTTGTTGCAAAAACGGCGTTAAAAGTCTCAAAACATTTAGAAAACTTGATTCTGAAACGAACATTATTTATACGTCTGTGTGTCGTTTGGTCGGGCGGTCTGCCGGTTTGTCGGTCTGTCGGTCTGTATGTCTGTCTGTTTGTACCCACGATAACTTCAAAACGAATTGAGATATCGTCTTCAAATTTGGTATACAGTTATCACCCGAGAAACATATAGAACACATGATTTGGGAGCGAATTTTTTTTTATCTGTCTGTCTGTATGTTTGTCTGTTTGTAGCCACGCTAACTTTAGGATTAATTGAGGTATCGTCTTCAAATTTAGTATATAGTTAGCACTCGGCAAACATAAAGAAAACATGATTTGTGTTCGGATTGTTTTTCGGTAAAATTTCTCCAGGAGGTAGGTGATGAATAGGGGTGATTTGTGTAAAATTCGCATTTCCACGTTAAAACTCAAGTAATATAACGTTTTAGGGTTTACTTATTAGAAAAATTTCAATTTCATCAAATATCCGGTATTCTTTGCTGAAATTAAATTAGGGGTTGAATGCGTGGGGGTGGAATATCGGTGATAGAAATTTCGCACTTTTTTGCTAAAACGGCATAAAAAGTCTCAAATCATATAGAAAATTTCATTCTGGAACCAAAAATAATTCACTACTAGAGAGGTATATATATATATATATATATATATATATATATATATATATATATATATATATATATATATATATATATATATATAATGTATGTATCCAACAGATAACTCAAAATGTAATTAACCGATTTCGATGAAACTTGGCAAGTACCTTTATTTTATTAATAGCTTGGATGTTTTGAGTTTTCTTTCGAAAAAATTTTTTTCTCCGAAAATTACAAAGATATTTTAATCAAATTTGGTGGATATGTTGCCTTGGAAAAGACCTTACTACGTACCAAAATTCAACTTTGTAAGTTTATAGAAAATTAAGTTATTCAAATTTGAAGCATTAGTGATAATTAGCTACCATAACGCACTTGCTGCGTCCCGAATTTTTTTAAATTAAAATTAAGCTTTTTCCCTAGACAGGACGTTTCCAAACATTCACAGTTAAATTACTATCCAACTCAAAGATCTTACAGCTTTTTAGTGATTTTTCTTTAAAAAATTCACTATTTAGGAGATCCCGAATTTTGAACTTTGAAAAAATGTCTTCAAATGAGTGCAAACTAGGACCCCTAAAACCCATATCCGGGGTCAGTTTAAGTTTATATATTTATATATATATATATATATATATATATATATATATATATATATATATATATATATATATATATATATATATATATATATATATATATATATATATATATATATATATATATATATGTATGTATGTATCATACCGATAACGCAAAAAATAATATGCCAATTGTGATCAAATTTCGTAAGTACCTTCATTTTGCAAGTGGCTTGGATGAGTTCGTTAGCCAGGAAAATCGGCCAACGTTTTGCCGAAACATTTTTGCGTTTTCTTTCTGAAAAAAATTATATCTCTGAATATAACAAAGTAAAGGCAACCAAATTTAACACTCGTGTTTGTACTATAAACAGTGACCTATGTACCAAAATTTAGGTCTGTAAGTTAAAAGACAAAAAAGTAATAGGCATTTGAATAAAAAAAGGGGTTTTCCTCAAAACGTCAAAGTCGCGGTTTGAAACGTCCAAATTCGCAACATTTAGGCATAGAACCTGAAACAAATACGGATTATGTAAAGAAAACGTCGCAAGAGGAGTGTCCTGCAAACGCAAAATTCATTTCAAATAGACCCTGTCTCTGAGGCTTTGGCTGTAGATTTAGTTAAGTTTATGGTTTAACGGTCTATAATTTTTGGCTAATTTTCTTAGAAAAAATAATTTATTGGGGAGACCGCGACTATTGAATTTTAAAAAGATTTCTTCAAATGAGCGCAAACTAGGTGCCCTGGAATCCATATCCGGGTTTACTTTCAGTTTTTATCTGTTTGTATGTACAAGGTGACGCATTTCTACGGTAAAGCTCAATATAATTGTTATTATACAAGATACGATACAAAATTGTATACGTTAATGATAGTGTGTCTTAAGCTGAATCTTATAAAAATATTTTGACAATCACAGGGTGGTCCATAAGTCGTTGGTGACCCCTGCAATTGTTTTTTCGGACATCCTTATATTATTGCATTTTTGCATTTTTTATCGAAATATGATGCATGTTTGTAAGAAAAAACCGAGACGCAATAAGTTGCTTTTGGTAGCGAAGTTTCATTAAATGCTTTAAATTTCAATAGAGAAGTTTGTTGGCTATGAAACAAGTTTTCTCGAAAACATTTAAAGTTTATTTTCGGAAAATATTTCTACATTTTCAAACAATAGGTAATTTTTACAAAATATGGTACATTGTTTCTACTATATAGGCTATACCTGTAACCAGATTCATGCCTCCTTGCAATAGAGAGACATATATTTGCTATTGTCACATTTGTCTATGAGAATTAAGTTTATGGACTTTGTTATTTCTATGGTCAGTTGTAGTGTGTTGGTAACAGCGAACACTCTGGAATAATGTTTCTAGAAGGGACCAGAAGTGACAGGTGTGGAAGAGTGTAGAAAGTCTAAAATCTCTATGGACAATATAAATAGGCGAGCGTTACAGAGAGTAAGTTAGTTCAGTATTGAATTAGTGTGATGTAGAATAATTGATCATAGAGTATTAAGCGAGTCAGCAGTAAGTGTTGGTGTATAAGAAGCGATCAGAGAAGGCGAATAGTGGAATATAGTTCTATGGACATTTAGTAAAAGAGAGAAATATTTTAGTTGATATTGGTGTTGAAAAATAGTTGGTTATAATAAATGAGTAGTTTGAAAACCTGTGTTTTGTTAGTCAACAAATCCAAAACCCCCGTAGTACGTAACAACTGGTGTCAGAAGTGGGATTTTCAAGCTGCTAGCGGAATTATTTTCCAGCATATTCGTTGAACAACGTGAACATTTCTAGAATCTCTGGAAGATCAGTGTCAGCAGTAAGTCATAACGGGGTGTGTTCTTCAAACAGAATAAACTGTGTACAAGCTATAAGTACGCCTATGCCTAAGCACGTAGCGCAACAGCCAATATGGACGCCCAGGTATTGGGATTGATTAAAGAAATGAAAGAAGAGGCCAGAAAAAGAGACGAAGCAGCGAAAGAAGAAATGAGAAAAAGAGATGAAGAGGCCAAAGAAGAAATGAGAAAAAGAGATGAGGAGGTCAGAAAAAGAGACAAAAAATCCAGAGAAGAAATGAGAAAAAAGATAAAGAGGTGAGAAAAAGAGACGAAGAAGTCAAAGAAGAAATGAAAAAAAGAGATGAAGAGGCCAGAAAAAGAAAAGAAGAAGCCAAAGAAAAAATGAGAAACAGAGAAGAAGGAGCCAGAAGAAGAGATGAAGAAACAAAGAAAATTCTGCTAGCGATCATAAAAGGCGAATAGTGGAATATAGTTCTATGGACATTTAGTAAGAGAGATAAATATTTTTTTAAAGAGATGAAGAAGCCAGTAAAAGAGATGAAGAGGCTTAAAAAGAGCTGAGAAAAAGAAACGAAGCAGCAAAAGAAGAAATGATAAAAAGATATGAAGAGGCCAAAGAAGAAATGAATAAAAGAGATGAGGTCAGAAAAGGAGACAAAGAAGCCAGAGAAGAAATGAGAAAAAAAGATAAAGAGGTCAGAAAGAGAGACGAAGAAGTCAAAGAAGAAATGAGAAAAAGAGATGAAGAGGACAGAAAAAGAGACGAAGAAGCCAAAGAAGAAATTAGAAAAGAGACGAAGGAGCCAGAAGAAGAGATGAAGAAACAAAGAAAATTCTGCAAGAACAAGCCAGCAGAATTGAGAATATTACTTTGTGTGTGGAGGAACGTATAAAGCAGGTAAAAGACGACATCTTCCAACAAGTAGAAAGTCGAGTAAGGGGTATCAGCGACGATGTACATGACAAGCTGACGAGTGTGCAGGAAGTACAAGCAAGGTAAAGGAGAAAATGCAACCACTAGAAAATAAGTATGATATCCTAGTCAATGGAAACATCAGACTCGAAGATAGCCACGTAAGAAGTAAGCACATTTGATGTCTCAGTCCCGTGGGGTATTTATCTACGCCAGTTCGAAGCCGCTTCTAAAGCAAATTGTTGGAGCTAGAGAGAGAGATATAGCGAGAAAGCGACCTCGTTAATAGTAGCTCTCAGAGGAAATGCCCTCGACGTGCTTCAAGGAATTCCCAGGGAAGAACAGGACAGTTTTGACAGCATTCGGTATTACCTAGAAATGAGATTTGGAGACCAGCGTTTACAACAGCTGTACCAAACTCAGTTGAAAAGTCGCTGTCAGAAATCGGGCGAAACTCTGCAACAATTTGAAGCCGACGTTGCCAGACTAACGCAATCAGGTTACCCCACAGCTCCGATGGAATTTTTGAACCAGCTGTCGCTGCAAACATTTTCACTTAACAGGCGCTGAGGATGGCGAGACATAAAAACTTAAACGATGCTTTGGCACAATCATTAGAATTTGAACCTGCCAAGCAAGCCTCTAAAGGCAATGTGGAGGTTCGCAGTCTTCAAGTCGCAGAAGAGGAAAATAAAACAGATTTATCCAAAGTTGTGCAGATGAAGCACACGACTCATAAGGAGCCAAGGGAAGCTCATCGTGCAAGTGCCATACGCTGTTGGAACTGTGGCAAGGTGGGACACATAAGAAGTGAATGCCGGGCCCCAAGATCATCTTCAATCAACACACAGGAAAACTAAATGCAGCTAACTTTAGGGGGGGGGGGGAGAGTTGACTGCCCATCACAAGGCCCCGAAGTCGACAACTATTTCACTGGTCAACGATTTTGGCAACACGTTCGCCGTAGACGGATACATCAGCGACAAGAAGGCTCAAATGGTTGTAGACACTGGCGCATCCAGAACGATTATCCGTCGTGATGGCGGGTAAGAGAGCCAGAAAGAATCTACAAAGTGACCGCAGCTGGTGGCGAACAGATTCGTGTATTTCGTGAGACTGACGTCAAGCTACAAATTGGAGCTTGGAAAACCAAACAGCGAGTTATTGTTGCCGCCATATCAGACCCCATTATACTTGGACTAGATGTTCTACAAGGTCACGGTGTCAAGTTAGATCTCGAGAACATAATGTTTTAAATATCGGTTATGAGGAAGTAGTCATGTCGACTGTCAATACCCTTGCGATTCGAAAAGTCACGGCCAAAGAAGATGTCATTGTGAGAGCCCAGAGTGAAAGTATTGTCCCAGTGAAGATAGTTGGAGACATTTCGGGACAAGTGGTGGGTATTATAGAACCAGAAGACAACGATCTTTTTTAAAAAGCTCTACTAGTCGGTAAAACTCTTATTCAAGCAAAAGAGCTGGTAGCTGTCAGAATAGCCAACCTTAAGAGCTTTGATCAGAAGATCTTCAAAGGTTCCGAAATCGGAACATTCTCACCAGTAACCATCATAAGGTGTTGCCACTACCAAGAAAACCCAGCCTCGGCCATCCCGGATGAACAACTTCAAGAACATCTACGCGATGTCTTAGCAGAAGCTAGTGGAAATGTCTCTCCACAACAGAGGCAAGCAGTGGCTAAATTGCTGTCCGAATATCGCAATGCTTTCGTAACCGACAAGAACGATTTTGGAAGAACAGACCTAGTACGCCATCGCATTGAGACTGGGACATCTGTATCAATCAAGCAACCACCGCGAAGGGTACCATTGGCAAAACAGCACGAAGTTGACACCATGCTAAGGGAGATGGAGGAGGCACGAGTTATAGAACCATCTGAAAGCCCTTGGGCCTCTCCAGTAGTGTTAGTTAAGAAGAAAGATGCCTCTACGAAGTTTTGTGTAGATTACCGCCGGTTAAATGATGTCACTAAGAAAGATAGCTATCCACTTCCCAGAATTGACGATACACTTGATACACTGGTAGGTGCAAGATGGTTTTCGACATTGGACTTGACAAGTGGCTACTGGCAAGTTGAGATTGAGCCCAAAGACAAAGAAAAGACAGCGTTTACCACTGGTAGTGGACTGTGACAGTTAAACGTCATGCCATTTGGGTTGTGTAATCCTCCAACCACATTTGAGCGCCTAATGGAGAGAGTTCTAAGAGGCCTACACTGGAAAACATGCATCGTCTACCTAGATGACGTCATTATCTTAGGAAAGTCGTTCGAAGATCAGATAAAGAATGTCGAACAAGTGTTGTAGAAACTACAGAGAGCCAATTTGAAATTAAATCCGAAGAAATGCTGTCTTTCAAAAAGCTATCAAATACATAGGCCACATTATCACCCCAAGTGGAGTCAAAACCGACCCAGAGAAGACAGACTGTATTATGAACTGGGATATTACAACCAATGTACATCAGCTGCGAAGTTTTCTGGGCCTCTGCACATATTACCGCCGTTTTGTAAAGGGGTTTGCTGACATCGCGAAACCTTTGCATAAACTGACGGAAGAAAAGACACCCTGCATGTGGACCAATGATTGCGAAAAAGCATTTGAGATACTTAAACGGGCTCTCTGTTCATCCCCGATTCTGACATACCTCCAGCCTGGTCACAGGTTTATTGTGGACACGGACGCGAGTAATGTTGGTATTGGAGCCCTGTCCAAATCAGAAAAGACTATTGGGTGACGAGAAAATAACTATTATCAAGACGGAGCATTTTCACAAATATCTATATGGTCAAGAATTTATCCTGAGAACCGACCACGTTTCCCTACTCTGGCTTCTTCAATTTAAAAATCCAGAGGGGCAGATGGCGATGGCTTAAACGCCTTCAAGAGCACAATTTTACCATCGAACACCGCCCTGGATGACAGCACGGTAATGCCGACGCCCTATCTAGGAGACCTTGCCACCAAAATGCAAGCATTGCATCTCTGCCGAAAACAAAAAAGGATTGAATCTCAAAGTGTTTAGGAGGACAACGGTGCAACGTGTTAACCGGTGGGACCCGCAGAGGTTAATGGAGGACCCAAAAAGAAGACTCTGATATCCAACCAATCTACAGATGGAAGGAAACTTGCCACGAAAGACCCGCTTGGTCCGGTGTTAGTGATAAAAGCGTTGCCACCAAAAGTTACTGGGCCCAGTGGGCCTCCATTGAAATCAAAGATGGTCTTCTGGTCAGGAATTGGGAGTCAGAGGATGGAACCTGCATATTGAAGCAAATAATCCTTCCGCGGCCAAGAGGTAGAGAAGTAATCGAGGAAATCCATGGCGGGACAGGTGGAGGTTATTTAGGAGTAAACAAAACTTTGGAAAAGGTCAGAGAACGTTTTTATTGGTTAAGATGTAGAGATGATGTGGAAGAATGGTGCAAAACCTGCCAAGAGTGTGCACCCAGTAAGGGGCCTGAATAAAAAACCAGAGGGCGAATGAAGCAGTACAACGTGCGAGCACCATTCGAGAGAATTTGACGTAGCTGGTCCTTTCCCTAGAACAGACGCAGGAAATCGTTATATGCTTGTAGCCATGGACTATTTTAGCAAGTGGCTAGAAGTCTTTGCGGTCCCGAATCAAAAAGCTACCACCGTTGCAGAAGTGTTGGTGAATGAGTTTTTCTGCAGATTTGGTGCACCGCTAGAGTTCCATTCTGACCAAGGACGCAACTTCTAATCGGCTGTATTTCAGAATGTCTATGAGCTGATGGGAATTCGAAAAACAAGAACTACACCCATGCACCCTCAGTCTGATGGAATGGTGGAATTATTCAATGCCACATTGGAGTCCCATTTAAGAGTATTTGTCAATGAACACAAAACGGATTGGGACAGGCACATTTCACTAGTTCTTCTGGCATACCGATCGGCCGTACATGAGACTACCGGATATACCCAGCCAGCGTGGTTTTTGGGAGAAAGTTCAGACTTCCTCCTGATCTCATATTTGAAAACCCCCAGATGCTCTATGATCAAAGATTTGGAAGACAAAATAGAAGGCATCCACTCTGCTGTCACAACGCATATACGAGTAAAACGCGACCGCATGAAGACCCGATATGACGTGCGAACTAATTCAGCTGGTTTTAATGAAGGGGATCGTGTGTGCTTCTACAATCCAGTACAACGCAAGGGACGGTCACCGAAACAACAGAAATTATGGGAAGGTCCTTATAAGGTGGTCAAAAGAATCAATGATGTTGGCTATCGCATTCATAGGAGCCCGAAGTGCAAGATGAAGGTGGTCCATATGCACAGACTTACGCCATACCAAGAAATGTCAGAATTCGACCGGGACGATCGAATATAAGAGGGGGGCAGTGTCACATTTGTCTATGAGAATTAAGTTTATGGACTTTGTTACTTCTATGGTCAGTGGTAGTGTGTTGGTAACAAGGAACACTCTGGAATGATATTTCTAGAAGGGACCAGAAGTGACAGGTGTAGAAGAGTGTAGAAGGTCTAGAATCTCTATGAACAGTATAAATATGCGAGCGGTACACAGAGTAAGCTAGTTCAGTATTGAATTAGTGTGGTATAGAATAAGTGATCATAGAGTATTAAGCGAGTCAGCAGTAAGTGTTGGTGTATAAGAAGCGATCATAGAAGGCGAATAGTGGAATACAGTTCTATGGACCTTTAGTGTGTGTGTGTGTGTGTGTGTGAGAGAGAGAGAGAGAGAGAGAAATATTTTAGTTGATATTGATGTTGGAAAATAGTTGGTTATAATAAATTAGTAGTTGGAAAAGTTGTGTTTTGTTAGTCAACAAATGCAGAACATTTTAATGAAAATTCACTTCTATAACTCATTTACTGCGTCCAGACTTTTTTATAAAACATCATGGTTGTTAGCATAGCTACTTAATTCAATTTTGCTTCCTGCAAAGTTTCTAGCCTAAATATCAATATATCTTCGTATCTCACGTGAGCCCCTTGTGGCTTAATTCGAAGGGCGTTTTGCTTACGGATTTAAACACATAATAGTTTCGCGTGTCCAAATCCGACCGCCATTCCGGAAATAAAACATTTTCGGCGGTGCGATTTGAACTACCTACTAATGTTATCGTTTATCCTATAATAACCATCCATAACGCCAATGGCCTAGACAGTCGACGCAGTCTCCTAAACAAAACAAAAAATGTTTGCAAAAAGTAGGTAGGTACACAAATAAAACTCAAAAAGTTTCACAGGTACTTTATTTAAATAAAAAGTGTTACCTAGCAATTACATTGAGGACGATCTAAATGTAAGGAGAATATGTTTAGGAATACTTATACGAATACTTTCGTGTTATAGTGTCAACTGAACTATTGATTTGTAATGTGAAAAATATAGATATCTTACAAAAGGCACTCCAATAAACAAAGCTTTCCTTAATTATATACTTTTAACATACAAAAACTGCGACAATATAAAAAATTATATAACAATACACATATAGACACCAATGAGTGATACTAGAGATTAAGAACAAAATAAAAATATTGTGTAATTATACAGACAACTCAACAGAAACATAGTTAAACGATTAAGTACTTATTTTTTAGTATTGTGTGTATTCTATATATATATATATATATATATATATATATATATATATATATATATATATATATATATATATATATATATATATATATATAATATATATATATATATATATATATATATATATATATATATATATATATATATATATATATATATATATATATATGTTTAAATCAAATTAAAACTTACATATTACATTTATAGAATATAAAGAAACGACATCTTAAGGTCCTATAATTAAGAATTTCAGAAACAGTAACATATCAAG
The DNA here is from genome assembly GCA_964006375.1 of Tillus elongatus. Lineage (NCBI taxonomy): Eukaryota > Metazoa > Arthropoda > Insecta > Coleoptera > Cleridae > Tillus > Tillus elongatus. Next base: position 92,639,392 of record OZ023266.1, read on the forward strand.
AATAATGGCCTATACAAAATTGGATAATGAAGAACTGCAAATTATACAAATATAAGATTCTAAAAAAATGTATTATGTAGGTTGATTCCTTTTTAGTGTAAGTGATAGGTATACCTCCAGATTGAAATATTCCGGCTAATGCAACCTACCAACTACCCGTCGACTTTTTCATCAATAAGGTCAGTCAGTCATGAGTGGATAAATAAGTAAAATAATTAAAAATTTACATACTATCGCATGTGGTAAACAGGTCAAAGCATTTGTTTTGATTTCTTAGAAGCCAGAATTGATTATTTTGTCCCTTACCGCCGAGACATCAAAAATACAATATATTTATTATCTATCAATCAATTGTTTTCATTTATAATAGCTTCATTTCCATGTATATAAGAAGCTTCTATATAACTTTATTAAGATTATTATTTAGATTTCTTTCATAATTAACTTTAAGAAGAAATTTGCCAAGAAAAACATGATTTATTTTTTGACCTGCCATCAACCCAAATATTCTATAACTTAAATTTCTAATAATCCACTAAACGTTTTCTGCCTAGTTAAAGTAATAACTTTCATGGCTTATTTTTGGGAATCATAGAGTTCTGGCGATTTCCCAAAAATCCATTTTAGCAGTCTTTTGCACTCTATTAGCTTTACTCTTATGTTTGACATCATGTAACTTAGTTTCAATTTATCTCGCTTCTCATATATTTCATCAATTTTAAAATTGATATTTGTACAGGGTGATGCACTCTAGATGCTACTCTCACATAACCTTTGCATTCTTAAAGAAAAAATAAAATTAGGGTACTATGTCGTTTTTTCGAACTTTCTATATGTAATATTATAAAGTCGTTAGACTATTTATTAATGAAAAATCTATTGAAATATTAAAAAACTTATATCTAAAATACACAACACTTGGTAGTATTTCTTTATTTCTATTTCTAGACGCCTAAAACTACCAGAAAACTAGAGATGGCGCCTCGCGGTAATCTCTACTGCATATTATGGCAGTGTCTGCCTTATAAGGCCGACTTGTTGAAGGATAGGTAATGTCATACTGATGCGTCCCAACAAGTACAAAACCGGTCTCCTGTTATATATATATATATATATATATATATATATATATATATATATATATATATATATATATATATATATATATATATATATATAGAGAGAGAGAGAGAGGGAGAGTAGGGGGAGCGTAACTTCCGGAAACAAATGATAGGTTATGTACAAAAGTAAACAAAAAACAACAGTGCTATTGGGGCGGCAGGGTCGTGGACGAGCCCTGAGGGGAAAAAACAAACTATAAGGGCTAATTTGTTAAGAAAAATTTCTTGAGCCAGAGCAGAAATATCTAGTTATGTAACAGTTCAAACGGACTATTCTAGAATTGAAAAAGGGACCAAGTTAAACAATAGAGAGAGAGAGAGAGACAATTCAACTTCGTGAAAGTATTGATTATTTTATGATTACCATTATTATTATTATTATTATTATTTATTGTGTGAAGTAATTTTACAGCGCACCTTACAAATAAGGGAATCACGTGTCTTTGTAAATAATACCTCATGAAAAAGATTACAACCAACTGAAGAATTTTGTTAATATTGACAATAACGTGACCAAAACAGCAAGAACGTTAAAATAGAACATAGGTAGGTAGAATTCTATGAGCTAAAAAAAATATTAAAGTTAAAATCTATGATCTAAACGATATAAAATAATGTATAAGAAAGCACCGTACCTATCTATTGATGTGGATAAACAATTTGTAGATGTTTAAGAACTGTCTAGAAAAATAGCAATGAAAAAAGTGGGACAGCAACTGGATTAAGAATACCTAGATAAAATTCGGGAGTAATTTCAGCCAAGAGCTACTAAATCAGCATACCATTCAATAGATTAACAGTAGAATACAGACGTGCAGTTCATCATGCATTTATACTTATTGAAAGACCGGCTCAGTTTGGGCAAACGAGATAAAATAAAAATGTTAATAAAACCAATTTTAAAATGTCTTTTTTTTATGACAATAAATGTAATAACGGAATATTGTTTTTAACCAAGCACTAGTCAACGTTGGAGGAATGTTTGTGTGCACCTTCCTTAATTTCATAATTTTCTAGAGCACATTTTTCAAATGTAAAGGGTTGTTGACACTGATGATTTAAGACTTTTTACATTTTTGTCAAACCTCTATGGGGAGAAAGTCGCAAAAGCAGTCTGACAAGCCCCAGAAACAGGACATCAGAAAAATCATGACATGTATCAGCAATGCTTGTCATTTACAACGACCTAACTGCCAAAGGGTGGGCATATAAAACGTATAAAACCGAACAATGGTGGGCAAAACGTCTAGCAACCCACTTATTGAGTTTCAACACACCATAACAGACCAGAAACCATTCAGGATTCCAATCAAAGCCAGCCGTGACAGTATAGAAAATCATCAAAAAGCTCATGTTAAACTTGCTATATATTACACTATAGAACATTTTTAATGTAATATTTTCAGATTCCTGAAAAAACTACAAAGAAGCACCTAACATATTACAATTTTTGAGGATGCAACAGCGATGTAGGGGTAACTTCGTAGGAGCATATAGGTCCTATGGGCATAGAAGCACGTCAATACATTCTTTTTATTATATTTTAAACATTTTATTAATTTCGATGGTTATTAGCAGAAGGGTTTACACATTAGGTATTTCATAGGACCGACACATTACTTATACAGGAACCGATACCGTGTCCGAGGTTGTTTAATTTCATTTAAGTAATATTGGCACGTATCTGAACTGGGCGTCTGCGCGGAGGCGGCAAAGACACTTATTATTTTATGCATGTAATAAAAATCTCCCATGACTGTCCCAAGGTTGTAAAGAGATTTTGTTATTTAACCCAAAATTCATAATTGGAGGTTTTAAGATTGTGGATTATCTCACCAATTTAATAAAATTATGCAGAGCACATAAAAAAATCATGAAATGTAGCCATATAAAGTAGATTTATAAAAATATATATCAAAGCATACCACAATAAAGCTGTTAAACGAATTTATAACTTCAAAGATAAAACAAAAAGGATTTGATCGTTTATCTTCTTAAAAGTTAATACAATAGAGCTAAACGTTTTCAAACATTTGATTTATAAGCGAAACTTTCTAAAACCATTCATAAGTCATACATGAGTGAAAATTTTAAAAGTTAACCGATTTCCATTGAAATATTGTAGATTTTACGTAACAGTTAACAAAGAATTTTTTGTTGCTTTTTTAAAAGAAGATACAAATTTTTCCTAACTCACATTAGAGTTTTTTTCTTTTCTAACTTATTGCCCGTTCCATATATCAATTGTAAATTAATACTACACAGTACAGAACCTTGATGCTAAATTTTTGAAAAAATACTCAAGCTCATGATTCAATAATTTTGACAACAAAGTTGTCTTCACCAGTAGCTATTGATAAACTAACTTTACGAGCAAAATTATCCTATTTATTTACAGAAGCTAGCTAAACTGCAAATGATGTCATATCGGTGGTGCAATACCGGAGATTAGACACTGAGTCAGTGAATAAGTGGACACGCTTAAATGGTTGCTTTCAACATCGAATCTACAACCGGTTAGGCGTGTCCACTTGTACACTGACCCAATGACCCAATAATAGTCATTGAAATTCGTCGACCAGGTATTGCATCACCTGGGGTACGTTCGAAAACGTCGTTCTCTGTGTAATATTCACTCTAGCTCAAATTAAGTAGTGGGGGGATTCTTGCGACGCTCCCATCAACTTGTTTCCGAACGGCATCTCCGCAAAATTTTAATTATGAAAAGCGCGCAAGTCATGTTGATGTTTAAGATTTTGACATGCAATTATAAAAAGTTAGAATGTACCGCAAATAGTCGAACAGTCTGTTATAAGTACTGTAAACTATTGATGTTAACTATTAGGACGTGCGTATACCTTTCGTTTATTAAAGATTTTGCATTATTTCTGCTCATTATGGTAATTGAAACGAGAGATATTGTACTGGCTGTTGCTAATTTAGATCTCTTTTTTAAATTCATAAATATAATAACAGTGAAACTTTTCGGATGAAAATTCTAGAGACCTCATTAACATTTTTGATGAGTATGAATTTTTGTCGCAAAGAAAGAGTTGTTTAAACTGTTATGAACCAACTATTCCCGGATATTTTTTTAATTACTGATTATACATTCGCTTTTCGTTAAAATCCAACATCTTCGATGCGTTAGGTGACACGTGATAATGGTATAGGGCATTCGAATGTTTTAAGAACTTTAAAAACAGCGAAAACACTTACAAGACGGTGATTCAGATAGATTACAATTTTTCTAACAGACGTTTGATCTGCTAAATACGCATATTATTTCTTCAGCAGAAATTCTTTTTTCCGATGAAGCAACATTTGTTTTGAATGGTGAGGTAAATCGACAAAACTGCAGATACTGGGCAAAGAACAACCCCCATTGGATGCGAGAAACCAACATCCCAACGTTCTGAGAAAGTCAACGTTTGGGCTGGTATCTTTGGAGATCATGTGATTGGACCTATTTTCAGTGAAAACCTTAACAGGGAAATATATTTGGAAATATTAAGGGACCAAGCCATTCCTGCCTTAGTAGAGTTATTTCCCAATGCACTTGGTCGCAATCGTCCAAATGAAAGCATATAGTTGCACCAAGATGGTGCATCACCCCACTATGCTCTTCCCGTGCGGGAGTATTTAAATGAAACTTTTCCAGAAAAGTGGATAGGAAGAAGAATTTTCATAGAATGGCTTGCGAGATCACCAGATCTTACACCTCTGGACTTTTTCTTGTGGGGACATCTAAAAAATAGGGTGTAAAAAACACAGTCTTTGGATTTGAACCATTTAAAGGGAAGAATAAAGAAAAGAATAATTAGAAACATCACACCGGAGGTTTAAAATATAGTCAGAGATGGGTTTTACATAAGATTAATTCGCTGTTAGCGAGAAAAATGGAAAACACTTTAGACATTTAAATGTCTAAGACATGCTCAATTTAAATGTCTAAGAAGAAAAAATGTTTCTTTTTGAATAATTGTGAATTTGAAAATAAACGGTTAAAGTTTTATTGCCAGTCATTAAAGTTCTACCATGTGTAGCAGTCTGACTTCCGGATCAAAATTTTTGGTACCATCAAATATAGAAAAACATGCTCTTTGAATTTCCGTTGAAAAATGATGGAGTTGCTATTTGAAAAAAAAAATCAACAAGAGGTGGGGGTCAAATGGTGAGAGGTGAAAATTACAAACTAATACTACAAGGTGTGAAATAAATAATAGTCGAGGTGTACGAGCGTTTTTCATAAAAAAACATTTCTCTTCGAATTATGAATTTTATTCCATAACTGCAGTCCACAGTGTATCAAAATGTGTTTAATTAACTGGATATGTTCCAAGTCAATCATATGCTGAGCAACGATAGATTTTTATGTTGTACTGGATTTGAAAAGAGCCATGTGCTCTTTCAATCTTGTTATTATTTTCCGCGTTTGCCTAAAATAAATTTTTTTGTACGTATTACTAGATATCTGATAAATACCCAATTTTGGTGTGGGGGTCAGTAGTAGGCACACTTTGGTCTACCTAAGGTGATGTTTAAGTTATCAACTTTATAGACGACTCTGAAGCCATTATTTTTGAATATTTCCTCTCACCATTTTTGTACGAAAAGAATAGTAGGAAGTACAGCGAACTTCAATGTCTCAATGTTACTTATCGACATTCTCCACCTATACCTACTAAATAATCAATATATACACAATTTCTCGAGATGATACCTTACAAATCGTAATATCCATAATTTTGTTCAGCTCTGAATTGTGTGGCTTACTGCTCAAAGGAAAACTGAGTAACCACAAACAAGAAAGCTCAAACTGAAGATTTTGTGACTAAAAGGATGATTTGAATTAGATGGTATAAAGCGATTTGTAGAAGTTCCCTTTCTATAAACGTAAAATTCTAAGCTATCAACAATTTTTATAATATGAGTGTCAAGGAAGGGTAAGTTCTCACTGTAAACCATTTCGTAAGTAAACTTAATTGAAGGGAATCTACTGTTTAGCTTATTATTAAAATTACTGATGTTATCTTTACTAAGGTCAAATATGACAAAAATATCGTAGACATAATATCTCAACCATATCCCCGGAAAATACTTCACTGTTCCAGCCGAGTCACTCTTTAAATCGGCTCATGAAAACTATGGCAACGAAGGGAGACAACGGATTTCTCATTGTGTTTCTTTACGTTCGCTGATAAAACCTCCCGCCGAAACAGATAGTGAAATCAACTTAATATGTCTCTCTACCTGTATGCAGGATATCTGGTTATCATGAAGCATCTCCTAAAGATATTGAAGAGCTATGGCGATTGGGATGCTGGGGAACAACAACTTGAGATCGAAAGATAAGTTGGTTCATCTGGTTTCAACCTAATACATTTGATTCTATTAATTAAGTCAGTGGAATTTTTCACCGAAATGATATGGGTTCAGTTAATTCAACACTTTCTATTATAACGCAAAATAATCCATGGTCGCTTTCAATATCGACACAACAATCCATCATTAGATTGCGTCGTGCGGTATTACATCATCAGGTGTGGAATCATGTGGTATTGTATCATTGGGTATTACAACACCGGTAGTTTAGGTATATCAATACGATAATTATTCGCATACAGTTAGACGACAGCTACTGATAAAGACAACTTTGCTGACAAAATACGTATTTACCGTGTACCTCCCTGTTATTATTTTTGAGCTTTTTTGGGGTGATTCCGCTTTTTTGTTTTAGTTTCCACCCACAGTGTCCAACCTTGACATTTTAATTACAATCATGTTAACTAAGGCTTTTTCAACGAATCACAGAAAATACACATAAAATTAGCCACTGCAACTGAGAAAAGAGTTAACAACAAAAAGTCAAAGAAAACTGTCCGATTGTCATATTGTATATTTTTAATTAGCCCCCCCCCCCCCTCTCTCTCTCTCTCTATATATATATATATATATATATATATATATATATATATATATATATATATATATATATATATATATATATATATATATATACATAAATAGGTCCGTGGCACATTGTCCGCCCTTGTCTACGAGCGTAGAACAACCTCTTTTTAGGCAGTTGTAGACTACTCTGTTTAATTGCATATCGATGGTCTTGTCAACTAAAGCGTTTATTGGTGGCAAAGCAGTACACTGCAACATGCTATGTGTATAGGGAACGAAAAATAAATAGTTGGGGAAGCATATAGGATGTATTGCGTAAACATAGTGTAGGTAAAACACTGCCTTTGGACACTGTAAGTGGAACCTGAAACTGAAAGCAGAATCACAAAACACACTCAAAAAATGATAACAGGGGGTGATGCCCTAAATGAGTATTTCGACAACGAAGTTGTCTTCATCAGCAGCTGACGGCAACTTCTTTTTTGTGTTCTTCTGGGTGATTCTACTTTTTGTTTCATAGTGTGGGTAAGTTTAGTCCACATAACTATTATATTTCAAGACGTTCTGAAATTGACGAGGTTTTATTCGCAGAAGATTTATATATTAGAAAATATTAGGCTATTTAACCCATTAAGGACTATATTTTTTTGTACAAAATTACTGGAAGTGACTTCATTTACACAAATATTAATATTATTAATATATAAATATTAATATTATTAAATAATGTTGAAATTTTCTTAATAGAAATACTTTTTGTATAAACTAGAGAAAATGTGTGACCATATGGTAATGCCAATTCTCAACCAACGACAGAATATATTTCCACGAGTGATGAAATATTTCTATATAAAAAACCTCATCGGTTTGGAGTGTTGCAAAACAAGGAACGCATAGGCCTACTTGACCACTTCCGCGTTCTATTCGGGTCACTGAAGTACATCCTTTCCCAGCACATGGTCTTCTTTTGTTGTTAGGCACAGGCTGTACAAAATGGTCTTGATCATTGTACCTGAGATCATCTGATACTATACTTATGGTAACACTGTTGAGTTCTCTGGACGGTCTCCCGCAGCGTCTTGGGTGTGTTCCATGCTTTAACAAATATCCGGTCACAACTGTTCTCCTAAAATCAAGGTTGGAAATATATTCCGGATGGCTTTGTTTGTACAAAACCCAAGCATTGTGCGTGGACGCGTCTAATAGCAATGTGAAAATAGACCAATACTATTTTTCGCTCGTATTCCACTACGATACTTGGCTATGTCTTCGTCCATCCGATTTGTTGCACCCATGTACTTATTATACATGCCTATCATATGAGGTCTATTGATAGTTACTTTTTTTTCTCCTCTGCGCTAAAACATTTTAGTGTCCATTGGTTGAAGTCGATAACTTGTGGATGCCATAGATACAACCGAGTTGTCATACCAATGGACCAACATGATGCCTTTATCTTTATTTAATTTTGACTCTATATGCGCTCTTTGTTTGCGCTGAAGTTGTCTTTTATTTATAAGCGGACATCCATTAGGAACTGTTCGCTCGGATTTTACCCATACCTCCGTAACCCATCTCCGTGGGATGGGCTAATAAATGAAAACTAGTAAATAAATTGTGAAAATAAAATTGGTACCGTAAATTTTTATGGGGTAGTTCGTCAATCATGACAAGAAATATAGAGGCACATTTTCCGAACTGACTCTCATAAGTGGAATTTGGCTTCACAGATTTCGCTTGATACAGCTCAAAATTGGATAAGTAGTAATGCTCTGTGTTGAGTGACCACACTTTGTAGCGTGGGCTTGCGTATAGGCTTGCCTCGAATGAACTGCCTGTACCCGTGTTTACAAAAATACCTTATCATTGATTCGTCAAAGTTGTTATGTTCTGTGGGAATATGATGATATTGGAAGTTCTTTTTATTTTACTCATAAGTGATCGTAGTTTCCACATCTTATCACTGGTGCTTTTATTTGCGTTATCAACACAATGTAAAACACGCATAATTGCGATGAATCTATCATGCCTCATTGAGTAACAACCATGAAATTCGTCATATTACTTCCGGTGTCCCAGTAACTTTTCTTCGATGGTAACTGGTTGTATTCTGACAAAAAAAGGATGACAATAAAACATTTCATTTCTTCTTGTGTTACCACAGGGTTTGGACAATTAAGAAATCCTGCATACTCGTTCGATTGTTTCACGAACATATCAATGATGCTATCATCTATCATCATTTCAAATAACTCAATTGGAGATTTGCATTTATACTCATTGAATTGTATATTACAAAAATGTTGACTATTTTGAGGCGGGGCAACTTCCTTTCGTCGGGGTTATCACAGTTTCCTCCACCGCTAACTCTTCTATATCTTCCTGTTGATTTTGATTATACTCAACTTGTGCTGAAAATTGGCGCCTTGATAAATTGTCAACTAAGCTCGGAGAATCCTCATTGGCAGAATCTTCAGCTGTCAAAACTGCTGTACCCGGGGGAGCTACATATATATCTGGCACATCCAAGTTATCGTCATTTTCAAGTATATCGATTAGTTCAGACAATGGTAGGCCCTTTTGCCTATTCAAGTACTCCAGATCGATATTCTATCTGCAAATGAAAAATTTAATTGAAGATGTATTTAAAATAGTGCTGTGACCATACAGTAACACAGAAAAAAGTCACTACAGTAACCCAGGTTGAGGCCCTTGAAAATGTTAAGCAATGAGTTTATGTCTAGTGATTCATCTTCGAACAATTTCACATAAAAACATTACTCTGCTTTCAATATTATAATAATGATTACCACTTACTTGGTCCAATGTGCCATTTTCTAGTAGTCTAGACTGTAACTCAGGTTTTATCCAAAATTTTAAACACACAATGAATCTAATGGTATCAACTACAAGCTCATATACGCTGCTATCAACCTTAAAAGTTCCACAACTTGAAACTTGCGGTAAATTTAAATCTTAGAAGCCACTGTAACCACATGGTAACGCTACATAAGGGGTTAAATAACATTTTATTTACTTGCCCAACTAGGGACCTATTGCATGATGTAGGTACCAGCGTTTACAATACGTTTTAAATATCTGACATCTTACATCTTGTAAATTGAGCTAGCGCACTGCTGGGGTTAAACATTATTTATATTAAGTAAAGCTACAACCCACGGTGGCTGAATTTGTTAAGAGGTTTCCCTAACAATTTAGACGCGAAGGCAGTGGGAGTTAAAAACAGTCTGCTCCGCAGACAACAAAATATTTTTGGCAGTGAGATTTGTATTAATAATCTAATCAAATACAATCGTTAATCTAGCCACTAATGGCCTAAGCTAACGATGCGGTCCATATATAAAAACATGTTAAGTTTATTGAATCTCATACAATAAATTAAACGTTGAATGTAGCGGCTTCTCCTCCAGACACCAAAATTTACTTAAGATTTCTCTTACTCCCGACGCGTTTCGACACTCAAAGAGATCATCCTCAGGGGAAAATCTAAAAACACAAACAAGACAGGTCTGTCAGAAAAACATTAGTTTTTCCGGTAGGCAATTGTGCATCACCGAGCACAAGGATGACAAGGTGATCCTCACAGAAAAGTCAAAGGTCACAAGTCACACAGAAGAAACACCGACCAACAGTCAAGTCAAAATATAAAAATCTAAAAACTATGGATACAGTAACCACAGTTAAAATATTGATTTGAACATGCAAACTACGTTAACAAAGTTAAAAGCATCAAGCAACTAAAAAGCACTGATTTTTAGATTTTCCCCTGAGGATGACCTCTTTGAGTGCCGAAACGCGTCGGGAGTAAGAGAAATCTTAAGTAAATTTTGGTGTCTGGAGGAGAAGCCGCTACATTCAACGTTTAATTATGGTAATCCCAGACGGTGTGACGTTCAGAAATGATCTCATACAATAAAGATTAAAAAGGAGCCTCGGTGGTTTAAGGGTAAGAACGTGTGCCTCTGAACCGAAGGGTACTGGGTTCGATCGCAGGGTTCTCCTTTCACTTTTTCAGTACAAACTGTACAATTAACATCAACCAAGGTTCTGGCATTGTATTTGAGCAAGTTGACTGTCTGCACGTTCCGCCCTTCGGAGGGGGCGTAAAGCCGTCGGTCCCGTGTCTATGCGATGTTGGGCACGTTAAAGATCCCTACCCTCCTTACAGAACGGCAGGGGTTCTGCAAAATTTCCAAGATAATGAGGTGAAACTGCTCTCTGGCGTCGGTGATTGGCCATAGTCGCGGAAATAGGCGGACGTTAAAGAAACAAAAACACGAACACGAACAAAGATTTAAAAGGTTTAGAAGGCTAAAATATAAAAAAAAACAAAAAAAAAACTTTTGTTTGTAACGTGATCGCGTTGATTTCTTGGTCGATTAGGGGTATGGAGGTGATGTATTAAATCAATATGAGCTAGGTGCTAGCTCATATCGTACCATTGAAAATATTTTATTGACAGTGGTGGGATTTGAACCCGCGGAACCTCTGTGTCCAAAATCGTAAGTCTAATGCTTTTACGAATCTAGTCACGACTGGCCCAAAATTTTGTATGACTAAAATGTAAAAATTTGAAAAATGTGAGACCTTGAAACTATGGTTGCGATGGACGTCATAGACGCCAATTTTCCTGGTAACAGATTTCTGATATTTAACTTGAATCTAAAGTATTTAAATTTATAATCTGAAATACTGTGTTCGTAGTAGAAAATTAGCCTCTTTTTATTATTATCTTTTGTCAAGAGCAACTTTAAGCCTATACTTACTGTATTTTTATTGGCCTTTTCCCTTTTTACGTTGATTTACAGAATGTTTTCTTCTTAATAGGTTACATTCTTATGGAAATGTAATATCAGGATATAAAAGTATACCTACCAGCGCCCGTCACATTAAACTTCCTATAGCGTGATGAACTATATAAGTACAATAAAAATCGTATATGTAATCAAAACCATAGCAATCAATATGCTAAGCGACTAAATATTGTTTATACAATAATTTATATATATATATATATATATATATATATATATATATATATATATATATATATATATATATATATATATATACAGAGAAGTGACGTTTAAAAGATTATTAATAGAATGACTGTCGAGCCTACACTACTACATTGTAGGTATTTTATTATAAAAAAATAAAACTTCACCAGAAAGAGTAATATTTTTAAGAAGTAGAAGTTTAGCTATATTTACATATCATTTAAACTATAATAAATAATGTAATTAAAAGAAATATTGGTAGTTGTTGAAGGCTTCTACAAGATAAATTGCTTTACGTCTAAACCTTAGAAATGGATAGAAAAAATCATAGTAATTAAATTTAAAAGTTTAATTACAGTTATACAAATAAAATCAGCCTGCATTCCCAAGTAGCTTAAAATGTAAACAATACTACGAGCAATAAATATGCCACACTTGAAATGCTTTTTTCTTGAACAATATAATACTTGTTTATGTATTTCCGTTCCGAAATAAATAATTACCTAATTGTTTAGTTACACAATTAATTGTAAAAAACGACGTCTTTGCCAATATAGGTACTTATAATTAGCTCTTTATATAATTTTAATTTATATCACATAAAATTAGCTGATCAGTTATTTGGCCAATCATATTCTGATCTGAACTACAGTTAAAGTAGTAAAACTGACTAGAATCTGTTTTGCCAATCATGAACTTTCTTTTAATAATTATAAAGTCATCGCAATGTAATAATTCAAAACTAAAAAAATCAACTTTCAGCTAAAAGTGTAACAAATAATGTTCTGGTATTTTTTACCAAATCAAAGTTTTTGTTTTTTAATATTAAAATAAATAGTCAAAACGAATGTACCTTTTATAATTATTTTTTTGCCGGGTCTTGCGCTGATCTAACGTCTGTGATAAATAGGCGAATGTAGGATAATGGAATATGCCGGTGCTTCTCTGTTTAAAATTGTATAGTTTAATAGTTTGGTTATTCTCTAACCAGTCATTAAGGGAAATGAATACGAGTTGAAGTAGCTGAAGTACAGTCAGTATAATAAGCAATAGAAAATTACAATTATTAGTATCTTTTAACATTGCAATACTTTTACAGACATGTAAGAAATTACAAATAAACAATGAGATTATCCTATATATTAATGGTTTTTGTGATTTCTTTTTACATAAAATATTGAAAACGAAGTATAATATAATGTAGGTAATTGACTATTACGAGCTTTTAAATGTAGTAGGTATTGATACATTTGTTTATCAAGAATGTACAGAAAAATATCTTAAAACAATATAAAAAAGTATATGACTTTTTGAAAAATAAACACATCTTTGATAAAAGCTTTTTATTTTATTTTCATTCACATAAATTCGGATTTTTAATGTTCAAGTTTGTATGACATTACTACCACTGTAATTCTGTTAAAGTTAAACAAAAAAAATCTTAAGAAAAGGTTATGCAATTACCATTGTAAGAGCTTTTTAATATCAGTAGTACTTCTATCATATATATATATATATATATATATATATATATATATATATATATATATATATATATATATATATATATGAGACATGCTTGGTTCTCGGGTTAAACCGCGTCCAGAATTTATGGAAACTCGACGTTTCGGCTCCTGTTTTGGAGCCATTTTCAAGAGGTAAAGGAAATATGTAAGGACACTCTAAGGCCTCAATCTGCCTACTCCTTAGAGTGATGGACAAAGGTGGGTAAAGGAAATATGTAAGGGCACTCTAAGGCCTCAATCTGCCTACTCCTTAGAGTGGTGGACAAATGTGGGTAAAGGAAATATGTAAGGACACTCTAAGGCCTCAATCTGCCTACTCCTTAGAGTGATGGAGTAGGCAGATTGAGGCCTTAGAGTGTCCTTACATATTTCCTTTACCCACATTTGTCCACCACTCTAAGGAGTAGGCAGATTGAGGCCTTAGAGTGCCCTTACATATTTCCTTTACCCACCTTTGTCCATCACTCTAAGGAGTAGGCAGATTGAGGCCTTAGAGTGTCCTTACATATTTCCTTTACCTCTTGAAAATGGCTCCAAAACAGGAGCCGAAACGTCGAGTTTCCATTAATTCTGGACGCGGTTTAACCCGAGAACCAAGCGCATGTCTCACATTAAAGACCGCGGAAATCTTTCTGAACATATATATATATATATATATATATATATATATATATATATATATATATATATATATATATATATATATATATATATATATACATCAAACAGAAAGGGACTATAAGCCCTAATCTTGTAGCAGTCGTTACATTTAGATCAATATTTATATAATTTCCTCATTAACGCATTCAACATAGTAGTCAACGGTTTTATAAATATAATGAAATAGGTATGCAGCTTTTAGGCGATGAGCTTCAATGCGAGGGAAACTGGTATGTATTTCTTATGATGGCGAAAATGCATTAACAAAAACTCTTACATTCCCTTCCCTTAGCAATGGACAAGCGGTACTATCGCCAACGATTTCACAATCGTTTGGTCTCTTCTACAGAGTCTATAGGATAGGCACTTTGTGTCCATCACTCACTTGTTACTCATTTCGCTGAATATTCGGAAGCCCGATTTCATTTAGTCGATTGGTTTTAGATGCGTTTTAACTATCATAAATATGGCACACTGGCTCTAATACGAGCGGAGCTGGTACCTATGTGTCTCTTATGATGGCAAAATGCATCCAACAACCACTTTTAGAAAAGTGTTTTTAAAGCTCTAACCGTTTTCTCGACAAAATGGTCAAAAGCTTTTTGCTATTAAAAAAAATTAAAACCTAGATAGATACAGAGTGATTCACATATGATATTACCCCATTAAACATTTAATTTTTTTGAATTAGGAAAAAGATAATCAGAAAGGACTTGTCGAAAGTTCTTTCGAGTTTAGTCCACATTTCGGAAGAAACAATAGTTGGGTCTTGCGTTTACAAATTAAAAATATGTGTTTTTAAATGGACACCACATAGTATTATTTTTTTGTAATCCACGATTTTCCGTTTGCATCTAAATATACATAGTCATTCGCAAAATATAAAACTTAATAGTAATTGAATCTCAGTCAAGCAAACACTGACCGTTTTGCAGTCCGCTGAAAATGAAGTTTTATTTAACAAATGCTGTGTGCCTTGAGTAGACAAAGCTTTACAGTTGTTCTTTTGTTAAATTGGTATGTCATATATTCACTTGGAAAATACAAAACATTACTATAGATCATTTACAATTTTAGGTGTTCCTTTGTGAAATAATATAGAGAGATTTTACACTAAATATTATTGATCCTTTTGGTGCCTAAATATTCGTACTTTCAGATGATGAGAGCTCACAGTGAATTTTTCTTAAAACGCTGTTATTTCAAATACACACACCATAGTTCTTATAGAGCTTCTTTAATAGCAGATACGCAATTGTGGCGTTCAATCTTATTAAATTCTTCCTGTGGTTCATATGAATATTGCTTTGTCGAATTTATTTTATGAACAGCTATGTTTCCCAAACTTTCCAAGTGATGCGCCTCTGTTCAAATTTATTTGTAAATAAATGGGACGAATCACGCGATTTTTATATAAATACATCAAATTCAATGAAGACATATACGCTGTGTGTTTAAAATCATGGAAATGGAATATTTTCTTTGTTATGTTGGTGTTTTTTCAAACAAGAAAAGTTAAAGTTGGAAGCTGTTGAAATGGCTTTACATTTAACAGACATTTATATGAAATAACATTTTATCCTAGAAAAAACAATTAACAAAGCTATAGCAGTAGTATTTATAGATCATAATGCATCTGTCAGATAAAAAACAATTTTTATCTTGCATTCAGTCATCAGTTCGTTGGTTTTGATAGGATCTTAATATCAAAGTTCTATAGTCTGTGAATGACAGAAGCAAAGATTGGTCATGTATGTATTAATGGAATCAAAAAAGATTATATATTATAAAAAACTAATAACAGGTTGTTTTGTTAATACATAATTTTTAGTTGTAGACGTTTTAGAAAAACAACCAAAAAAAAACCCTTAACCGAAAAATAAAAAACTTAGAGGTTGTAAAATCTTATGTGAATCACGCTGGACAATAAATCAAAGTCCACAAAATGTGAATATTGGAATACATGATAAGCACTAATAACTAAACTTTGGATGACCTAACTCTCCACATTCTTTAGACCTGGCGATTGTTTTCCTTACACAGTAGGCGTCATCAAATGATGAAATTATGATGACTTTATTTTATCTTCTGACGTTAGCTGGGTTAGCGAAACGACCGGTAGGTCTAAAATGTGTTGTAGTTAATTGAGTTCTCCAGTGCACTTAAAAGTACACATATTTTAAATGTGTAGTTAATTAAAAAAAACAAAGATTAACACCCAATTATACATAACACATATAGATAAATAAAATAATTTAACCACCATATAGTCAAATAAGTTCAAAAGGAAGTGTCACGCGAGCGATGAAGGTTAAAAATTTAGCTTATGGGCCTCACGTATAATCGAGTAGGTACTAGGTTCATTATATAAATTTCAATGAATGATTATTAATGCTATTATTATTTGACGTTGCATTTATGTAAATATACTAATTGATATATTTATTATGGTATGATATGTACAATCTTGATAAACGCGTACCTAACTTATATTGTAAATTAACCAGTAAATATAACAAAATATTTTGACAAACATTATTTTCTAAATGGTTATATTATAGATATTACACTCTAGTATATTATTGTCGATATTTCAATTTATTGTCATAGTTTCCTTAAAATTAGTTATAAATACTATTTGAACAAGTGAATAAGAGAGATATGGTAAGATTATGCTGATTTGCCTGCGATATGTTATAAATGTTGTCGCATAAAAAATTACAAAATAATATTTTTACTATTTAATTTCTGATAAATCTGCTTGAAATGTGATGTCACAAAGAAAACCAGTAAACATATTATTATCTGTGTCATGCATTTTGTTAATCAAATTTGATTTGACTAGATGATATTATTTGAAGCAGATATAAACGTTACTGATTTTCTTTTTCAAAATTGTAAAATCTCTAAATGTAACTTACAAAATAGGTTATAAAATAATTAATATTTTATCATTATTGTCCAACGTTATAAACAGCCTTAGATATTAATTTAACTGTATAGTAATGTATATAATACAAAGGTTCAGAAATTATTGTCGAATTTGTGCACATATTACCTAATCTTAAACTTACATATAATTATTATCAGATTTATTGTCATTTGTCCAATTTATTGACTTATAAGTATACACGGTATAATAAATTGCAAATTTCTTTCATCTACAACAAATTACTTTAAACATTAAATAAAAAATAAGTGAAATCTCCTGGCAATTATTACTTAAAATGAAGATTTGGGCATGTTGGAACATTGGTCAAATTTCACTAGCTTTAAAGTAAATTAAAACACCCTTACAAGTACAAGTATGGTTCCATTGTGACGCAGATTGTCAACCGCGAGCTCGTAAAGTGCCGGATTCGATTTCCGGACAGGCCAACAAGAAGTTTATCTCGCTTAACAAAAAATTGCAGTAGTTAGAAAGAATAATTAAAACTATTACACTAGTGGGCTACGATGGATAGCTTTTAGCAATGAAAAAGGTCCAAGTTGACAACTAGTGCCCTATAAAGTATTGGTAAACATTCCCACGTGTCAGAATTTGTTTTAAATCGTGAGGTATTAACTGCGCAATATTAGTTTATTCGACGTCCATACTGAAAGCAAACGTTTAACATTCCATTATATTATTTTAATACCTAATAACCACCAGTGGCGGCTGGTGCTTAAGATTTTTGGGTGTGCTGCATGAAAAAATGTAAGGATAAATGAAATGCTGATTTAAGAAAAGTGATCATTTTATGGCACAATAATTACCTACATTGATTTTCCCGGACAATATAACAGTTTTTATTTTTTTACTCAAAAATAGCGCATTGCAGGAAAACAACTCAAGAGAACTCTTATGTTTCCAATAGAACGAGGATATCAAAAATAATTTTTAGGTGGAGAAAAATCATTGGCATACTTTTTTTGTTAATTCGAAATTATGGAAGTCAGTGCCCGTATGCGCGCCACTGTTAAAGCTGAAAATTATGTTTCTATTGAAAAAAATACATATTTAGTAGCTGTCGCTCCGTACTAAATATCACTAAAATATCTCTAGCGGTTTCGTAAATATTAATTAATTTCCATTTTTTCATTAAAACTTTAACACCCCGTATTTTCGTAACAAAACTAGGTGATGGATTTTATAAGTTTTTGTTAAATCTGGTGTGTCTTTATTCAAACAGTTGAAGAAACGAAGTAATTTTGCAGCTATTTGAAGGTAATTACTGTTGTTTGAATTTGAGCACTGCACATTTTTAGCATAATAATTTAAAAAAACATTTGTTATTTATCAAGTAGGATTTTAAAAGTAGACACCCAGTAATGTGGATTTAATATTATACCATGATTATAACAATACTTTCAGTTATGTCGAAACTTATGATTATAATACTTTTTGGTACCTACTAATCTTATTTAATTGAAATGATTGATTTTTCGCTAGAAGTTTGATCTGTATAGTCGGCAACAAATATTTCATTACATATATAACTGTAGGAAAGTAACTATTAGCAACATACCTTTTAACTTGAAATTATCATGCCTTACAATTTAATTTCTACTTGTAACCTTGTAACATTCCATAGAAAAACCTTTTTTTCGACGTGAGATATATATATATATATATATATATATATATATATATATATATATATATATATATATATATATATATATATATATATATATATATATACCGAACTGAAATGTCGGTAATGAGAAATTATTTTGGACACATTTTGGACAGTGTAACAAGATGAAGCTTTTTCCAACGCCTTTATATGCTTTAATGTATAACATTGTACATAATTATAACATTAAACTTTCTTTTCATATTGCTTATTTTTAATTCATTGCAATTTTTACACTTTATTTTCAGTTCAAGTATATTTTATAGCAATCTGACGTGAAGAATAAATAGTACGGAAACTATGAACCACACCAATGATTTAAGAAATTTGCAAAATTTATACTTTGTATGAAGTCTTTAAAAATATAAAATGGGATATAATACTAATGAGTAAAGCAAAGAATTAATGTGATCGTTTCTACAACATGGAAATATATAAACAAAATTCTTGTCACAACATATATATGAAAACACTTGATATTTTGCTAAATATTTGTTAAAAAGTTCAAATCCATACACCTACAAGAAGTTATTTAAAAATGTCGAGTGTAATTTTCATATTAAAACACCTAATAATATGTTGATATATTGGAAATATATTACAACTTAGTTTCTACGAAAGATAGGAGTTGATATGTGTTTAAAATGATTTTCTTGGTTTTTGTTTTTGATAATCATTTAGTTAATCCCCATTTTCACACATCAAAATTGAATTGACTGAACTTCGGTTTTCTTAATTCAGCTTTTTATCTGGTTAACTGATGTACCTAAGTGATAGCACCAAAAAAATGAGTAGGTGCTACTACTTTGACGTTTTTTTAGAGATCGAGAAGCTTTCGAACTATAACCAAGAATGATACCAGAATCTCGGTCGATCAAAATCTAGCAAGGCTTTTATAATAACGATGTTCACTTTACACAATGTGTCCTATATTAATGCTATTAACGTCATGATTACGTTGTTATTTATAATACATTACTATCAAATTGAAACGAAGCACCTTATAATTATGGTGATTCAAATCGAGGTACATGATAATACAAGCTATCAAATTTTATTTTATTTAGCTTATGTATCTCTAGTTAAAGCTCATTAAGGATTTTTTGTTTAAAATATACAGTTTCTTTATGAGTTGTTATAAAATGACCACTAGAACAAAATTGCGCTGCACTATTGTCCAAACTTTTACAAAAAAGACTGAACAAACATGGTACATGAATATGCAGAAGCTGAGTTATGTATGGACAAATTTATAACTTTTGTTAAAAACACTTTGCCCTAAAACCTTTTTATAATGTGAAAGCTTAATTTCTGTAGCACCTCAAGTAATTTCCAAGCTATTAAAGAAACAAACTGTAATTTTGTAGTCATTCCAAAATTAGTTAGTGATACAAAAAAATATAAAACTTTCAAACAGGCAATTAAAAAAATAATTTCATACTTTTTATCTTTTTGGATACCTATATGACAGCATAAATACCACAAACGTAGGACATAAAACTGTAAAATATTAGTCTGTCTATTTTTTTCTAATATTTATTTATTTAGTTATGCAGTTTCTGGATTTATAACATAATTTTTATCAATCTCCTTGTTCCATAGATTTCCAAAATAGCTTCTTGAAACTTTTATCGTTTCTGATATTTAACTTGTGAACTAATTTTGTTTACGATGTTGCAAAAACGTTCACATTTACTTTGGTTAGACAAACCTTGCAAGATATTATCTTTGTCCTTGGACATGAGAACTCTGGCGCTTCAAATGGCGAACTCGTTACATATTTGGACGTAGCATCGTTAAGAATAACCGATATAGCGTTTAGATATAAATATTGTCTAGTCACAGTCATGATTGATCTGGTGGCTAATGAATTCTTTACCTGTATCAGTCAACACAATGTTGGGGTAATTCTCATAAATCCTGTTGTACTTGTAGCACAATGTTATAGACTTCTTGCCCTGTAGTCGATGGTGATGGCAGAGAGAGTGAGCAGATAGACAAAAGAAATCGTTAGGTTTGGGATGGTGTTGGCTTTAGTACCGCTGGTGCTGCCACCGTTTTGGCGGGAAATGTAGCCGGGATCCACAACGTAAATTTTCCAGCCCAAATTGTTGTGAGTATAACACTATAAATAAAAATTTTTAACAATATTGTTAATACAACAGTTATAAGGCATTAGTATTATAACATCCAGCTTATATGGGCCCTGAAGGATAAGAGAAATAAATATTCAATGACATATGCTGTCGTGCAAGATCAATGCACATGCAGAATATGCCTAAGTACAGTCTACTTGTCTACTGTTGACGTTTTGTAATATATCACTGGATTTATGCCACCTTTACAAATTTTTTGCGTAGAAAAATTCGCCAAAAACAATAGCTAAAACTCGAATTGATAATTTTTTGCAGAATAGATAGTGAGTTGGCAAGTCTGAACCAATTACAAAGCGAGAAGCAAATGTGTGTTTTGTCTTACATAAACGACAAAAGTGGAGACAAAGATCTGGAACGGTACGGTTAATGGAGATCACATATTACATTAGAGGTCTTTGGGAAGGTCATAAATTTCAGTTTCAACTGTGACTCTTTTTAAGGTGACTAGAATATTTGCAGAAAACGCATTTGAAATTGACCTTTTTGCGTTGTTTTGGTAGCAGTTCGGTTTAGCACCGTCGAGGTTCAAATGTAACATTTAATTATTTTTAAACAAACATGAAAGAACAAATGCGTTTTGTTAGCAATCAAAACTACCTAAGTATATTACTGCTACAAAAATAAATCAATACGTTACTTACAGTTTTGGAAATTTAATTAGTATTAATATTACAATGATGCAAAAAAGATTTCATTCTAAGTGACCTAAATTGGCAGGTAATCTATTTAATCAAATCTGAGAACTGTCGAATGCGTAATTGTTTCATTATACCATTTTAAAATATATTAATGAATAATTAACTTGCCTGATAATATAGAAGATCTGGTGCATCCATCGGCACAGTCCAGTTGAGATATGCAGGTTCACCAGATTCACATTCCAGCCTTAAGGTCTTCATGTAATCCTCGAACGTTTCGGATTGTTCCGACATATCTATGCTTTTATGAGCCCACTCACAGTACCTGCCTGCAGCTGTGGGGTATGGGTACCCATCCTTGTCGTACTCCACCCCGGCAAATATTCTCTGTTCCTTTTGCTCCGACTCTGACTTTTGGCCGAAACCACCTTCGCTACTATCTGTAAAAGCAGAACACAGTTGACAAATTATATTATGGTTATCAGGACAGACAGGTCAACAGAATAATAGGTAAAATATAATCTTGAAGCACGTCACTGGATCATCCTGATCCAGCCGCTTCGCAAGTGGAGCCAAATTAAAATGTTGAAGACGGAGCTCTATGAAGAGATGCTGGAGTTGTAAACAATACCTGGTCTCTCTTCTCTGCACTTCATATAGAATATATTAGTCTTTTAAAGCCAGAACACCAGACAGATAATACAATATCAAAGATGTAAGGCACATAGGCAGGAAATAGTTGAGGAGGGTTTTGTGAAGACTGGTGGGAAAAAAGCTTTAAATATAAAAAGAGTTATTGGTATTGACTCTTGACAGCAAGAAATCGTTGGACATTAATGAAATGGCATTTATGAGACGTATCATCATAGCCTGTGTGTAGAACTTATCACTTAGATGAATTTAAAGGTTGGGACTACTTTCGAGAAGTTGTCAAATGTACTTATAATTTAAAATCTTTGAATCGTCTGCAAACATGATACACTTTTACAAAATGCCATCTTTGAGCCCAGAAACTTAAAATGATTCCAAAAAGAATTCCTGCGGAACACCACTAAGTATATTACAAAACGTAAAAGCGAACTGTCTCCCGCAAATCTGGAAAAAACGATCAGTAAAACAGATCAGATTTTTTGCAAACAAAAAATTACAGGTACCTTATCAAATGTGTTAGTATAATAAAAGTGCATAATACAAACTGGAGATTCCATATCTAAAGGAAAAAATATAAAAGTCTGGACGCATGCGTTGTGGTAGTGAATTTTCATAAAAATGTTTTTAGTAGCCAATATTTGTTTTTTTAAAGAAAGCAGGCATAAAATTTGGTTACCAGTATAATCTATATAGTAAAAACAATGTCCCATGTTTCATCAAACTAACTTTATTGTTTGAAAGTGTACAAAAATTCCGAAAGTAAACTTAGAACCTTCTTGAAAAAACTCGTTTCTTGGTCAACCTTATAGGTTAATGGCAAATTGAGCTATTCAAATTTGAAGCATTTAATCAAAATTCGCTACCATAACGCACTTGCTGCGTCCCGAATTTCTTTTCTTACAAACATGCATTATATTTTGATGGAAAATGCAAAAATACAATAACATAAGGCGTGTTCGACTTAAAAGAAAGAAAATTTATATCACCAACGACATGGGCCATCATGGATTGTAGGAATAATTTAAGATGTAGCTCAAGGAAACGTATAATTAATGTATACAATTTTTTTTCATATCTTGTATAATAACGCTAAGTGAGATGTAAGCCACGAAGCACGTGCCGCCACCTCGTTGCGGAACCAAGTAGTATGTTGTCACGGCAGTTCCAAATAACACAAAGTGTTAAAAAATAGACTGTATACAACCAACTAACAATTTAGTAAATTGTTAGCCCTGGCCCATTTCTACCCTAATATAGGGACAACGTATGTAAGACTAGATACATTCTCACCACAATTAGAACCGTAGACCGGTTTCGCTCTAATTAGAGCTCGTCAGTACGGTATACTAATTGCAGCGAAAATACACCTATAAAGTAATCGGCTATGGGAGTCAGCATTCCAACACTAAGTGAGATGTAAGACATGAAGCACGTGTCGCCACCTCCTTGCGGAACCAAGTCGTATGTTGTCACGGCAGCTCCAAATAATATAAAGTGTTAAAACATAGAGACTGTATATAACCAACTAACAATTTAGTAAATTGTCAGCTCTGGCCCATTTCCACTTCAATATAGGGACAAAGTATGTAAGGCTAGATGCATTCTCACCACAATTAGAACCGTAGACCAGTTTGGCTCTAATTAGAGCTCGTCAGTACGGCATACTAATTGCAACGAAAATACACCTATAAAGTAATACGGCTATGGTAACCAGACTTCCAACACTAAGTAAGATGTAAGCCACGAAGCACGTGCCGCCACCTCGTTGCGGAACTAAGTAGTATGTTGTCACGGCAGCTCCAAATAACACACTTTATAGGTGTATTTTCGCTGAAATTAGTATGCCGTACTGACGAGCTCTAATCAGAGCGAAACCGGTCTACGGTTCTAATTGTGGTGAGAATGCATCTAGCCTTACATACTTTGTCCCTATATTAGGGCAGAAATGGACCGGGGCTGATAATTTACTAAATTGTTAGTTGGTTGTATACAGTCTCTATTGTTAACAATTTGTGTTATTTGGTGCTGCCGTGACAACATACTACTTGGTTCCGCAACGAAGTGGCGGCACGTGCTTCGTGTCTTACATCTCACTAAGTGTTGGAAGGCTGACTACCATAGCCGTATTACTTTATAGGTGTATTTTCGCTGCAATTAGTATGCCGTACCGACGAGCTCTAATTAGAGCGAAACCGGTCTACGGTTTTAATTATGGTGAGAATGCATCTAGCCTTACATAATTTGTCACTAAATTAGGGTAGAAATGGGCCAAGGCTGACAATTCCGATTTTTTAACACCGTGTGTTATTTGGAGCTGCAGTTACAACATACTGCTTGGTTCAGCAACGAGGTCGCGGCACGTAATTCGTGTCTTTCATCTCACTTAGTGTTGCAACGCTGGCTACCATATCCGTATTACTTTGTAGGTGTATTTTCGCTGAAATTAGTATGCCGTACTGACGAGCTCTAATTGGAGCGAAGCCCGTCTACGGTTCTAATTGTGGTGAGAATGCATCTAGCCTTACTTGTATAATAATGGATATATAATTTATATCACGAACGACTTATGGGCTACCATGGATTGTAGAAATAATTTTTTAAGATATAGCTTAAGGCAACGTATAATTAATGTATACAATTTTTTAATATCTTGTATAATAACGGATATATTGAGCTTTATTGATTTTTTACGAAAATTCGACAAAAAATATATATCATTAAACGATAAACTCTATGGTTAAGACTACTGCCAAAGCATCATAGGAAAGGTCTATTTGAAATGAATTTTTTGGAAATATTTTAGTAGAATGAAGGACAACGGCGATTGAATCTAAGACTTCTGGGTTTGTAAAACATTCTTCTTGAGATATTTTCTTTCCATAGCCCATACTAGTTATAGGTTCTTTGCCTAAATGTTGCCAATTTTGACGTTTTAATCGCGACTTTAAGGTTTTGAGGAAAACCCTAATTTGTTTTTCCTTAAATGCATACAACTTTTTTGTCTTTTAACTCACCGTGCTAAATTTTTGTACGTAATGTACCTATAACGATATAAACCAGCGTACAAAATTTGGTTGTCCTCAATTTGTTATTTCCGGAGATATACATTTTTAAGCCACTTGCAAAAGCAAGGTATTCACCAAATTTAATCAAAATTGATCAATTATTTTTTGAGTTATCTGTATATATATATATATATATATATATATATATATATATATATATATATATATATATATATATATATATATATATATATATATATATATATATATATATATATACATACTGTATTTGTTTGCTGTACGTTTGTGATTTCTTATTGGTTTGCGTGGACTGCACTACATAGGTAGTGTGATGATGATGATGAACCGGGACGGTTCGAAACTGCAGTCCACGCAAACCAATAAGAAATCATAAACGTACAGCAAACAAATACAGTGTATATTAAAAAGTGATTACAGTGTAGTGCAATATTCCAAAAGATATATATATATATATATATATATATATATATATATATATATATATATATATATATATATATATATATATATATATATATATATATATATATATATATATATATATATATATTGTGTTGATATTTAGCAATATCAAACATAAATTGTTAGCTACCTCACGCAAAGCTTAAAACTAAAAACCTAAAACTAAGTGCTTAAAAGTAAACTAGAATATCACATCACTAATTAAAATACTAAAGGTTTATAAACGATAATTGTCAAAACACTAACATTGCCACTAAATGTCAATACTGTGGAAAACCTGGTATCAATTTAAGTGGATATCAAAGCTGGTATCGTGCAGAATGCTGATCTCAGTGATCTTAATGAATTCTTGAAATCAATCTGAAATGTATAATAATAACAATAATAATAATAATAATAATAATAATAATAATAATAATAATAATAATAATAATAATAATAATAATAATAATAATAATAATTGTTTATTGGTGTCTTTGCACAGTGGTGCATTACACAGGTCATGTACTTATGCGTACAAACGAAATTACAAAAGTGATAACATACATCTTATTCACAAATATACATACAAATCGGCAGCATAGGTCAAAACACACAATTAAAAGCTGCATGAATATACAGAAACATAAAAATATGGATTAACATAAAAAAAAACAGCACAAAACAGAACAAGTCAACAAAAGTCCCGCGATACAACAATATCCATGCATGGCGTGGGAGCGTTTATTTTATGCGATGAGCAAAATATTCATCAAATGAATAAAAAGCATTGCTTATCAAAATGTTCTTAATGGCAGACTTGAATTTGTTGTAATGTAAATTTCTTATATTATAAGGGAGTTTGTTATAAAATTTCATTCCATAGTGGTTGGTTCCGTTCCTTGTTGTTTTTAAGCGCGTGAAATCGACTGCGAAGTTATCTTTACCGCGCGTAATATGACTGTGAATGGTACTGTGCCTAGTGAAGTCTGATTCGTGGCACTTAACATATAAAAGACACTGCAAAATATAGACACAAGGTATTGTAAGTATCTGAAAGCTTCTAAAGTCGCCACGACAGTCATTTCTATATCCCAAACCGCCCAGGATTCGGATTGCCTTACGTTGGGTTGCGAAAACAAATTCAGAGTGTGGTGAGTGCCCCCATACCAGAATGGCATAAGTTAAGATACTATGCACACATCCATAGTATGCACTTTTTAAGGTGGGAACAGAGACTTGGACCGAAAGACTCCGCAGGAGAAACATGCCACGGGATGCTCTCCGATATGCACAGATGCAATGTGAGTCCCAAATCAGCTTGCTGTCGACCATAACTCCAAGGACCTTCACAGGCTCGGTGTTAGCGCCAATGACGAGATTGTGCTTTAACGAAAACAATAAAGACTCCGATTTTAGGCTGTTCAAGCTAAGCTGATTTCCCAAGAACCAATCCTTAAGACATCTTTTATTCTGCTAATGGCAGAGTGTACTGTATTGATGTTTGGACCTGAGAAAACAAAAGTCATATCATCAGCAAATAGAACAAAACTACACAAGTCAGTTGAATTTGGTAGGTCGTTGATGTATATTAAGAATAAAATAGGCCCAAGGACCGATGCCTGTGGCACACCGTATTTTAGATCTAATGTAGGTGATTTTTCACCATTAACTGACACAAACTGAGATCGGTCTTCCAGGTATGATTTCAAAAAAGTGATATTGTCGGTATCGAAGCCGTAGAACTGAAGCTTGTTTATTAAAATATCATGAGAGACACAGTCAAATGCCTTAGACAGGTCGAGAAACTGTGCATAGGTATGCTCACCCCTCTCGAAGCCCATGCAAACATCATTCACCAGGCTACTTACTGCTAGATATGTAGATCGATTTTTCCTAAAACCAAATTGTGAGTGTGACAGTAAGTTGTTATCCTCTAGGTATGAACTAATTTGGTTGTACAACACAACTTCAAATATTTTGGAAAAAAATTGAAATTATATAAATTGGTCTGTAATTTTCTAATAACTCCCAATCTCCCTTTTTGAAAACCGGGATAACCCTAGACAGTTTCAAGGCATCCGGAAATATGTTCCTAGATAAACAAATGTTGATCAACTTTGTGAGTTATTATAGCATATTTAATGCATTTTAAAATTTTCATTTTTATATTAAAACTATCCAAGGAACACGTGTTTTTTTATCCAGATATTATATCCAATACTTCGATATATGTGACCTTTTTGAACGAATTTTTTTTTTAGTTTTATCACCAGCCTTTATTTTAGATATATAAAATTTATAGGAATTTGAACTTTTAGGTACAGTCTTTAACAAGTCTTCTGCGGCATTCGAAAAATAGATGTTGAAATCGGTCGCGGTCAAATTTGGTGATGCCCGGCTCAAACTCTTGTTACCTATAACTTTCCACATTGACTTGCGCGGATTGTTTGCCTTAGAAATAAAAGCATCATTTGATTCCCTCCTTGAAAGTATCGTTGTTTGTGATCCTTGATAACTTCTTTTAAAGACGGGCTAGAATTACGTCTGTAAACGTCCTGAAGGACAGTTCACGACTTTTCCTTAATTCATCAGTAAACCAATTGATTTTCTGGTTTTTAGGTGACAATATTTTAGATTTTAGAGGAAAAACCCAAGGTGTGGCATCAACAATACGGCCGATGAAGGCGTCAAACAATATGCAGAAATAAATATTTTAAAAACAAATATAATAAGTGGAAAATTCACATACTAGGTGTAAATAAATATCGATGATGATGATATTGATGATTTTGTATATGTGAAACAAATAAAAAGGGGTAAAACAAATTCATATACACTCAAAACAGAAAGACCCTCATATAAAACACACACGTAAGGCATTTGAAAGTAAGGTGTAAATGAAATTAAAATAAAATAACTTACTAAAGATGCAGATGTTTTCAAATAACCAGTGAAGCCAAACTATAATACAACACTGCATCATATGGCCAATAAAGATCTGCATTAACAGCATAACAATATAAAACACAAAGATTATAAAATTTATGAAAAACAGATATACAAAAAGACATTCTCAAATAATAAACAGAGAAAATGATTCTTAAATTAATCGTAAGCAAAGTGAAAATAATGTACTGAATGATAGACACTCCAAACTAGTAAAATTCAAAACACTTTTTCAAGCTACAATAAGTCATTTAACAAAAAGTGACATGTGGCTTGAAATGAATAAACTGATAAACAAATATATGTAATTTGGTTAAATAATAGTTGATACATGTTTGTTATGATATATGTATAAAAAGATTAAAGTTTGTACTGACCTTTTAAAATGTCTATAATATTCAGATACCACTACTGAAAAGTTTGAAAACTAAGTTTGTATATAATTTTAAATATTTATGACTTGTTTATAGTTTTACAAGTGGGGTTAATATGAATTTGACATTGACAGCATTTCATTTCTCAGTTGTTGTGTACATAGACAAAACCATATTTCTATGATAAGAAATATTGAGAATAAGTTTTGACAGTTTGAAATAAGTAGTATGCTTTGAATTCAATATTTGGCAGGAAGGAGAAAATAAATGAATCAAAGGGACTCTTTAATTTGGGTCATCATAACAAGAGGACGTCAGAGTATTTTGCTAAAAAAAAATTAATGAAAATAAGTATTAAAATCGACAAAAATTTGAAAAGAAGCTGTAAATTAACAAATAGCGTATCATTTGAATGGAAAATAAGTTAGAAAGAAGTGCTGCAAAAAAGATATGAAAATATCCAAATAACAATCGACGCCAAAGGACGCGGAAATTTGAAGTAAGAAGTTCTCAAGATGGCTGCATAGCAACGATCAATTTCAACCGAATAAACAGCGGTTGGCACGGGAAGAGTCAGGAAGTTTTGAATTCATAAAACTTCTGCATTAAATAGAAAGGCCTTTCGCTTAAAGAGTGAATGGAACCTATAAATTCCAGTAAAGAATGTATGAATGAAAATTTGTGTCATAAATGTATGTAAACCTTTAATCTGTTTATAATATTTAAATAAGAAATTCATTTATATTTTAAATTCATCAATTTGGAAAAGTGCAAAGAAAATTTTTTTGATCAAAGATTAAACCATTTTTTTTTGTTCCCTCAGGGCTCGTCCGCGGCCTTGCCGCCCCGATAGCACCGCAACCCTTGGTTGATTGTGCATACCCCTAGTCTTACTCCACCCATTCCAAAATCACTGTGCCTTGAACTAGTCTGCACAGCGATTGCTAGGGTGAAGTTTTATATTGCTCTGTCTCCGGTCTAGAGTGACCGTAGATCAGTTGTCTTTTCCGGTCCAGAGCTATACACTCGCACAAGATGTGCTGGGCTAATTCCTCCCCCTCGCCGCAGAGTCTGCATGCGAGGTCCCCTTCGAACCGCCCCATTTTATGTAGGTGTTTCTTGACGGCCATGTGTCCCGTCAAGAGACCTGTTGTGTTTCTGAGCTGTCCTCTGCTAAGGTTTAGCAGCTCCACAGCTCTCTTTGAACTGGGTCCGTCAATTATTGACTTCCCATGTCTGAGCCCTGGACAGTCCGCCCAGTACACCTTGTGTTGGTTTCTGACCCAGGACTTAATGGCTCCCCTGGCAGTGTTCTTTGACACGCCCAGAGCCGGTTCTGGTCCCATAAATGGTTCTGCTGACCCTCTCTTCGCGAGACTGTCAGCTTCTTCATTGCCTTTGACCCCCGAGTGACCCGGCACCCAGATGAGGGTCACCTCATTCTGCCCAGCCAGGTCGCTCGTCTCGTCTCGGCACTCACTCACCAGCCAGGAATTTACCCGTGGGCTACTTAGTGCCTTAAGGGCTGCCTGGCTGTCTGTGGCTATGAGGATCCGCTTGTTGGTGTAGCCCCTCCTCTTGTTCTCCCGCACACAGTGCAGGATGGCGTACATCTCGGCCTGAAACACCGTTGCATGGGCTCCGAGGGAAATACTGTGACTTACCCTCGGTCCTTCCGAGTAAACACCTGCCCCCGTCCCACGCTCTCCGCCAGATCCGTCCGTGAACCAGACGAGCGCGTCCCGTGGTATGCCCGGCGTCTCCTCCCGCCATGCCCCGCGATCAGGGATTTCCACTGTGAAGTTGTTTTCCCTGCACATTCGCGGGCTCGCGAAGTCTGTCCTCATTTCAAGCATGGGTTCCTTCACGATCTCCTGAATTTTGCAGTGGCCCCTGAAGCCTGGGTTGATCTTCAGTCTACCATTGCAGGCTAGTCTGTATAGTCCTAGCCTGGCCTCTCCCATAATAACTAAGTGTAGGGGGGGCTAGATCCAGCAACACCTCCATGGCGGCTGTTGGGGTTGAAGCTATGGCCCCTGTGATGCCTAGGCAAGCCATCCTTTGGATCTTGCCTAGTTTTTGTTTGGCACTGGATTGTGTCACCTTAGGCCACCAGACCAGTGCTGCATATGTTAACGATGGTCTGACCACCCTTGTGTACAGCCAGTGGGCCATACTAGGTCTTAGTCCCCACGTTTTTCCATATAGCCGCCTAGTGACGGCTAAGGTCATGACTGCCTTACGCAGTATTTTTCCAATGTGACCATTCCAGGTTAGCTTAGAGCCCAATACGACCCCAAGATATTTTACCTCCCTGGCCATTGGAACGCTCCTACCGTATAGAGTGAGAGTTCTGTGGCTTTCACACTTCCTCCTCCTCGTAAACGGCACGACGGTTGCTTTCTCGGGGCTCACCCCGAGCCCTTGATCAACCGTCCACCCTTCCACCACTTTCAGTGCAGTCTGCATACGCTCCCACACTGCCTGTGTGACCTTTCCTCGGACTATGATGACAATGTCGTCCGCATAGCCCTGTACCTCATACCCCCCTCCCGAGAGCCTCCCCAGCAGGCCGTCCACGACTAGACACCAGAGCAAGGGAAACAGAACGCTCCCCTGCGGACACCCCGCCGCGACCCCCGCCAGCAGAGTCCCTCCCGCGAGTGAGGTGAACACCGCCCTGTCCCTGAGCATTTAACCGATCCACCTGCAGCAGGTCTCCTCTATTCCACGCTCCCGGGCAGCTGCCAGAACCGATCCGAACGAGGTGTTGCTAAAGGCCCCCTCTATGTCTAGGAAGGCCCCCAGCGCAACCTCCTTGTTCTCCAGCGTATTCTCCAGTTTCAGCACCAGTTGGTGCAGTGCTGTTTCTGTTGAGAATCCTGCTCTGTATGCATATTGTCCGCAGTGTAGAGGATATGCTTCCAGTACACCGCCCCTAATGTGCCGGTCGAGCAGTTTTTCCACTGTTTTCAGCAAGAAGGACATGAGACTTATTGGCCTCAGGGACTTTGCCTGGTCTGTTGGACGCCCAGGTTTAGGAATAAATACAACCCTGGCCAGTCTCCATGCCCTCGGAATGTACCCCAGAGCCAGGCTGGCCCTCATAATGAGGGTAAGCACCGGCGCCAGTATATCTATCCCCTGTTGGAGCATGATGGGCATTATTCCATCAAATCCCGGCGATTTGTATGGCTTAAAGCTGTTAATGGCCCATCTGATTTTGCTCCAGGTAACCACCTCTTTAGCGACTGTCCAGTCTACTCTAGATGCCCGCCTATAAGGCGCCTCTATTTCTGAGTGTTCCCAGTCCGGAGGTGATTGGTTTATTATGTTACAGCCGGGGAAGTGCGTCTGGAGTAAAATTTCCATAGTTTCCTCCCCCGAGCTTGTAAAGCCTCCCGTGGGTGTTCTAAGGGAGCCTATGTTAGTCTGAGCGCCCTTAGACAGGATCTTGTGTAGTCGAGCACTCTCGGGCGTGTTTTCCACTTCTTCGCAGTGCCTCCTCCACGACTCCTTCTTGGCGTCCCTCAGTCTTTTGTTATAGGTCGATAGGGCCTGTCTATATTCATCCCATGCTCCCGACCTTTTGACCGCGTTAAACAGCTTACGAACCTGCGTCCTCCTTTGCCTGAGGTCCTCGTTCCACCATGGGACGTTCCTGGTGGACACCCTCATTTTCAGGGGGCAGTTGGCGTTATAGGCCGAGGTAATTGCGTCTCGCAATTGGACTGCTGCAATCTCGAGGTCTATTGAATCCCTTATGGCACTCTCAACCCCCCGCAGTTCCACAGCTAGGTCTGCCCTGTAGGCTTCCCAGTCCGCCTTGCGGGGGTCCCGGTACCATACCGTTTCTCTTTCGACTTTGGCGATTTCAAACCGGATGTATCTGTGGTCTGAGCTACTCACTTCCCCAGACACAACCCAGCTTTTAACAAAGTCACCCAGAAACTGGGTGGAAACTGTTAGGTCTAAAACTTCCTCACGCCGTGTTGTGACGAATGTCGGTTTATTACCTCTATTCAATATGTCTAAATTAAATTTCATAAAGAATTGTAAAAGTGCCTCACCCCTAGAGTTTGTGTCCGAGCTACCCCACAACTCATGGTGCGCATTCGCATCCATGCCGATGATGGTCTGCCATCCACCTGCTCTGCTACCCACCATCAGCTGCTCCAATTCGTTGGGTGGATGAGGGTCCGTGCTGTCCCCTGGCAGATAGGCTGACGCGACAGTAATGTCCCTCAGCCCATCCGCTCCTCCACATCGGATTTTGATCGTTGCCAGGTCCCTGGAACAGAAATTCATTAGAGGGAGAAACTCTATCCCTTCCCTGACAAAAATGCAAGCCCTCGGATTCTCGCTGGACCTGCTGTAGATGAGCTTTCCAGTAGCTCCGCCGAGTCCCTTGATCTCTCCTTTGTAGGAGTACGGTTCCTGGATGAGGGCCACATCCGTGTTCCTCAGAGCCATTAGTAGTCCGGCCGTGGCTGCCCTACTGTGTTGGAGGTTGACCTGAAGGAACCTAAGTCCCATTAACCCTTAATTGCTTCCCCAGTGGGCGGAAGCTAACCCTTCCCATGCCCCAGAATGCCTTGAAGGAGGTTTCTTCAAGGGCTCTGTAAGATGTCGGGTCGATCGAGAAGGCGAGCGTCTGTCCTTTCTCCTCTGCCTTCCTGCTTAGAACCGACCAGTGTTGCGTCCCCAGTTCAGGGTTCTGCGGGCCGGCACAGGTTGTCCAGAGGATGCCCCCCGTCAGGCGCGTCCGGTGGAACTGAGGCGGGCTCTCCCCTTCCTGAAGAGAGTCCACTGCAGCTACCACCGCAGCCTGGATCAGGTCCGCCTTCCCCTGGTCTAGCGTGACCTCAGGATGGCGTCTGTCAATCACCGCCATCCCGAGGCCCTCCGCAGCCTCCCTGTAAGAGCCAGTCTGCGCCGGTGTTCCGGCCTTGGTTCCTTTGGGAGGTCTGTCTGTAGTAGGCGTGCTAGAGCCAGAGCGCGGCGTCTTCCGACTCGCACTCTCCTCTTGCGCCTTTACAGGCACCCTGGCCCTTTTGGAACGTCTGTCTGTAGTGGGCGTGCTAGAGTTCGAGCGCGTCCTCTTCTGACCCGCACTCCCCTCTTGCGCCTTTACAGGTTTCTCGACCGTCCAGGTCCCGGCCGCCATTTTTTGCGCCCTCCGGAGCTTCTTTCTTTGCGCCCCGGAAAGACGCTTGGACTGCCGGGGCAGTCCCTCTACTCTAACAGTAGAGTCCTCACTGGTGGAGGGGCCCCCGGAGTCCGCGGAGCTCGCCGCCCTCCGGTGGGACCCAGCTTCCAGCTTGGGTGTCGGGGACAGGTCTCTGGCCGAAGCTACCCCCTGATCCCCCGTATCTACGCCGGTCGTGGGACCTCCAGAGTCCGCTGCCGCCCCCTGGCTCGTCTCCGTTTCCGGGATAGACTCAAGGCACAAGTCTGTAGCCGGAGCCACTCCTCGAGCCGTTTTGGTTTTGTATGTGTTTATGATCTTCATGTTGTTCCCACGAGAATGGGGGAAATACTGTCCACACCATCAGAACCCCCTGTGTGGTGCAAGGCGGGTTACTCTGGAGGGTTGCCTGGTACTCCAGAGATTCCGTTCACGACACCATCGCCCTGGTGCCATCCATCCATAGGCACGGGTCACGTGACACCGTAGATTGGGGGAGTTTAGTTCGACCTCCTTGTCTAGATCCGTCATGTTTAGTTATTAGCAGGGTCACCTCGTGCAGGATGCGGATTTTTACCGCGCATGACGGTCTTGGGGAAAGCTTCATCGGGAGTTTATGTTGTTATTTCCACTTCCTCAGCTTGCCCCCTGGAGTCCTTTGGCCCGCGACTCCTTAACCCCAAGATTAAACCATAGTAAAAGAGCCCAAGTAATAATAAGAATTTATTGATCGAGTAGTGGTATTTTGTTAGTTTATTATTTCTTTATCCGTATAAAATCAGTAAAATAAAATCAGACATACAAAGAATCTTAATGCAGTGTTATTATTTGAGGATACGATTAATATATCTGGTTTTAAATGATGGGCAAGTAAAAATGAACTCACTACATACCCTAGCTGTATGGAGTCCATAGCCGGGCAGATTTAAACACATATACAATTTTAAAAAAACATAAATAGAAATAATAACAAAAATAAATTATAAACTCTTTTATCTGAAAAATCATTATATATACATCAGATATTTAATTTAACATACTTAATCACTATATATATATATATATATATATATATATATATATATATATATATATATATATATATATATATATATATATATATAAGAAATTTATTTTAAAATAACCAATACGATCAGAAATCTTATTATAATTATTAACTGTATCAAGTTAATTGGCGCCCAAGACGTGAGGCTCGAGTAAATTTTTTCTGAAGTCAAAAATATACATAAAGCCAAGTATATATATATATATATATATATATATATATATATATATATATATATATATATATATATATATATATATAATAAACACAGACATTTAACATTTAAAGGCGCCCAACTGTATAAAATTTGACCTTCATAAATATAGAACATAATATGCTTTAA
This sequence comes from Tillus elongatus, assembly GCA_964006375.1. NCBI lineage: Eukaryota > Metazoa > Arthropoda > Insecta > Coleoptera > Cleridae > Tillus > Tillus elongatus. The sequence continues at coordinate 92,675,105 of OZ023266.1, forward strand.
AATATCAAGTATACAAATAGAGGAGTCTAAAACTTTACAAATATTACACATAAATACAAAAATTACTTAAATATCTACATTTAAACAAATTAAACAAAGTACACCCACGAAATCATAATAATTATACACCCAAATCGTGGGAAATAATCTATAATTTATACATTATATAATAATGAACAAAACGCAAGTTAAGGCAAGTAATCATAATAATTAGCGCCCATTAACGTGGAACTATTTAAACATAGCAATTGGCCCAAAACGTGGGGCAGTATTATAAAGCTCGATAGTAAGTCACATTAGCAACTAGTAAAACATAGTAAATGTCGAAGAAGATAGAGAAATGGATGTCCAAGAGGAAAGAGAAAAAAATGCAATGGACGTGATATCGCAAGAAAGTATAAATGTGGATGAAATAGAGAATGTGAGCAGAGAGAAAGAAGTGGGAATAGAGCAAGAAACAGAAATGCAAACCGCTCCAAGCATCGAAATGGTAATACAATATTTAATGAGAAATGAACAGAATAGAAAAGAAGATATGGCGAGAATGGAACAAAATAATGACAAAATATGCAAGGTATAAAGCAAGATATGGGGAAAATGGATCAAAATATGCACGAAATAAATCAAATTATGGTAAAAATGGAACAAAAGAATGAAGAAAAGATAATAAGGATGCAGGTTAGCAACAAAGAAGAAACGAATGTGAAATTTGAAATACTAAACAATAAAATAATCGAACAGGAAACAAAGTGGGAAAGAATGAAAGAAGAATTATATGTAAAAGTGAAAGAAAAAGTCAAAAATAAAATACAGGAAACAAGGAAGGAATTATTTGAAAGTATAAAGAAGAGCGATCAAATAATCCTGGGCATTAAGAAAGTGGAAGACGAACATTATGTGAAAGTGAAAAGGATGAACGACGTGACAGAAGGAAAACTAGAGAATTTCCAACAAGAAATTAACATACGTCTAATAGATGACTACGACAGGGCAGAAGAATTAAAAGGAGAAGTAAGGAAGAACACGAGAAAAATAATTACGTTAGAGGGGACGATAAACGATAAAGAGGAAGAAATAGAAAATAAAATACGAAACCTAATAAAAGAACAAACAATCCAAACTGTACGTACAATCATGTACAGCAAGTACGAGGGTGGTACAAAATTCAATCGGGACATAAAGTATTTGCCCACAAAAGTACCTATAGAAACAATTATGAACCAAATTAGAAATATACGTCACCTGGAGGATAAATGGGAAATGGTCAAGAGAAATTTAGTTGGACACCCTCTAATATGGTTCGTTAGTAAGGAGGACTAGTTCCAGGACGAGGAAAACTTCAAAGAAAAATTCTTACAGCTTTTCTGGGGAGAAGCACAGCAAGCAATAGTGCGAGAACAGCTATATTTTGGAAAACAGGATAGGAACCAACTAAAAGATCTGGTAAATTATGCACTAAAAATGTATAATATGGCTCAACACCTTCAACCAAGGACGACGGAGGAAGAACTAGTATTATATATAGCCAGACGCTACAAGAACCATATATCCGAAACAACTGGCATCCCAAATGTAAAATCGTTAGACTAGTTGACAAATTACTTGGGTAGAGTGGAACTAACAGAGAAAAATAAAGACAATAAGAGAAAAACAAATTAAAGAAAAGATACAGGAGGTAATACGAGATGGTGTGGTCAACAAAACAACCAAAATAATAATTATAATGAGAATAGAAGACAACAGAATGATTAAAATCAAAATAGACAAAATTACAACAACAATTTTAACTACAATAACAATTGAAGACCACCGTAAGAGTAAACTAGGCAAAATTATCCAAATTATCAGAACAATGGTGAAAGAAGGGGCAGATTTTCTGGAAACTACCAGAATTACAACGAAAATAGGAGACGATAGAACGACAGGTACCAGAAAATAAGAAACGAGTACAATAGGAACGCAGGGAACAACTATTGGCAACAGATCCAACAAAGAAACATCAATTACCAGAGAAATAATAGGCAAAACTGAGGACAAGGAAATAATGACAACCCAAGAATAAATACCATAACAATAGAAAGAAGCCAGAACCAAGATGACAGGGATGTTGTTCAAGTATCTTCTGCTAACAACAATAACCAACATTTTTAAATAAGCACAGACCGCAGTACCTCAAAAGCTATATAATTTATGTAAATACGAACATCCTAGAGAATACATAGCTTTTGAGAATGAAAACGATATAGAAGAATCTATAGGCCTAATATTTATCGAAACTTTTTATAAAAATAAGAAAATTAAAATGATGATCGATACAGGAGCTGAGGCATCACTAATAATCGAAGAGCTGGTTAGAAGTTTAGAAATTCCATTGGAAAATATCCATCAAATTTACAAGATCACACTTATCGACTCCGGGGGGAAGAAAATTTGTGAAATAAAACAAGTTGCTATTATTCCAGTAAACCTACAAGGTATAGAAATAAAATTACAATTATGAATCGTGCCAAATTTAGAATATCAAGTGGTATTAGGGACTGAGCTAGAAAATAACCAAATTATAATTGATTATGAGAGAAAGGAAGTACGAATTGGTAAAGTAATGATTGGAATGCAAAAGGTATCCGAAAATAATGTGAAAAATGAGTATATAAATCAGTTCAGTGTAAGACAGAATGAGCGTATGGCAAGGAATGATGTAGAAGAGCGGTATGAGGAAGTAGTGTGTGAGGAGAATTACAAAAGACAGATGATATAACTGTTGAGAGAACATGAGGACTTGATAAATGAAGAGACAAGAGTAGCATCGAAGAATGTGCATTGAATAAAGGTCAAAGATATAGAACATTTTAAGGTGAAAACCTACCCAATACCACATAAACACAGAAAGGAAGTGGCATACGAGATAAATGAAATGCTAAGCAGTGGAATAATAGAAAAAGCAGATACACCTTTCGTAAACCCCATGGTAGTAATGAAAAAATTCAATGGAGAGCTCAGACTATGTTTAGATGCTCGTAATATAAATAAACACTCAGTACCCCAGTACGAATCACCTAAAAATTTAGATTCGATTTTTGGCCATATAACACAAGCAAAAAATGTGTACTAAGATAAATTTAAAGCATAGCTTTTGGCTTATACCATTAGCAGAGATTATACTGGCTTTTCAATCGATGGAGTATTGTATCGGTTCAAAGTACTGACCTACTGTCTTCAAAGTGCATGTGTAGTTCTAGTGAGGGCACTCCACGAAATATTAAATAAACACAAAGATTTTGCTCTACATTATGTAGATGATATTTTAATATACAGCAAAGATAGAGTTAGCCACAAGGACCGCAAAAATAATTATAGAAGAACCAAACAGGCCTGGATTGAAAAAAATATACAAAAAAGTGTAAATTTTTCCAAAAGGAAGTTATATTTCTGGGTTTTAAGATAACAAAAGGAAGGGTATAAATGGATCCAGAAAGAGTAGAAGCAATCAGAAATTTTAAAAGGCCAACTAATTTAAAAACGTTAAGGGGATTTATCGGTATGATAAATTATTTCAAAAGACTCATACCAAATCTTAGTGAAAAAATATACCCGTTGCTAGAACTTCTTGAAAAGGGAGTAAAATGGAATTGGAACTATGCAAGGGAAGAAGCATTCCAGACAATAATCTTGGAATTGTGTAAAAACCTAAAAATATATCAGCCTGACTACTCAAAACAATTCATCTTGAGGACAGATGCTTCAGCGTAAAAGCTAGCAGATGTGTTACTGCAAGAAAGAAAGGGGGTTGAAGTACCAATTTGTTTCATTTCTAGAACAACTAAGTCTCATGAAAAAAAATATTGCCTGACAGAACTTGAGTTGGCAGGTATAATTTTCTGCATAACCAAATTAAGATTTTATTTACTAAGAAACCAGTTGTTTGCGATTGAAACAGATCACTCTGCACTAACCAGTTTGCTCAAAAATAGATATATGAACAATAGACCATCTGTGAATACAGATGGTCGCTATTGTTAGAATAATATGATGTTATAATAAAGTATATACCAGGTAAGACCAATATCGTGGCAGATACATTATCCAGGGATTGTGAGAATGGAAATGAAAGAGTTAGAAAGCTAAAAACTAATGTGAGTGTATTAAAAATGAGAGGGGAATGTTTTCAGAAGAAACTGTGAAAGAGGATCAAGTGTGTTTGACAGAAAGAGAGAAAGAAAATTTGAAAATGAAAGGTGGGATGTATGCGAAAGATATCAATGGGCAAGAAGTATATGTGATGAAAAAAATTTAGCCAAACGCATGATAGAGACCATACATGGATAATATGCACACGTAGGAGCGAGAAAGGTATGGCTAATATTTAGAGGATGTTTTTATAGTTTGAATAACTATGTGATATGCAAGAAAGTAACGAAAGTTTGTGAGGTATGCCAGATGTCAAATCATAAAAATAGGGTAAATCAAGGAATATGTTAGAGTATTTTGGCGAAAGAATGTTTAGATGTGGTAGCAATTGACTTTGTAAGCGAATTAGTAACCAGTTGGAATGGAGGTAAGCATGTGATGGTGATGGTAGACAGTTTTTCCAAGTTTGTAAGAATGTATCCGTGCAAACGAACGAACAAAAGGGTTGTAATTGAGAAAGTAAAAGAATTCATACGTGAAAATGGGAAAATGAAAACTTTAATAATGGATAATGCTACGTATTTTCGAAACGAATTTTTCAAAATTTTCTGCATGGAGGAAAGTATACAGGTAAATCATATAAGCATCAGACACCCAATGAGCAATCCAGTAGAACGACACATACAAGAACTAATAACACATTTAAGATGAAAATGCAGTAAAAATCAGAGAGACTGGGAAGATAATGTGGAAAATATACAGAATGCTCTAAACAATGTGCCAAATAATGTCACCGAATGTGCACCTATATTAAATGAAACAAGTACAACCAGACAGATATTGGGAAAATCCAACAGTAGATCACCAAGAGCTTTTAAAGGAAGTAAACAACAGATTAAAAAGAAATGCAGAACGATATATTAAAAAAATGTCAGAGAAAAGAAAGAAGATAGTGAAAATAACATTAAATTGGAACCTCGTACAGGTAGATGAACTCCAATATTTATAGATCAGGTACAAGAATGGGCAACAAATAAAACCAGAGACAGCCAACAAAGTGTTGATCATTTGAAACACCATATAACGGATGCATAAATCTTGAATGCTTTGATCCACCAGGAATAAAAGAAAATTCACATTTAATAATAAGTAAGAGTAATAAGGAAATAAATAATTGCTGTTCTGAAATAGATCTCATCACAGCAATCAGTTATTTGAGGAATTGCTATGATTAGAAGCCTAATGCAGGTTCTGATACTGAGTTTAATAATAAAAAGTGGTATATTGCAATAAGTAAAATTAAAAATTGTGTATTTTGGTAGTGAGAATGACATAATTAATTATAAGAAAATTAATTATATTCGATTAGACTAAATGTAAACAAAGACAATAAAAAAGTATTGAGAATTGAATGCAAAAGTGACTAACAAGTAATTATAAGAAAGTTCAAAATGTTAGGCTAGTTTAGGGTAAATACACAGTTAAAGCTTTGAAATTAGCGCGTGTATGAACACAGTGATTGTACTGACCTATTTAAATTGAAGTGGTTTATTAAATCATGAACTTTCAAGGCAGTGATTGTTTTGACTAATTTGTGAATGAACAGCAACCATAACAATAAGTGATCAAGAACAACAGTGTATACCCACCGTTCTTGTTGCACATGCTTTTGTAACGAAGAATAAGCGCCGATAGTAAATTTTGATTTAAAATTATACGTAGCTGAAGTGAGGCTGCTGGCCGATAAGGTATTTATCAACAAAGTTGCAATTAAAACATAATTATCGTAACTACTGATCGAAACAACTTAAAAACAATAATACATTGTCAATTAGAACAGTAATAAAGATTGAAATGTAATTTTACGTCTAAAATTCTATAATACTAGACTTTAGAAGGTAGAACAAGGAGACTCGTATAAATCTCTGTAGATGTCGTTACTTTACACTAGTGAGAATATTAAATTGAAATATCATCCATTTTGCATCGAAATAGTTGTCATAGCAACGATAAATTGAATCTAGGGAAAAGCTTGCAGTTTGCAGAAGAAAATATAGCGGCAAATACAAACAATAATTAGTCAGTTCGAACTGCAAACTAAAATTAAAAGTAACTTTATAAATTTACATGGCCAATAGCTATAAATGTTAGAGGATCCAGCAAGAAAATTAATGTAAAACCAAAATTAAATTGTCATGCTCGATTAATTTATTAATATTGTGGTCGAATTGTTCAATCATAAAACAGGCATTAATAGAAGTTAATTTTTTTTAAATTGTTACATATTTTGTATTTCATTGCCTAACAAGGTACATAATTTAGTAAAAAGCTCTACAGATAATTGAGGTGTAAAAAGGGTAAAGGTAAGAACTTTCAATTGCATCCCACTACATACCAGCAGAAAGGAGTCAACATAAAGCGTTGGACAAATAAGAAGCAAATAAAATAAAAAACTCTGGACGCAGAAAGTGTGTTATGGTAGTGAATTTTCATAGAAATGATCTGGCACAAAATATTTTATTATAACTTTTTTTTCTTGTAACATAGAAATCTAAATTTTGGTGTATAGTTTACTTTTTATATCGTAAACATACGTACCAAATTTGGTTATCATAGATTTTTTATTTTTTAAGATAAACATTTTTTTCAAATGAAAACTCAAAATTTTTCCGGAAAACCTCGTTCGATTTTTCTGATTAACAAACTTATCAAAGCCATTTACAAAAGGAAGGTACATGCCAAATTTTATCAAAATCGGCCTATTATTCTTTGAGATAAAATTTTTTTTCGAATGAAAACTCAAAATTTTCCCGGAAAACCTCGTCCTATTTTCCTGACTAACAAACTTGTCAAAGCCATTTACAAAAGGAAGGTACATGCCAAATTTTATTAAAATCGGCTTATTACTTTTTGAGATACGAATTTTTTTTGAATGAAAACTCAAAATTTTCCCGGAAAACCTCATCCGATTTTCCTGACTAACGAACTTATCCAAGCCATTTACAAAAGAAACGTACATGCCAAATTTTATCAAAATCGGCCCATTATTTTTTGAGTTATCGGTGTGATACATATATATATATATATATATATATATATATATATATATATATATATATATATATATATATATATATATATATATATATATATATATATATATATATATATATATAATATATAAAAATTGAAACTGACCCCGGATATGGGTTCTGGGGGTCCTAGTTCGCGCTCATCTGAAAAAATTTTTTCAAAATTCAAAAGTCGGGATCTCCCCATTAGTGAATTTTTTCTACGAAAATTCACTAAAAGGTAAATTTATTCAAATACTCTTATAAACATAAATTATTTTAATATTGGTTATAATTCTTAAAATTAACAAAATTTTTACTTACATATATAAATATAGGTGTTATAAAAGTGTCAGATTTTGATTTATGAATTAAATAAAATAATATAGTGAACCCTTTAATCAAATAATCAATAAATAAAGAAATTTAAAGGCGCCCAACTATATAAAATTTGAGCTTCATAAATATAGAACATAATATGCTTTATAATATCAAGTATATAAATATAGGAGTCTAAACTTTACAAATATTGTACATAAACACAAAAATTACTTAAATATCTACATTTAAACAAAGTACACCCACGAAATCATAATAAATATACATCCAAATCGTGGGGAATAATCTATACATTATATAATAATGAACAAAACGCAAGTTAGGGCAAGTAATCATAATAATTAGCGCCCAAAAACGTGGGACTATTAAAACATAGTTATATATATATATATATATATATATATATATATATATATATATATATATATATATATATATATATATATATATATATAGGGGAAAGTAGGGTAAAACGGCCCCCCCGGGTAAAATGATCCCCTCATATTTTTCCCATAGCATGCGTAAAACCACTGTTTAGCTTGAATCATTACATTCAGTACTACTATCGCCATCTATGTATGAATTGGTGAAGATGTGCGAAGCGTATCTCGGCTAGTATAACATAACCAATAAAAACTCAGGTGGTGTTGTTAATTTCGTGCGGACCAAAGTTGTGTTTGTAGGCGTATTCACTGAGGTAAGTAAAACATCTTTGTATGATGTTTAAAAGGTATATTTTCCTGCACATTTCTTTTCTGTCGCCATTGCCCTAAATATGAGGATTCACTAATTATGTATTTTTTATGCATTTGGTTACTCTTTGGGTAAAATGGTCCCTTTACATTGAGGCAAAATGGCCCCAGGGACCATTTTACCCTCGCATGGTCGCCTAAAAAAATGCATAGCAATTTTTTCCAACAATCGAATATATCTTTATCTCTTCAGAAATAATGGTTAGAAATTACGTTCGGAAGACCTCTAGACAAAAATGGGACTCAAATTCAATGCGACATGCCTTACAAGAAATTTCTAATGGCATGCCTTTTAAAACAGCCGCTAGGACCTATAATCTGCCCTTGAGTACTTTAAAGAGAAGGGCCAAAAATCAGAATAAATTGGTAAGTATTTTCAAACTAGACGTTTATATTCTTTCGATTCTGCAGATGTATTTTAGGGGAAAGAAGGCAGTTATTCGTCATTATTTTTTTTTTCAGGCAAAAGGTTTTACGAAAATTCTTGGAAGGTTCACTACAACATTGCCGAAGGAATTGGAGACGTACTTAAAGCAATATGTTTTAGAGATGGAAGACCGTCTGTTCGGTCTGACAAAAAAAAATATTTGTCAAATGGCCTACGAGCTTGCGGAGAGGAATGGTATTAGCCACAGGTTTTCTAGAGAGAAAAAGGCAGCTGGAACGGGTTGGTTTAGAGATTTTCTGAAGAGAAATCCAGAGATTTCGTTTAGAACTCCGGAGGCCACCTCCGCTGCCAGAGCCAGAGGCTTTAATAAAGAAGTAGTGGCAAAGTATTTTTCTCTTTTGGAAGAAATAACAAGTAAAAATAACATCACACCGATGACAATGTACAATATGGATGAGTCGGGTATCCAGACAGTCCCCAGTAAGCTGCCCAAAATTTTAGCACATAAAGGGCGAAAGCAGGTTGGTTTCCTAACAAGTGCTGAAAGGGGACAAAATGTGAGCGTTGTTCTATGTGTAAATGCTGCTGGTCATTTCATTCCGCCAGCAATCATATTCCCTCGCAAAAGACGAAATGAGTTATTATTCCAAGGTGTTCCTTATGGAACGCTTTGTCTTTACAACGAATCTGGCTACATGAAATCTGAAACCTTTGTTCAATTCTTGCAGCATTTTAAACAACACACCCAGTGTTCCATTGAAAATAAGGTCCTCTTGTTGCTAGACGGGCATTCAAGCCACAAGTCCATCCAAGCTATAGAATATTGTAGGGAAAATGGCATTATACTGCTGTCGTTTCCTCCACATTGCACTCATGAGATGCAACCATTAGATGTGGCTGTATTTTCACCTCTAATGGCATATTTTAATGAAGAGGTTATTTTATGGCTTAAAGCAAACCCAGGAAAAGTGGTAACAATGTATAACATTGGTGGTTTGTTTGGAAAAGCATATAGAAGAACTGCCACACTTAATAACGGTCTCAGTGGATTCGAGAAAACAGGCATCTGCCCCTTTAATCCGAATATATTCCCAGATTGGAAATTTAAACCATCCTACACAACTGATCGTCCTCTAGTGGAAAATGAAACCGACGCGGACGCTCCTATTTGTCACCAAGAACAAACTCCTCAGAAAACTCCTACTCAAAATACCCCTCCTCAAAAAACACCCCCTTCTTCGCCACCAAGATCATCTGTAATAACTTTTCCCATAAGAAAGAGGAAAATTCGTGATGAATCATCAGACGAGTCAGATGAAGGGGGGCAAGTGGACGATCTTCAGATGAAGTTAGCCTTTTTACAGATAGTGCAGATGATTTATCAGAAAATGAAACTTTAGACGCTGCAGTTCCAAAGATAAAAGTTGCCGTTTCAAAGCCAGTTGATGTTATAATAAGTCCTGAAGTTGGAACCTCAAATCCAAACCCTAACGTTAACGCTATAGAACTGGAAGCTGGTGCTGCGAACAATGAAGATAAAGATGACACTTTTGTAACTCCATTTGATTTATACCCCCTACCTCTGGCACCTCCTCAGACTAGGAGTTCAAGACCCTCCCAAGGAGCAACTGTTTTTACTTCCACACCAAACTATTTGGTTGCAAAAGAAAAATCAAAAACCGCTAGGCCAACTTCACAAACAGCTAGGAAAGCTGTGAGCAGAAAGGTGTTTGGAAAAAATAAAGAAAATAAAGGGAGAAGAGTTAAGGAAGACGACGTCGCCTGTATATTTTGTTCCGAGTTTTTCAGTGAGTCACGGGCCAAAGAGGTCTGGGTTTCTTGCAATTTGTGTAAAAAATGGTGTCATTCATTATGCGCAGGTGTTGCAAGAAAGCAAAAAATGTACATTTGCGATTTTTGCAAATAAAAGTGTTTTTATAACTTTTATGTGAAAAAAAATGTGGGGGTCATTTTACCTCATGAAGGGGGCCATTTTAGCTCCACCAGGGTGTAAAATGGTTCCTTTGGGTCTTTTTTAAAGAATATCTATTTTTTTGTTCTTTTTATTATTAGATGTTATTTTTTCAAAGAAATGTATTCTGTTATGTCTCTTTCATTGTATGAATAAATCATAATCAAATATTCCGTTTTTTTGTATTTTTTTGCCCAACAAATTGATAAAGGGGCCATTTTGCCCCACTTTCCCCTATATATATATATATATATATATATATATATATATATATATATATATATATATATATAGATTGAAACTGACCCCGGATATGTGTTCTAGGGGGCCTAATTAGCGACATTATTACGAAGGTGAGTGGTTAATCAAAGCGCGTCATGGACGATAACAAGTTGCCTTTATTTATCGGGACAAACTTGCTTACTAAACCTCTCGCAGTGCTACATAAACGTAGAACTTTTCATAAACCTACACAAAATTATAAAATGGTTACTAGTTAACAGTTTGTAAGGCATTTTCGGTACTTTATTGTGCTTTATTACAAGATGTTCAAGATTATGGTCTATAACTCAAAACTTACCTGTTATATAAAGTGGATGATACCTAGCAGGGTTGGTACTGTCATCGCCACCCTCGACTATGAACGTATAGGTTTGTCCTCTCTCCACTGTAATTTCAGGTATCAACATATCATTCAGGTACCAAGCTATGCCCCAAGATGGTTGCCCTGTTATAGGAGTGTATCCTCGCTTTCCACCAGTAGGACCAATACGGGCGTTGAACATTGTTTCACCTGTAATATTAAAATTTTAGTAAAAGTCATATAACACATGAGAATTTGTGCTGCGAAATTGTTTTAAAAATTAAAATTTCATTTGGCTCTTAGCATTTTCTTTCTGCACAAAAATTGGCACAGTTTTTTTGCAAAAACATCTGACTTTCTCGTTGTGTGGGTTGCTAATAGAAGTGCTTACAAAGTGTACGATGTCGTCGCAACGATGGCTCCAGCAACTATGTTCATTTCACTTTGGATTCCACACATTATCAGTTGTGTCAGGTTTTTAGATGCTTTTCTTTTGGCCTACCTCTTCCCCCTTTTCAAGTCTGTGTCATTCAAATAATGTTTCTGGAAAATTATTATGTTTCAGAATATGCCGAATAAATTTTGCTGTCTCTAAATTTTTTCAACAAGCATATTCTTTCCCTCACCTCTTTTAGTCAACCTTTATTCATTTTTATATCAGTATATATTGCATTTGTCAGTTTTCTCCTTATTCACATTTCAAAACCTTCTGCTCTTTTCAGGTACCTAATCAAAGTCTAGCTTTTAGCCCCGCACCATACAACATTAGATACGTATGACTTGACAAACCTCTTTCTCAGAATAAAGTTAAAATATTTATTAGTAAGAAGAGTGCTTTGTCTATCGAATGCTTGTTTGTTCATCGCGATCCTTTTTATTAGCTCTTTTTACATTTACCGTTATTCGCAATAATACACTCCAAGCTACATGATTATTTATACTAATTCAAGCTATTGGCCGTTTAGCGCTGTATTAATTTTCTCAGTCCTATCCTTACTTATCTTTTTACTTTTGTTTCTCTTAGAATTATCTTTTGTTTGATTACTTTTTACATACTGTCCAGCACATTCTTGTAAGTGTTTTCCCGTTTCTCTTATCAGCGCTATCTCATCAGCGTACCTTATAATAACAATAATAATAATAATAATAATAATAATAAAAATAATAATAATTTACTGAACAATATATATTTTTTACAAAACAACTTACGAGATTACTCAAGAGCCTGGTTGTTCAATAACATTAAAAGTCACCTAAGTCAAAGACTTGTTGGGGTTACTAGTAACGTCATTCTCTCTAAAAAGCTAGTGCACACACTCTGACATTGTAAAGCAATCCAAACAAAAACCAAAACTGCAGACGAAATCCAGGGATTCGCGGAAAATATAAATAATCTCGGGACGCAGCAAGTGCGTTATGGTAGCGAATTTTCTTTAAAATATTTTTAATAGCAAATGTCTTTCTTTGGTTGCCTATATAGTAGAAACAATGTACCATATTTCATTGAAATAAATTTATTGTTTGAAAATATATAAACATTTTTCAAAAGTCTAGATGCAGCAAATGTGTTATGGAAGTGAATTTCCATAAAAATGTTTTTAATAGCAAATGCGAGCAGGCATCAATCTGATTACCGGTATAGCCTATGTGGTAGAAACAATGTACTATATTTTATCAAAATTACTTATGATTTGAAAATATACAAAAAAATTTCGAAAATAAACTTAAATAATGGTTTTCTATCCAACAAAGCTTACATTAATAGCAAATTGAGTTATTGAAATTTGAAGGATTTAATGAAAATTCGGTAAATTTGCAGATTAGCTCTCGAACGCTTTTCAACAAATTGTTTTCAGAAACATTACTAGGACGCCACCTGGATGCACAAATCACAAGAAAAATTTCTTGTCACACCCCCCAACGAAGTTATGGGACTGGGAGTGAATAGGGGTGGTATGCGGGGTAGGCAGGGTTTAAGGGGGATATGGCTTCAAGATGTGAAAAAGACAGCTTTCAACCCCGCTTTATTCGAATTTTCTGCTCATATTTCCTTTTTACTACCTACCCCGCTCAGCACCCCTACTCACTCCTGGTCCCGTAACTTCCCTGGGGGGTGTGAACAAGAAATTTTCCTGGGGGTTTGTGGATCCACGGGGGTGGGGGTCTAGGCAGGTTTCTGAAAACAGTTTTTTGAAAAGCGTTCGGGAGCTAAACTGCAAATTTATCGAAAATTGGCTACCAAAACACACTTACTGCGTCCAGATTTTTTTCTTACAAACGCATCATATTTCGACAAAAAATGCAAAAATGCGTTAACGAATTTGTTCTATGAAATTTAGCTAAAAAGAAATTATGCACCCCTATTCACTCCTTGTCCGGTAACTTCCTTGGGGGGTGTGAACAAGAAATCTTTCTTGGGGTTTGTGGATTCAAGGGGCCCTAGGCAGGTTTCTGAAAACAGTTTTTTGAAAAGAGTTCGGGAGCTAAACTGCAAATTTACCGAAAATTCGCTACCAAAACGCACTTACTGCGTCAAGTTTTTTTCTTACAAACGCATCATATTTCGATAAAAAATGCAAAAATGCATTCACGAATTTGTTCTACAAGAATTAGCTAAAAAAATATGCACCCCTACTCACTCCTGGTCCCGTAACTTCCTTGTGTTGTGTGAACAAGAAATTTTTCTTCGGGTTTGTTGATCCAGGGGGGGCCCTAGGCAGGTTTCTAAAAACAGTGTTTTGAAAAGCGTTCGGGAGCTAAACTGCAAATTTACCGAAAATTCGCTACCAAAACGCACTTACTGCGTCTAGATCTTTTTCTTACAAACGCATCATATTTCAATAAAAAATTCAGAAATGCATTAACGAAATTGTTCTACGAAAATTAGCTAAAAAAATTATACACCCCTACTCACTCCTGGTCCCGTAACTTCCTTGGGGAGTGTAAACAAGAAATGTTTTGGGGGAATAGGGGTGCTGTGCGGGGTAGGTAGGGTTTAAGGGGGATATGGCTTCAAGATGTGAAAAAGACAACTTTCAAGCCCGTTTTGTTCGCATTTTCTGCTCATATTTCCTTTTTACTACCCACCCCGCGCAGCACCCCTATTCACTCCTGGTCCCGTAACTTCCTTGGGGGGTGTGAACAAAAAAAATTTCTTGGGTTTTGTGGATCCAGGGGGGCCCTAGACAGGTTTCTGAAAACAGTTTTTTGAAAAGCGTTCGGGAGCTAATCTGCAAATTTACCGAAAATTCGCTACCAAAACACACTTACTGCGTCCAGATTTTTTTCTTATAAACGCATCATATTTCGATAAAAATGCAAAAATGCATTAACAAATTTGTTCTACGATAATTAGCTAAAAAAATTATAGACCGTTAAACCATAAACTTCACTAAACCTACTAATAAATATCCAAAAAGCCACCAAACTTAACTAAACTGACAGCCAAAGCATCAGATAAAAGGCCTATTTGAAATGGATATTCTGTAAATATTTTAGTAAAATGAAGGGCAATGACGGTTGAATCTGAAACTTAAGGGTTTGTAGAACACTCTTCTTGCAACATTTTCTTTTCACAAACGGTATTTGTTTCACATTCTTTGCCTAAACATTGCCAATTTTGACGTTTAAAATTGCGAGTTTGACGTTTTGAGGAAAACTCCGAAATTTGTTGCTTTAACTGCCCATAACTTCTTTGTCTTTGAAGCTAGAGAGTTCACTCTTTATAATACAAACACGCGTGCCAAATTTGGTTGTCCTTACTTTGTTATTTCCGGAGATATGAATTTATTTATAAAGAAAACACAAAATTTTCCGGGAAAACCTGGTCCGATTTTCCTGGCTAACGAACTTATCCAAGCCACTTGCAAAAGGAAGGTACCTACTCTGCAAATTTTATCAAGATCGGTCCATTATTTTTTGGTTTATCGGTCGGATATATATATATATATATATATATATATATATATATATATATATATATATATATATATATATATATATATATATATATATATATATATATATAACACAGATCTCCCCATAAGCGAATTTTTTTAAAAAAAAATTCGCTAAAAGTATAATTATCCTTTATCGACTATACACAAAATTTTTATTCCCAAATGTCTTGAGACACACTATGGGTAACCTACATACACTTACACATACACGGGCGCACAGGTCAGAGGCCAGACACGAGAAATAAAAAATATAATGGAAAGACCATTACACCAGCGTATTAACTTCTACGACGTCCCCTGTGAGTCCGGGGACTAACTAAAAGAAAAGGCCCAAGGTAACTCCTGCCTGTCGTAAAAGGCGACTTATTGGAATCAAACACTGGCGGGGGTCTTGTCCATGTGGGCCTGGAGGGAGGCGGATATCTCTGGGGAGTGATGTACACCCGGATTTTAAGGCCTCCACTCTGGGCTTATAAATGGATAGTTGCCCGCGCTTGGTTGTTACTCGGGAGCGGGGTTCCGGATGGGTGCCGCCTTGGGTTGAGTACTGGCGGGTGTCGTGTGTCTAGACGACCCGGAGGGGGTTGACAACTCTGATGAGTGGTAAACACTCGGAGTTTGGGGCCCCCACTGTGTGCTTCGGAACGGACGGACGGCCTCGCTTGTGCGATGCTCTGCACTGGTGGGTGTCGGGTCTAGACGAACCCGGAGCAGAGCTGAGATCTTTAGGGGTGGAATATAACTTAGGGTTGAGGCCTCTTCTGTGAGCTTCGAAACAGACAAACGACCTCACTTGGATGCTGCTCGGATGCAGGACTTCATGATACTGCACCGAGTCAAACACTGACGGATGTCTGGTCCAGACGAACTCGGAGAGAGGTTATCTCTCTTTGAGCTTTGAGACGGGCATGCTCAGATGGCAGTACATCTGTGAAACAAAGTTTCACCTCGCAGGTGTCGTCTCCTGTCGGATGCTCGATTTGTTGGGTGAAATTTAAGCTAACGCTGGCAGGTGTTGGACCTGGTCGAACCCGGAGGTGGCTGGGGTCTCTAGGGGTGAATTACACCTGGAGACTTGGGCCTACTCTGTGAGCATCGATACAGGCTAACGACCCTGCCTGGATGCTGCTCGGGGGCGGGACTTCATGATACCGCCTCGAGTCAATGAAACACTGGCGGAGGTCTGGTGCAGGTGAGGCTGGGGGGAGGCATACATCTCTGGGGAGTGATATGCACCCGGAGTTTGGCGCCTCCACTGTGGCCTCAGAGACTGACAATTGGCCTCGCTTGGTTGTTACTCGGGAGCGGGGTTCCAGATGATACCGCCCTGGATTGAGCCCTGGCGTGTGTCGTGTGTCCAGACGTCCCGGGTGGCTCTGATCTGCGATGAGTGGTAAACACCCGGAGTTTGGAGCCCATACTGTGTGCTACGAAACGGACGGACGGCCTTGCTGGGGTGATTCTCGGGAGCGGGACTCGATTGGATGCTGCCTTGAGTCTTAACACTGTTAGGTGTCAGGTTTGGAAGAGCCTGAGGGGAGCTGAGATCTCTAGGGGTGGATTACAACTGGAGATTAGATGCTGCTCGAGATCGGGACTTCATGATACCGCCTCGAGGCAAACACTGACGGATGTCGGGTCCAGACGAACTCGGAGAGAGGTTATCTCTCTTTGAGCTTCGAAACGGGCGAGCGACTTTACTCAGATGGCAGTACACCTGCCAAACAAACTCTCACCCTCAAGAAAAGATCAACTCACTCAGGGAGCTGGAATTGATGGGTGAAATCTAAATAATTAGACGTGAGCCACAATAGACCTAAGGTCGCGGTGGAGGGACTGAAATAACCCACTCACAATAAAATCTAATCTCTAATGTAACTTCTATGACCCGGTGGATTACTTCACGATCTACTCCAGCTATCCACTTTTAAACCGATTTTAAAATGTCGAAGCCTATGCAGATGGTGAATTCAGGCTGGTTTAGAATTATATTTTCTTATGAAAAGGTAAGCATGGAACCGCTGTGCAATAGTCTTCTTAGCTCTTTCCGTTCTATCTCGTAGTGTCTCGTATTATAGTTGTGATGCAACTCCTTTAATTCACATCGATGATTATGCTGATATACAGCAGCGTTAAAATAGAAAAGCTGCCTAATATCCAGCAGTCTTGTCTCAGTGTATAAAAGATCACTAGCATATGTGTGTTCTTTACCCTAAATCCCCCTCATGAGACAATTTTGAGAAATCTGTAATTGAGTTCTATGCCACTTTGCAGCACCACCCCAAGCTTTTATAGCATAGCGCAAGTGACTCTCCACTAAAGAATAATATAGAGTACTCAGATGTTTTATTTTATTTTTGGGCAGGTCTGGGCTTTAAGGACTTGATGAAAGTTGCGGAGGATAGAGAAGAGTTTGCTGTTGTAGTCGCTAACCTCCATTAGTGGAGATGGCACTCAAAGAATAAGAAGAAGGTGTTTTATGCCTAGCATATGTTTCAATACCCTGAATTTTACCATTATAGAGCGAATTTTTCTAGTTACACTTAGAATGTGGTGCTCCCATTTCATGGGTGAATCTATAAAATACCCAAATATATTGCATGCTTTACACTCTTTGTTTTCATGCCATCACACACTTCGAACGTGGTAAAAGTTGGTAAGTTTCTTTCGTAACATGAAAATGGTATATACACTGTCTTCGCCGCATTTACAATTAATCATCGGTTTTGAAATCATTCCAGGCTTTTTCGAAAATCTGATTCAACTGTAGATTTGAGTATATCCCATGATGCTGCGTTATAAAATATATGAGCATCATCTACGTACTCGACTATCTTTCCTAACGATTCAACATGAAAAAGATCGTTTATATAAATATTATATAATAAGCGTCCTAGAATGGTTCCTTGCGGAACACCACAGTTCATTTTCTCCACACCGCTCGTAACACCATTCACACACATCACCTGATATCTGTCAGACAGAAATCTCTGCAACAGCTGTTGTTGTCTCTCCCTAAACCCCATTGTCTCGAATATTTCAAGCAGTCTTGCGTGTTCAACCGTATATAATGCCTTTTTTAGGTCCACCAAGACACACAATGATAGTCTGGTGTTATCCAGACTCTGATAGCTATTGCTCGTCAGTTCAATTATGGCATCCTGCATAGATGGTTTTCTCCTGAAGCCATACTGCTTCTCAGATAATATTCCATATTCATTTAGATAACTATCAAAGCATTTTTCAGGAGACACTCAACGACTTTAGCAATAATTGAAATTATTGATATCGGTCTGTGGCGGTGGTTCCGACCGCAGTGTTTCCGCCAACACTACTCTGTGTTTCTGCGTAAATACTCTTGACAGTTGAAAGTTATGTTCTGCGACAACCAGCTGTCAAGAGCTACGGCAACTAAGAAACACCAGGCGATTTCTCTCTTCTCAGAGTTAACCTGATCAAACTTCCCACCGACTTTTTCAACAGCACACAAGCTCATGATGTTCCACCACTTATATCTCAGCTGAAAGAAGACACAAGGAAACTTCGACCAGTACCTTTTAAACATCATACTGCAAAAAAGGTATTTGTCCATCCTAAGCTTATGAAAGCTCCTTTTGTTTTTGTTCGCATTGATATTCTGCGAAAAACCCTCGAACCAGTTTATGACGGCCCCTTTGAAGTGTTATCCCGAACTGACAATGTCTTCAAAATCAAGAAATCACACGGAGAAGAGACAATTTCTGTTGACCGTCTTAAACACGCATTCATTTTTTGTGATAACGAACAGACAACTTTCCAGCCTCAGAGACATCCTAGTGAAACTGAAAGTGACAGTGAAAGTCCAACACCTAGTGAAACTGAAAGTGACAGTGAAGTTCCAGTTCCCGTTCAAACTACACGCCATGGACGTAGAGTTCGATTTCCACGAAGATACTTGAACTAATAGCGTTGCCACTGAGAGGGGAGTATGTGGCGGTGGTTCCGACCGCAGTGTTTCCGCCAACACTACTCTGTGTTTCTGCGTAAATACTCTTGACAGTTGAAAGTTATGTTCTGCGACAGCCAGCTGTCAAGAGCTACGGCAACTAAGAAACACCAGGCGATTTCTCTCTTCTCAGAGTTAACCTGATCAAAACAACTCACTGGCAGGCTTTATCTGTTCACACTCTTTTCGAGTCACGTGTAGATATTTAGTGTATAAAGTTTAGTCAATTTGTGAAATAATAAAGTTATGTTAAATGTTTACCTGTGGATTTAATATCACCATCCCAGGTAATCAAGATCAACAAGTGCGAGATGTAATTAACATCCATACGGTTTATAGTCCGCGGTATCCAGCACATCGCCTGTTTTAAATAAAGGTTTGAAAACACCCATTTTAAAAGTTCTAGGGAATATGCCATCGTCTATACACCTACGTATAATAAAAGTTAGAGTAGTGACAATCTCATCTATTACGGTCTTCAGTGTCTCTGCCCTTATCCGTCATATCCCGGGGACTTGTGGGCTTCAGCGTGTTCACAATTGATTTAATCTCATCCTCTTCTGTTGGCAACATCACCAATTAGTTATGTAACGGATTAGTTGTCCATTTATTTTTCCTGCTGCCTTTTCCTTTAGCTCGTGTATTGTGTCTTATGTAAATAAATTAATAATGAGTGATAATGGGTACCTTTTTCGCACACCTTTCCTTATTTTAGCTTTAATTTCTTATCGGGTAATACCTATTATATTACTCAATATTTGTATAGATTGAGAATAATGTGTGTATACAATTCAGCTGACTTCATTGTATGAAACATAATTTTCTAACCTACCTTTTCAAATGCTTTTTTTCGGGCCAACACAAGTAATAAATGTGTATCGTTGTTTTTCAAGCCTCTTCCATTCTATTGTTTTATGTGCTTGGCACTGCTACTTTAATTTCTCGTCCAGGTCTACATCCGAACCGACCTGCATATAAGCAACTCCTAATTTTGTTTCATATTCTATTTTTTATGATTAGCAGCATTTTCGCCAAGTTGTTATGTAGACGCATGGTTCTGTGCTGGTTGTATTTTCGCGCTTTTACCGTTTTTAAACAGTTACACTCTTACTCTTCATAAGACTCACTAGCCAGTTCCCCAGATTTAGAACTTTTCGCAATGAGTCGAACAAGTTTTCGCTTTTACACCGGAATTTTTTAAATTTACCGCCTGTTAATTTTTTGCCTACACCAGGAATTTTGGCTTGTTTAAGTTATTTAAGGGTTTTATCAAAAAAATTCTTTAAATGGGCTGGCTTAGATCATCAAAGTTCTATCTTATCTTCTCTATTTCATCTATATAGGGCGGTTTTGAAAAGTACTTAGCCTACAATTGAAAATGAAATATCTTTAAAAATATCTTATGTATCTAACATAATGTTCTCTTATGCTTACACACATAACAGAGCGTTCATAAAGCAATTCTAAACCATTAGTACAATTCTTTTCTTTGTTTTCAAACCACCCCTCAATGCCACATACGTGTGACTGCGTTGCTTGTCGAAAATCTTTTACGTTTCGCCTGCTTTTTGAGCTTTGGAAATAAATTATAGTCTGTTGGTGCTAAATCAGGAGAATAGGGCGAGTGGTTAACAAATTCCAAAGAAATTTGATTATTTGTAGTGCAGTGAACCATTAAGGCGTTGCCTTGTAACAAATGCATACCTTTGGCCAGATTGTCCCCCCGTTTTTCCACCATGTTTTCGCGTAATTTAGTGAGCAACTCATTGTAATATTCTACCTGAGAGTTCTACGTAGTTGCATAAAATGAAACAGGTTCAGCGTAACCCCCCCCCCCCATTGTCTCAGATATCTCAAGCAATAATTGTTAAAACTGTTTTGGATTATGGTAAACCGGAATGCTTTCATTTTGCTATTTAGTCACTGTATCATAATGATGGACCCATGTATTGTACATGGTGATAAGGCGACTCAAAAAGTTTGAGGACTTTTTTTTAAAACGGTAGCACATTTCCTTCACCCCTTTGATCAGCATCAAACATTTCGGAACCCATTTTGCCGGAAGCTTTATTATTCTTAAATCGTGATAAAAAAATGTGAAACACGCGAGTTAACACATGGCTTCTCACGATATGTCACGTAGATGGTATCAAGTTACATTTGCATGCAGCAGTTCCCATAAGCAGATTCTACGAATTATGCCGACCGTTGCAGATAGTGCCAGCAGTGCGAAATCAGAGGAAGCTAGATCTGCATGTTCTCGTGAGAACCTGCAACGAACACTCATCCGATTATTATATAAAGCCATTGTTTTGTGTAATATTTGTTCAGTATTAATTTAGGCAGTAACTATGCTAGTTTGTTGTTAAATAGTTTAAGTAGTTTAATAAATTTTTTAAAAAAGCAACCTAAGTACAAGTGTTGTTAATTGGCGCAGTCGGTGACGGATCTCCCAGCAACCTAAGGCATCAAAAGAATATTGGTTCCTTGGTTTTTTAAGAAAAATAAATGGTCATCTGGTTCCTACTATTACTGTAAGTTGCTCTCCTATATTTTCTCTGTTCCTTTGTCTTATGTATGTGAATATATGTCGGATATTGATGAATTAATAAGCAGACTTAATCAGTTTAATTTTGAAAATAACTTAGAAGTCATTCCTGAAGAAAATAATTTAGATATTAATATTGTTGAACAGGAAGTTCAGAATAATTTTACTCGTAATAGTATTAGTCTTGTAAAACAAATTCATAGTAACTTAATTAATACCACAGAATTTAGCATAAACATGGCCCAAGCTAACAATATGGCAAACAACTTTAGTGAATTCTATTTAAAGATGATACCTGAGTTCAATGGGGAACCGGCAAATGTTGGTAACTTTCTTAAGGCATGCGATCTCATTATGAACACATTTTATAACGCTGAAGATGAAAGATTATATTTAAATCATTTTTTAGTTAATTTTATACAGTCAAAATTAACCAGTCAAGCTAGACTTATAATTAGCACAAAAATTATTAATAATTGGCAAGACCTAAGACAAGCTATAGTGCAAAACTTCACGGACCAACGAGACGACACTAGTCTTTTGAGCGAACTTTTAACACTCAAGCAGAAACATAATGAGGATGCTTTAACATTTAGTAATAGGTGTAGATATATTGAACAACTTCTAGTTTCTAATTTAATTTGTAATGAAGACAATCAACAAATATTAGAAGTGAAAAGAGCAATTTACGCTCAACAAACATTAAAAGCGTTCCTCGGGGGACTTAGAAACCCTCTAGGAATGGTAGTAAGATCCACTGCACCTGCATCTATTGAAGATGCTCTTAAGTTTATAGTTCTGGAAGAAAATTACGAGTATAGAGATAGGACATTTCTTAAATCAGGCAATTATACATCGCCAAATAATAAAACCCCCAATCCACAAACCAGGTCTTTTAACAATCGTTCTACTCCCCAAAACTTTCCAGTTATGCAATTTCAGAAACCATTTAGAAATAATCCCCAATATCAGAGTCAAAGTAATCAAACTTCACAATTTAGGAATACTTCCCAATATCAAAGCCAAAATAATCAGAATTCACAATTTCCTAGACCGCCCTCTTTTAAACCAGAAAACCCACGAGAACATTTCCAAAACAGGTATCCTGAACCCATGGATACTTCAAGTGGCAACACAAGGTTTACAAGACATTCTAATAATTTTTCAACACAGTCAAGAAGAAATAACTTCTCTGCTAATCAGCAAAGGTCCACAGTTCCGGGAACAAGGTTTAATTCTGACGAACTATTTACCCATGAGATTGATACACCTTCCGAAATTTACGATCGTAAAGATCAAAATTTTCCTATAGCAGGCACGTCTACGGACAATCGATAGGAGATATGAATAGTGTAAATGTTCAAACAGGTAATGTAGCTAAGAAGGGCAGTGATAGTAGTTGTATTTATAAGGAGATAATGAATGACTATAGAAATAATTTAAACCTGAACTTGAACAATTACGCAAGCGACCGTCGAGAAATGCGTTCTGTTGACCTGGCTGATGCATCAAAATCAACGAAGATAGTTCAACAGGACAATGGTAGCATTATGAGGTATGTAAATTCTTGGTTTGCCAGTAATAATAAGATAATTCAATTAAACAAAAGCCCACATAGCAGTTTAGGTGAAGTTCCCACTACAAACGTATATTGTAATGAGGAGACTGATCATATTAGTTTAAATAATATACAAAATGTACCAAAAGGAAACAAAAACCAGTTAAATTTTACTAATAAGTCAAGTAAGCATTCAAATAATGCACAAGGTAGCTATAAGAGAAGAGTAAAGGAACAATATGAGAATGAACCTTTAGCCCAGTACGATAATACAGGAAAAACTGGGTTAAATACAGCAAAACATATAATCAGCAAAGCAAAACCTAAAGTAGGAACATCTAATTTTAATAATAAACAAATTTTCGCAATAAATAAAATGAGTATTTTGGAAACAAACCCCATAAAAATTAAAAATTCCAATACGATTAATAGTTCTGAAACAAAGATACCCAATTTGGAAGAACTAGAAACAGCATCAGAAATTAAACACAAAATCATGTTTTGTCATGAGACTAAAAAGCGACATCGAAACATAGATGAAACCTATGCAGAGATGAAAGACAAATTCTCTTTTTCAAAGATGAGAAAGAAAATTAAAGATTATATTAGGACTTGTGAATATTGCAACAAAAAAGAATACAATCTGTTTATATTAAGCAAATTAAATAAACATTCGAATTATATTACCTAAATAAATTAAAAACTCAAAAATCGGATAAATGACAACGAGACAGGACTTAAGAGACTGACTAATGTGACGTAAAAACACACTTATCGTAACAAGTAAATAAAATCTACACATATATAAACATTAGATAAGAATTTATATTCAGGACCGTACTCAACAATTCTACTCTTGAAACAGGACCAAATTATTCTAATAATATCACATTACGGACATTACGCCTCAAGTTCCTAGCAGCAAGAACAAGTGACTAAAATCACAAGGAACGATCTTGAAGGAAAAACACCCAATTTTAATATAAATAACTAAGCTCATGATTACTATTGTCAAAAAAAAAATATATGTATAATAAATTTTAAGGTTATTACCTTGTTAAAATTATAATCAGTAATTAAACAGTACATTACGTAATTAAAAAAAAATTTTTTTGGTGAAGATAATCCACGGACGGACAACTGTGTATTGCTTACAGGTTTAAAAGACAGACTTTAAATTGTTCTGCCATAGAACGATTATTTTACAGGACTTAGTGAAACATAACGATGGGAAGTACACGAAATAGGTTAACCCTATATAATATATTAACAATGAAGTAAAATATTATAAAGATTCATATCAAAATCGTTAGACAAAGTCACGTCTAAACTTCGTCAAAATTCAATTAGGAAAACACTCGTATCAGTTTAAACAATACTGCCATCGGACCCATACTATTACACCATTATTGTTGGTAAAATATTTTATATTTTTCCAAAACCAGGAATGCGTACACAAAAGAAAAGAAAAAAATATCGATGTAAGTATCAGCTTACAGGTAACATACGGAATATATGAATCATTGATATCCCTAACTAAGAATAAAGATATACTAATAAAATACCCAAATCTAAAACCTCCTGACTTAATACCCTACTGCATCCTAGCTTACAATTCAAGCATTCACTCTCAAACTCTCAAACCACCTTTTGAGCTAATATTCGGATACATCCCAGAAATCTTCAACTTTGATCCCGAAGTTACACTCACTCAAGAATATAACCAAAAACACAAACATTTTATGAAAATAGTTTATGATATCGTATTAGATCGGATAGAAAAATCGAAAGAAAAAATGCTCCTCAGAACTAACGTCGAAGTTAATCAGCCATTTAAAGAGGGCCAAACAGTATATAAAAAGATACCCCCTGGATTTCACAAAAAGCACAAAAACCCCTATACAGGCCCATACACTATAATATCCCTCTTAGAACATAATAAAGCTTTACTCATAAATCACAAGAATGACGAGCAATGTGTAACTCATTTAAGAAATCTTCGCCTTTCAGGTGGGCATGCGGAGGGCAGCCACAACTAGAAGATTTAAAGACCAACCCTGGGTTTTTACCTCGCAAGTTAGGTAGAAGCTATTGCCAAAATGACGTATGGCGCCTTATACATGTATATAATATGGAACCTTTATTTACTGACTACAGTAAACTTAAATATAAATATTATCTTATAGCCAATACTTTAAGTGATAATTTTAGATCTGAATACCATAATTTTATAATCGCCCTTAATTATACTGTAGATAACATAGATGAAACTTTCCTTAGAATTTTCCCTGATAAGTATAGATTTAAGAGAGGTTTACTCAACCCTTTGGGTACAGTTTTTAAATCAATCACTGGCAATCTAGATGCTGATGATGGCGAAAGAATCAACAAAGCCCTTCAATTATTAGCTGATGATCAAAATAGAATGCATGAGCTATTTGACGAGCAAACATCTGTTATGATAAATGCAATAAATGAATTTAACCAAACAGTAAATACTTTAACTCATAATCAAAAAGAAATTGTCAAAAGAATGTTGGCACTTCAAAACATTACTAAAGATTTAGCTACTAATATCATGCCTGTTCTCCAGCGAGCACATATTCTAGAACTGTTGACTGAAATCGCTAACCTATTTAATGTCATAGAATCGATAATATTAACAACTGAAAATGCTATAACGTTCTCTAAATTAAATACTTTTCACACTTCTATCATCAAACCAAAATTCATTATTAAAGAGCTTCCTGTAATAGAAAAATACATTTCACAATCTAGATTAGTAAGCAAGAATGACTTATCTTTGTATGAAAAATTATTTAAAATCAAGTCTATCCAAACTGGATATAAAATTATATTCCAAATTGATATTCCACTAATAGACAAATCTGACTATATTTACTACCAACTGTACTCCCTACCTATACAAACCAATCCTAACAGCTTCTCAATGATAATACCTCGATCCAAGTACCTTATCCTAAATGAGCAACAATACGCCTTCAGAAACAACCCCTGCCAAGAGCTTACGAACTAGATCTATGTCTGTACAGAAGATACAATAGCAGATGTCAGTGAAGATCCTCCCTGTGAAGTTAGGCTAATTAATTTCCAAAAGCCTATCAATAATTGCGAACAAGAGACTGTAAAAATTACCAAGACTATCGTTTCCAAATATGGCAACACACAGTTTATGGTGGTGGCTCCAAAGGAAACCAAGATGTCAATCAAATGCTCGGGAGAAGAAAACACACAAATTATACAAGGCACGTATATGGTGACACTCAAACCAAGATGTCAATTGTCGATTGGTGGTAAACGATACAGTACAGTGCAGAGCTCAGTTGAGACACAACAATTGTTCTCCTTACCAAAGTTGAAAGAAGATCCAGAAAGCAAAATGAACATAGAAGAATTGCCAGCAATGGAACTGGAAAACGTCCCTTTGCACGACGTAAGCAACATCAGGGCTCAGCTGCAGTCTATAAAAAGTAGAATTCCCAACAAAATTAGACTCCCGTTGTACCACACAAGTGTTTGGACGATCCTACTCTACATGATACTAATCCTTCTAGCAACAATATTTATTACAGTTTTTGTCAAAAGAAGATGTGCCCAGCAGAAGGAAAGAAGCAAAGCAGAAGCGGAAAATCCCTTAAGAATTCCGAAACCCAAGGGTTCCGTCCTCTAATGGGGGGAGGAGTTAACACATGGCTTCTCACGATATGTCACGTAGATGGTATCAAGTTACATTTGCATGCAGCAGTTCCCATAAGCAGATTCTACGAATTATGCCGACCGTTGCAGATAGTGCCAGCAGTGCGAAATCAGAGGAAGCTAGATCTGCATGTTCTCGTGAGAACCTGCAACGAACACTCATCCGATTATTATATAAAGCCATTGTTTTGTGTAATATTTGTTCAGTATTAATTTAGGCAGTAACTATGCTAGTTTGTTGTTAAATAGTTTAAGTAGTTTAATAAATTTTTAAAAAAAGCAACCTAAGTACAAGTGTTGTTAATTCGCGAGACAATTAGAGCCACAACAATAGGCCTTTATACCAACAGGTCACCTTCGCACGAATAGGACAGCCGAGTCAGCATGAAGATTGAAGGAGCCTTCAAGCGAGCAAGCTGAGAACGACAGAATCGATGGAATATCACACGTGGGAAACAGCGTCAGCAAGACCAAAGTCACCTGGGGGAACAATAGTGCCACGCCTGGGGGATTTACTATGAATAGACTGTTCGCCAGTGGAACGTCGTTCATTCTTGCTCCGAGTTAGACTCTGCACATCGCGGCTAGACATTTTATCACTTGTATGTTGATATTCGTATTTGTCTTTATTTTATATTATCCTTTTTTGTCTATGTGAAAACTGGAACCTGTGATGAGCACTAATAAGTACACTTGGAGAACACCCAAGTGTTGTGGTGATTTGGGTGTTCTCCAAGTGTACTTATCCTTTTTTGTATTAGGTATAAATTGTGTAAAGTAGTAAATAAATTGTTTTAAAAATTCAAACGTCTTAACCGTAAAGTTAAGTGGTGCAGTCGTTAGTATTGGTTAGAAAATCAAAAGCAGATTGATTTTTAGGCGTATGGACGTCCAATAACCAATTCGAATCAAGCAGATCTAAGTAAGAGCAGAAACAGTAGCCAAGCAGTCAAATGAGAACAGAAACCATCATATTATTGTAAGTTGTTTACTGCTATCCCATTTTTTACATTTCATATATATATATATATATATATATATATATATATATATATATATATATATATATATATATATATATATATATATATGTGTGTGTCTAACGTAAGTTTCGGCGACACGCGTCCCCACTCCTTATACATATAGGTATCGTCAGTTTTGGCGACATTCTTGCAGTAGGGGAGGTAGCGCTTTGCACACATTGTTGCCATGTAAAGACCACTGCTTGGACAACAGCGAATGCAATTGTATACCTACACTTCATGCTACTCTCATATAAAGCATAAAACAGTAGATGTGAGTAAAATCATATGTTAAATATTTTTATTCCGACAGTCAAGATGAATTGGCTTCGATTGGCTTGTAAAAGATGTCTGGGAGTCGGTAATTAGGTTGACATACGAATTCAACAAATAAAAATAATTGTGTTATTATTCGCCCAGCATTATATCGCTATAGAACACATAGAAAACGATAAGAAAATATGAAGTAATGTTGTGAAACACTTTAGAAAATGAACTTTGAAAGTTAACATACTTTCTGCAGACAGCGTATTTTTCGCCGTGTAATATTGCTTAAAAAACAACTGAATTCGAAGACGAATGAATAGACACTCGAACTGAAATTAATTACATACATATTGGCATAGTTAAATTTTCGCCTGGTAACTATATTTAATAAATCATCATGTAGTGTCATGAATGAAATAAAGTGCCTGGCAAGTCAATTTGCTGACGGTAACCCTTCAATACGAAAATTATTGTTCATATTGGAGTGATTGAATTCTCGAACGGTAGGAATCTAACAAAATTAATGTATTTACCTAAGGTCAAAATAAAGAGTGAATTAAGACAAGTGGAATCAATGCAAGCTAATAGAATAATATTTCACATCGAAATAACTGAATTCAGACTGACAGTTTACGCGCAGTTATGAAGATAATGATTAGGTATAATATTTTAATAAATAAATGAAGTAAATCACTTTGTGGTCGCGATTGGCGTCGCGCTTAGAGCGTTGGAGTGTCGATGCGAAAGACCCGGGTTCGAAACTCGGACCCGTCGAAAAACAACTTTCATTTTCTTTTTTAAAATTCTTAGTACAAACTGTTAATTAACTTCTCCCGAGGCCATGACATTGTGTTTGGGTAAGTTGAATGTGCGCACGCTCCGTCCTTCGGAGGGGGCGTAAAACCGTCGGTCGCGTGTCCATGCGATGTTGGACACATTTAAAATCCCTACCTTCCTCACAGAAAAGAAGGGGTTCGGCAAAATTTTCAGGTTGCTGAGGTGAAACTGCTCTCTGGCGTCGGTGTTTGGCCATAGTCGCGGAAATAGGGCCACGTTCAATAAATAAATAACAACAACAAACAAGTAAATCACTTTAGAAATCGTAAATTATCAATCAATTTTTCGAGCATAATAATTATGAACATATATTGGGAATGCAAATAATGATAAAACTCATCTGATATTTTCGAATGAGTCATCATATAGTTAACAAGTAGCAATGCAGACTACACACGCCAAGAAGAATACTGGCAGAAACTCACTACATAATTCAATTTATCCATTTGTTGATGGCCTGCATACGATTTTTGAAGAGCTGATCAATGGGCTGACTATCTAGAAAAAATCTGAGGCTATAAAAACAAGTTTTTATGAGTTTAGAAAAGTACCTTGCCATTTCCTCAAGTGTGTATATACTTTGACACAACAAAGCAAGACTCTCTGCTGGTCTAGTAAACGAAGGGCGACTTTTATAAACTGAATTTCGGCGGTCACACCAGCTCAATTCAAAGTGCTGCCGGCATATAAAAAACCTCATTATTCATTGGAACAGGGCAGCCTACATTTTTATAGTATGTGAGGTAAGTACAGAGTGGCCAATTAAGCGAAGTAAGTGGCTGTATCTCGGAAACCGTTCACCATTGAGCTTTGGGAAAAACATATTGTTACGTTGCGGGGTTTAAATACACTTTATACACAAACAAAAAACACCTTTATTTTACTCTTAACTACAATTAAATCTAACCTAATAACAACTTCTGTAACAATACTTCACTATTTACTCTACTATTGACTGATATTACTCCACAAAAATTATTATTAAATTTAACACTATATTACACTACCGGTTACTCTGATCAGGCGCTCTAGTCATTTTCAAATTCACCAATGTGTATTCCAAACAGCTTGCATATATATAGGTGTTTCATAAGTAGGTAAAAAAAAATTTAGGAGCATAATCTTAAGACTATTTCTGAAAAAAGTTTATATGAACAGGTGTCCTAAGTTGCGTAATTTTCGACGTACAGGTGCTGAAAATAAATCACTAATATTGTCTCTTCGTCATAACTTGTTCGAAGCTGCAGCTATTCTCACTAAACTTAAAGTATACAGTAAACATGTGCAAATAGTTTTAAAATTCAGTATTATCAAGCTTCTCAGCAAACTAGTGGCGTAGATCTTGATAATCACCTCAAGATTTTGAACAAAACAATACTACTGCGGTTCTGTTGAAGGAAATAGAGTCACACTTTTGGATGGAGAATTCAATTTTGAACAAAAATGAAATTCTAACATTTTCCCTATCCGTCACTATTTCATTGCAAATTTGATTCTTAAGATTAAAATCACTGCGCTCGCAAACTTAATTGATTTGGGCATGCTGTCCTTTGTATTTGTTATCCAAATGATTGTCGTATGTCAAATTAAATGTCCTTATTTTTTCGCAACAAGCTATTATCCGGTTCCTTATAGGGTTGAATTATATGGAAGTTTTGGTATTATATTATGTGTTTTATATAGCAACTCAAATTTTAGTTCAAAGAAAATACAATGCCATAACGAAATTCAATTCGCCAACCGACCCTTAGACTAGCAACATTCAATGCTACCAAGTGGAAAATCAGTGTCCGGGTCTGATGTCTTTTTTTTTACTTTGGTTACTTTATAACAGACATGCAATTGCAATAAGTAAATGCTTCTTAGAATTTATGCTTTTTTTTGTAGCGAATGGGAAAACAACTCATAACGTCATAAATAACAAAATCCGTTACCTATAAATATGGGATGTTCCTTAATGACGTCTTAATAATTCGAGATGTGATTCCAAAGGTCATTTTATCGAGAAAAGTTCAATATATAAACACCTAACTACTCAAATTTCTTGAAAAACACAACCTAACCCACGACAGGCAATATGGATTCCGTAAGGGCAGATCAACTGTCAAAGCTTTCGACCAGGTCTGGCACGTCGCACTGCTTAAAAACTTTTGGCCTGTGGCATACCACCAAAACTCTGTACCTGGACAGCAAATTTTCTCTCCAGCTGTAGCATTTCTGTTGTCGTGGATGGCCATTTCTTTAAACTGTATCCAATTACTGCAGAAGTCCCTCAGGGTTCACCTTTAGCCCCTACTTTGTTTCTTCTCCAGAACAATGATCTCCTCTTTAGCACATCCAACCCAGTTCCCAGTAACGCTGACGACAGCACTCTCCACCTAAATATACAATATTCTAAGCCTGTCTCCTTAACCAAATTAGATGAGGATTGCATATTCATGGAGGGTTCTATCTCTGCGGATCTTCAAAAGAAATTAGACTGAGAAAGAAGAAATTTTGTACAATTCAACTCCACCAAATCTCAGTCCTGCCTTCTATCTCATAGGAAATACACCAGCCCTAGACCTATCACAATGAACAACCGAGTTATTCAAAGTAATGAGTCCTTCTCACTTGTTGGCATTTCTGTGGAACGGAAATTCAACGCACCAACATGTCACATCAATTGCAGAAGCGGCTGCTAAGAAATTAGGTTTCCTCTTCCGGACACGCAAATACTTTTCACCAGCTAATCTCTATACCTTATACACTTCACAAATAAGACCAAACCTCGAATACTTCTCCCACATCTCGGGTGCCGCTGTTGCTTCTACACTCGCTATCCTGGACTCCATTCAGAAGAGAGCTATGCGTCTCATCAGTGACCCTACCCTCACCCAAAAGCGGCCAGCTCTTGCCCACCGCCGTGCCGTTAGTGACCTCTCCCACTTTTATAGATATTTGTACTGGCACTGCTCACATAGAACGTCCTGTTATGCCCGCTCTTTTGTCCAGAGAACTTCTAAGTTGTGGAATTCCTTACCGGCACATGTTTTTCCTTCTCCTCCGAATCTCCAAATCTTCAATTCCAGAATTAACAAGCTGGTGAGGTGAAACTGCTCCCTGGAGTCGGTGTTTGGCCTTAGTCGCGGAAATAGGCCGACGTTAAATAAATAAATCACACACATAACACAAAAAACATTATTTTATGTCAACAGGTATTGTTTTGAAAATTATGCTTGTAAGAAGGTCATTATTCCAAGATAACTAGATTTGTGTGTTCAAACAATTATTTCCCAATGCAACAAAATTCTATCATATGGCATGAGGTTTTTTTGTACAGTAGTGTGATATACAGCTTGTAAGTAATTCCTACATACAGCTCTGTATGTCGAACATTTTTTATTCAAGCTGTTTATTTCACATATTACCATTTAAAATTGAGACTTTTGAAACAAGTTTGTGTTTAAATAAATTTAGAATTTCACTGTGAATAATTTAATTGTGGACAAAATTAATTCTAAATCGCAAGATGCGCACGAGTGTTCAGAGAGTTTTCAAGATTTCGAACTCAATCTGGATTGTCAAAAACGGCATGTATATCCCGCAAGAGAATGTGTAGCAGAATCACGTATTTAGTATTTTATATAATATTTACTATCACATTTTAGATAAATATATCAAGCATAATAAAAATTATTTATAATGTTTATTATGCTTGATATATTTATCTAAAATGTGATAGTAAATATTATATAAAATTGTAAAAGATTCCATTCTGCTTTTACAAGAAAGAGAGACATCTGGAATCCAGATGGGATATTCTTATTGAAGATTCACCAGTCATAAATTTAGGAAGCTCGAAACCCTATTATACCGTAAAAGGTTGAAAGCGGTCTTTATTTGGTATTCTCATAGATCTAATACTCTTTACGAATTTCTAGAACAAAATGATAACATAATTTTATTCTGCTTTAAAACACACAGCTCTGCAGGTGTGTATTTTCTATTACTTGTTTATGGTACCAATAATAGAAAGTGAAGATAAAATAATAACCCTTGCATATTTTAGAGTGTACTTTTTAAGGAATAAAGAATAAAAGGTCAGCCCATTTAAATGTGTAGTTTTAAGCAATAAAGCTTGAATAGGATTAAAAAAGACAAAATAGTTTCGGAAATTTGGATGAATTAAAAAGATTTTATAGTTTTCCAATGTTACAATTTATTATTTAATTAATTCAAACTGTCCACTAATGCAATACGATTTATAATAATGATTTTAATTTTGCCTGCGGTTAATAAAAGTTACAGATGCAGGTATAATACCTGAGGACCTTTAGAAATGCTCTCCCCGTGGGTATACCTAATAGAAACAGTTCAGAATGCAATTACCATTACTTTTCCAAGTTATGTATTCATCTACTGAAGACGAATTTGAAAATGTATGAAAAAAGTTGTCATACTTTCTGAAAATCGAACATAACTGGGTCCCCTAACTTAAAAAAATATAAAGCTCGATGACATAACACAAATAATTACTCTGCAGTGATAATGCAAATTATCTATATTTTATTGCAATGAACAAAGGCATTTATTTAGTACAGTTGCTTTAGTTGATTGTTGTTATTCAGATCAGATATTGCAGAATAATGTTGATAAATTCTGGTATGTTAACTCATTTTCTAAAGCTGAACCTTCTAAAGAGCATTATCAAACATTTTAATGTGAGTTTAATCAAATATGTGGATATAGAAAAAAATTCAGAAGATGATGAAAAAATACATTTAATATAGCTTTAAATATGCATGGTGCTCTTTAAACTATGCGAGTTATTTAAAAAGGTCAAGAACAAGTATAAACAAGATAGATTTTGAGATGGTGTCAAGTGATATATGATACCTCCAGCTACAAACACGAATGTTTTAAGTTTCAACCTACGTTATCTATATTGAACTGAAATATAAAACCTTTTAGATTTTTTTTTAAAGAAATTTGAGAAATATTCAATAACCAAATAACCAAACTTAAATCAGCTCTGTGGATATGAGATAACTCAAAAATATAATATCCAAATTCCAATAAACTAACGATATATGTAGTGTGAACATCACCGAAAGATTAAGTGCACAAACTTTCACATTTTTGTGAAAAATATTTCTAGGAAAAAATGCTAATTATGCTAATGTAGTTCCATGATATCCTTGGATAATGATAATAATACCTACGTATTTTATTTAAGAATATTTTCGTTCATACGAAGTGTCCCTAAATAGACTTCACAGGGTCTTCCTGTGTTTTCTCAAATGGAAAGATATAGCAAGTTAATAGGACACCAATATCTTTGCGGTGTGAATGACATTAAGAATTCATATACTAAGAAATATACTGTGCATTTTCGTGAGATAATGATATTATTTTCATACCTTTTTTTTCGAAATAACGCGAATACTATGCGAGCTAAATATAGGGAACGCCTAGCATTGTTAGTACATTTAAGACTACCAACATCAAGAATAGGTGCATGATGTTATATTTTAGAAAAAGTTTTCAAAATTTCACGCATTAAAAATTGAAGTGACCTTTGGATCAGAGTGCAGAATTTTTCAAACTTTTCCACTAAATATTGTAGGGTAAAAAAAAACATATCTAAAGCCCATGGCTTTACTTCTAATGGAAAAATTTGATAAAAGATGTCCATACTCAAATAACTGTTACCAATAGGACTTTTTTTTCAAAGTTGAACTAAAATTTCATGTAAAATCATAATACGAAATAATATACAAGTTATTACATTAGAATAACACAGGAGGACCCTGTGTAGCCTATTTAGGTTCGTCGATATTTTAGGTCGTGAAACTTTTAGTTACAAATAATTTTTGCCCTAGACATTTTGCTCCATCTAACATATTAACGGCGCTATCTGCCGTAGATGCAGTAGTGCAGCACCTGTATATGAATAATAATAGTAAGAAAGCATAATATGAATTAATCAGTCAATCAGAATAATGAAAATGTATTCACAGCAAGTATTGGCCCAGACTATTCAATTCAGTAGACAAGTGTTGAATACATTAGAACAAAATGAGTTAGATGGTTAAAAAAATAATACCACAGTGCTTAGAAAAGATTAGGTCCAAGGAAATTTACACCCAGGCTGGCATAGACAATCTTGGGCAAGTGTGACTTTAACTCTACGCGAGGGTTCCGTACGTGAATATGCTATCTACCATGTTTTTGTTTTTTAATCTGACCCAGATTTGTTTGTAGTGACTAAAATAATTTATTTCAAGAGCAAACCTAACATCATGATTGAAAAACATGTTCTCCTGTACATTCGAACTGCGAATACAAGTTTGTAATAATTATTATTACTATTATTGTTATTATTATTATTATTATTATTATTATTATTATTATTATTATTATTATTATTATTATTATTATTATTATTATTATTATTATTATTATTATTATTATTATTATTATTATTATTATTATTATTATTATTATTATGTTGTGTTATTTTCCTCTGGTCTTTGGTTGTTAGGATAGGATGTTCTTTAACGTTTCTAGAACATCCAGAATTCGACGGGCCACTTGCTCCAGTTAGCTCACACGCTGGCTACGTCCTTCACATACAAAAACGAAAACCAACAGTGAAGCCGTCTCCAAGTCTGTATGTAGTATGGACAAGTTTCACCAAGTAAGGGCAACAACAATCAATGAATATGTATTTATAATGTGTGTGTTTTGTTTCTTTAACGTCGGCCTATTTCCGAGACTATGGCCAATCACCAACGCCAGGGGGCAGTTTCACCTCACTATCCTGGAAATTTTGCAGAACCTCTGCCTTTCTGTAAGGAGGGTAGGGATCTTTAACGTGCCCAACATCTCATGGACACGGGACCGACGGCTTTACGCCCCCTCCGAAGGGTGGAACGTGCAGACATTCAACTTGCTCAAATACAATGCCAGAACCTTGGTTGATGTTAATTTTACAGTTTGTATGAAAAAGTGAAAGGAGTACACTGGGATCGAACCCAGTTCCCTTCGATTCAGAGGCACACGTTCTTACCCCTGAACCACCGAGGTTCTCATGTATTTATAATAAGGTTTGTACTTACTAACAAGATTTCGTTGATACGTTAATTCTTGATGGATTGTAGCAGCAATTTTGTTATGCGGTTTGAAATAAAGAAAGCTGGTTAAAATAGAAAAGCCTGTGGTGATATATTCAATTTAAATTCAATTCAATTATGCGATTCTCCACATAGATCTGCCTCCTGGATTCGTAAAATGTGTGTTAATTATTTGTACTAATTACTTTATCCTGGATACCACAAAGAAAGTTTCATGAGGTAAGTATCATTTTCTGAGGAAGCATATAGATGCTGTTCTATCTACATGGTTTTTGGATATTTCTGAAGCGTATTATTATTTTTATGAAAATCCTCTATTTCCACAGTATTAAGAGACCTACCATGTTATTGTATTCTATTCTATTCTGATGGGTTTTTATGTAATCTATAAGTGAAGACATATTTTCTCTATTTTTTTTAAAGGCTAAGTTGTTTCAGAAATAGGGAAGGGTAATGGTCACTTAACATATATTTTTTCTCAAATAACCTTGACACTGTTTATTTTAAAATTAATGATATATTTGAGAACCACACAACAAGTTATTTCATTTGACACGTCACACGGTACAATTTACAAAACTTTTTTTTAATTTTCTAATTTACTCAAAGATGACCCTCATATTCAAAGTTTGATCACAGAAATTATATGTGTAGTAAATTTGAACTTCATTAGTCGAGTTTGCCGCGCGAGCGAAACTGCAGTCATATGAATGTATATAATATACATTATTCATTTGAATTGTTTTTCTCAAAATAAGAATCTTATAGTTATTTTTAACTCGATATAAGGAGAACTTCGGTGGTTCAGGGGTAAGAACGCGTGCCTCTGAAGGGAAGGGTACTGGGTTCGATCCCAGGGTACTCCTTTCACTTTTTCAGTACAAACTGTAAAATTAACATGAACCGAGGTTCTGGCATTGTATTTGAGCAAGTTGAATGTCTGCACGTTCCGCCCTTCGGAGGGGGCGCAAAGCCGTCGGTCCCGTGTCCATGCTATGTTGGACACGTTAAATATCCCTACCCTCCTAACAAAAAGGCAGGGGTTCGGCAAAATTTCCAGGATAGTGAGGTGAAACTGGTCACTGGCGTCGGTGATTGGCCATAGTCGCGGAAATAGGCCGACGTTAAAGAAACAAAACACACACACACACACAACTCGATATAAGAGGATCCATTCTGGATAAGCTGCACAGATTGTATATTTCATTTTGTAATGGTCATCAGAAACAATATTGATTTATTTTTTCTGCAATAAGACGTTCTGATAACCAACAAGCGGATCGAATTTAAAAAAAAAACTAATAAGATATGATTCTTGTGTACAATTGCAAACCAGATATGCTGTTTGCCACTTAATTTTATGCATTCTTTTCATTTGCTTCATTGTCAACAACATAATGACAGAACGAAAATGTCCTTTGCAAATAATGAAAATTCATGTAGACATTATAGTAATTTCCTTTTTCCATGTCATCTTCTTACGACGATGTATTAACATTTAAGTAGTTTAACACAACAGGGTATTCAAAACGCCGTTGAAGAAATTTGTTTTCTATTAGAACATTTTCGTTTGATGCTACTTTAGATACCTACAACTCCCCAAGGAAAAACAAAAATAAGTGATTACCTGTATGTTCTTGCATTTTAAGAAGTTTTATGTTAGTGACATTAATTGATACTGTAGTTAGTTCTTATCTAGTTGCCTGTGCTACATATTACCTACCTCTATGAGCTTATCTAAATTATACTATCCATTATTTTATATACTATATATTATATTGGTCATTTTCAAATTTAAGGTAAAAACTGGGATGGCAACATCGTAAAAAAGTGGGGGGCGAACCGAGGGGCAGACGTCGCCAAAACTTACTGTATATATAAAGCGAAGTTTTGACGACGTCGCCGAAACTGACGGGGTGTCGCCAAACCTAACGATGAATGTAACAATTTGTCGCCGAAACTTACGTTGGATATATATATATATATATATATATATATATATATATATATTCATATATGTGTTGTATTGATATGATGTATGTCGTATGTCTGATTCAGAGGACGAATCACAAAGTTTATAAAACATAGAATATAGATTTAGATCAATTAGTATCAGTGATAATATTACAACAAGAAGTAGTAATAGTAGCAACATGACAGACCAATTTAAGGAATTCTTTCTTAAGGCTATTCCGTAGTTTGACGGTCAACCCGCCAATGTAGGCAATTTTTTAAAGTCATGTGACTTAGTCATGAATCAATTTTACGTAGCTAACGAAAACTTGTACATGAATCATTTTTTACTAAACTATATACAAACTAAACTAACAGAAACTACACGGCTCATTGTTGATACTAAGGATATAAATTTATGGGTAGATTTGAGAAGTGCAATCGTACAAAACTTTACTGATCAGCGTGATGACTCTAGCCTACTGGCCGAGATGTTGACGCTGAAGCAGATAAACGCAGAAGATGCATTA
The DNA here is from genome assembly GCA_964006375.1 of Tillus elongatus. Classification (NCBI taxonomy): domain Eukaryota; kingdom Metazoa; phylum Arthropoda; class Insecta; order Coleoptera; family Cleridae; genus Tillus; species Tillus elongatus. Next base: position 92,713,832 of record OZ023266.1, read on the forward strand.
TCATTCGCTAACAGGTTCCTTCACATAGAACAATTACTTATATCAAATTTAATTGCTAACGAACACAATGAGGCAGTACGGGTAATTAAAATGAATATTTACCAGAATCAAAGTTTTAAATCATGTTTACGATTTTTCTTGTACAGTGATTGTCACAAGTTTGTAGATATTTTATGATCGTGTGTATACTTTTAACTAGATACTGTTTTATATAAACATTTATGACATAGGGATACATGTTCTTTTGAATTATTCTTAGGATTTGTTTAGTTACTCTTATCTTAGAGTGTTAATTTTATACTGTGTAAATATTTTGTTTGAATGCAACCTGTAGTTTTCGTTTTTTAATCATATTTTCGTTGTACATGTGAGTGGTTACTATTGTTACGAGTTATATGCTGCAGGACTCCTATTTTACTTATCGACGTTGCAAACTTAGGTAGTTTTGTATAGTATTTGCGCTTTTGTTACTGTCTTTTTTCAATCTGCTTTTATTATTTATACGGTACCCATGGACTCTTATGTGGAGGAATTGCAGCACGTTTGCATTGATACCCAAACGATTGACGACATTGTCGACTACAACAAGCAAGTTAGTGGCTTTCACGGTGAAAGTTTCAAAATATTCCACTTGAACATACGAAGTTTAGCAAAAAATTTGGATGAACTTAAGCTGATACTTAGTCAGTTTCAAACTGATCTAGATGTGATTGTTTTGGGAGAAACTTTTTCCTTGTATGATACTTCACTTTTTGAGATGAGTGATTACAATATGCTATATAATCAGGGCAAGGTAAATAGGAATGATGGTGTGGTTGTATATATATAAGGGATGCATTACATTACGAATATAGTGTCGTTGATTTTAGTGAAATAAGTGTGATGAATGTATGTGTGCACAGTGGAAAGTTTTCTTTAATAATAACTGCAATATACAGACCATATGAAACATGGCTTCAATTTGGACCTATACGACTTTTTAAATGTGCAAAAACTAAGTGGAGACTTTTACGTTATTGTGGGAGACACTAATTTTAACATTATATCAGAAAAATCACCATCGCAGGAATACTTAAATAGTTCACCACAACATGGTTTTGTTTCATACATAAATTGTTACACTCGTGTGTCTGAGAGATCAAAAAGTTGCTTGGATAATTTCTTTGTAAACAGCAAACATTCGGTAAATGACATTAAATCATTTATCTATACCTGCGAAATTACAGACCACTATCCTGTAATATTGTCAATTAAACTAGGCGCAGGTTATACCACAGCTAAGCAAAACAGTGAAGTAAAATATGTGAGGTATACTGATTACATGGCTTTGCGAAGAGATCTACTAGACATATTGGAGTGGACTTTACTTAATAAAAGATATCGACCAAACTACAGATACTTTTGTGACTATATTAGGGGAAACTTTAAGAAAGAACATCAGAACAGTTAGAATAAAATCCAAAAAGCGGACCCATGGATAACATCGGGTTTGCTGACATCGATTAAAATGAAAAACAGCATGTATAAGGAAACCACAAAGAACCCATGGAACGCAGACTTATTGTCAGACTACAGACAATATAAAAATCTTTTTAATAACAAATATGTGTGTTTTTTTAAGAAAGCAGGCATCAAATTTGGTTACCACTATAACCTATATAGTAAAAACAATGTGCCATGTTCCATTAAAATAACTTTATTGTGTGAAAATGTACAAAAATTTCCAAAAGTAAACTTAAAATGTTCCCGAAAAAACACGTTTCTTGGTCAACCTTATAGGTTAATAGCAAATTGAGCTGTTCAAATATAAAACATTTGATCAAAATTCGCTACCATAACGCACTTGCTGCGTCCAGAATTTATTTTCTTACAAATATGCATTATATTTCGATGGAAAATGCAAAAATGCAATAACATAAGGCGTGTTTGATTAAAAAAAGGAAATTTGTATCACCAATGACTTATGGGCCATCCTGTGATTGCAGAAATATTATTTTAAGATGTAGCTCAAGACACCCTATAATTAATATATACAAATTTTCTTCATATCTTATATAATAACGGATATATTGAACTTTATTAATTTTTTACGAAAATTCGACAAAAATTATATACCATTAAATGATAAACTCTATAGCTAAGGCTACTGCCAAGCATCAGAGAAAGGGTCTATTTGAAATGAATTTTCTGCAAATATTTTAGTAAAATGAAGGACTATGACGGTTGAAACTAAGACTTTAGGGTTTGTAAAACATCCTTCTTGAGACATTTTATTTCTATAGCCCGTATTAGATTTAAGTTATTTGCCTAAATGTTGCCAATTTTGACATTTTAAATCGCCACTTTGACGTTTTGAGGAAAACCCCAATTTATTTATTTTTAAATGCCTATAACTTTTTTGTCTTTTGACCTACATAGCTAAATTTTGGTAGGTGACTTATCTATAAGGATGTAAACCTGCGTACCAAATTTGGTTTCCCTTACTTTGTAAATTCCGGAGATATAAATTTTTTTCGAAAGAAAACACAAAATTTTCCGGGAAAACCTGGGCAGATTTTCCTGACTAACGAACTCATCCAAGCCATTTGCAAAAGGAATTTTTTCTCCAAATTTGATCAAAATCGGCCCATTATTTTTTGAGTTATCGGTGTGATACATATATATATATAAATATATATATATATATATATATATATATATATATATATATATATATATATATATATATATATATATATATATAAATATATATATATATAAACATATAAAAATTGAAACTGACCCCGGATATGTTTTCTGGGGGGCCTAATTAGCGCTCATTTGAAGAAATTTTTTCAAAATTCAAAAGTCGGGATCTCCTCATTAGTGAATTTTTTTTAAGAAAATTCACTAAAAACAACCTTAGTATGCTAAAAAAGAAGGCAAAAGCTAAATATTACTCCGATCTTATAGATAAAAACAAGTCATCATCCGCAGGTATGTGGCAGTGTGTGAAAGAGATTTGTAATGATGCTAACCAAAACTCAGATCTCATATCGGAAATAAAGACATGTCAGGGAAATATGTTAATTGAGAAAGGGGACATGGCAAATGAATTTAATACTTACTATGCAGAGCTAGGAACGAGTTTAGCTGCTAAAATAAATAAACCCGACATTCTAAGTTGGGGTATAGAAGAGACTTGCGAACATACCATCTTATTGCAACCCACAAGTGAAGACGAGGTAAGAAAGTGTATTGGGCAACTGAAGAGTAAAAAGTGTCTAGGCTACGATGGCATCACTGCAAAAATGTTAAAAGAGATCGATGCTTTAGTATGTTTACCATTGGCATATTTATTCAACAGGTGTATGGAAGACGGAAAAATTTCAAAGTCATTAAAATAGAAGTGATTAACCCTATATATAAATCAGGTGATAAAAAAGAAATGCTGAACTACAGACCCATAACACTGATATCTTGCTTAGCAAAAATATTTGAGAAAATATTGAAGATCAGACTTAATGGGTTCCTTGACAGATATCAACTGATTTCGGAAAGACAGTACGGTTTTAGAGAGGGCAAGTCTACGGAATTGATAGATAAGATCTACAACGCACTGGATGATAGCAAAGTCGCATTATGTATCTTCATTGACTTGGCAAAGGCTTTTGATACCGTGAGCCATGACATATTGCTTGAAAAATTAGAAAAATGCGGTATACGAGATAATGCACATGCACTTTACCTAACAGAACGACAGCAATATGTTGATATAAATGGAGTGTTAAATGAAAGTGGGATACTTACGGTATATGGTGTGCCACAGGGAACAGTGTTGGGTCCACTGTTGTTCACCATTTATATGAACGGTCTGCTCACGAAAACATGCAAAGGCAAAATAGTTAGCTTTGATGATGATATAGCTGTTTTTTATGAGGCAGATACTTGGGAGACCCTTAAAATAAAGGCACAGACAGATTGCAGCAATATAAAACGCTGGCTTGATTACAATTTGTTAACAGTAAATGTAGACAAAACAAAATACGTTGCCTTCAGTATCTATAACAACCCAAAAGCCATCCTTGGTAATCTAACGGTAAAGAGCGATGATTGTGATATTACAATCCAACAGGCAAATAAAGTGACCTATCTGGGTGTTGTGGTTGACCAACATTTGAGATGGGACGAACATATAGATAACCTGACCAAGAAATTAAGGAGCCTCCTTTTCAAATTTAAGTATCTAAGAAATTTCCTAAGTACAAGGCAGTTGAAGATATTATATTGCTCATTCGTGCAATCGCTACTTTATTACCGTATTCTTGTGTGGGGCGGTGCTGCTAGCTGTTACTTGCACTCGTTGGAAGTATATGAAAAATGGTTTTTAAAGATTATTTACAGTAAACATCGTGCTTATCCATCAAACCAGCTGTTTATGGAAACTGGTGTACCGGACATGAGACAGCTTTACTTTTTATGCACTATGTGTTGAACTATATAGACAAAATAATACAATCCAATTTAGGCAGCATGATTACGGCACACGCTACCGCCGAACTGTAAGCCACAGACAGAGAAAACATAAAGCAGTGGGTGAAAGATCTTGCATACAAATGATCTCTGTGGTACACGATAAACTACCTAATGACGTCAAATCAGCCCCAAGCATGTCTTCTTATATATAAAAAAAATATGGATATTTAGTAAACCAAGAAAGGAAATAAATGACGCTGTGATCGTCAGGAACTAACAGGGGAATTGTGAAGAACAGGAGGCAACATATTATTACTCAAGAGATTAGGATAATAGTGGAGTGTGATTATTTGGAGGTGTACCTGGGTGAGAAGGATGGGATGTAATTGTGTGTGTTTCCTGTTCGTGGAGGTGGCTTGTGTGCTGTGCTGTATGTGTGTGTCTCTGGTTGTGTCTGTATGTTTGCGTGTGCGCATGTATATGTAGCATAAAACACGCTTATCTACAAAAAGATTATGATAGCGCTAAATTGCACTGACTCCTTATGGAGTGAATGATTTACTATTGACATTTACCAGACTAAGGAAAAAAAGTAAAAAGAGTATGCTGTCTGTGTTTTATCTCTCCTCATCTGGGACTATTTCTATTGTGGGGACGTATCTTTGTCAAAAAAAATGTGCCCTGGCACTTCTGTGAGTTATTTAGTGTTTGTTTTATGTGTACGTAGTTAATATTACTTTATCTCATTTATATAAAATGTACATGTATTGGAAAGAAAATAAACACTATTATTATTATTATTATTATTATTATTATTATTATTATTATTATTATTATTATTATTATTATTATTACTACTATTATTATCAGATTAGTGAAATTACGTCAAATTCCGTTAACAAACATTATAGACGAATTTTAAATAGTCAATTAACAAAAATTTAGATTCATTAAAAATCACTCTAGATACGATACAACGTGAAACGGAATATAAAGCCGTTGTAGAATTTCAAATAGCACTAAGTTCAAAACTATCAGAAAATATAAAATATTACACAGAATAATTTCGTTCAGTTTTAATCAATTAATCAATATAGAAATATTTACTACTAAGGACCTGAAAGTCATTAAAGAACATTTAAAGCTTATTTATAATAAAGATGAATTAGCTTTGACCAAAATCAATCTTTTTAAATCTTAGAGATTATCAAATTTAATGTTTTATCTGTAAAAGATACGATTGTTTGTCTCTTAAAACTTCCTATTTTACTTCCCACATCAGGAACTTATTCCCGATTTATTCCAACACCCCAAAGCAATAAAGTCCTTATACCAACCGCTTCCTTCTGTTTGGAAACACGTGAGAAAAATCTGTAGAAAGACACACCATCACAATCAACACCCTCATACCCAGTCAAGAAAAATGCAAGATATCATCAAACAGCGAAACTTACGAAGAAACAGGTCTCAACATTTCATTGGTACCCGAGTTGATACAGACCTTACAACAACAGCCTCAACATGTCATCAAATTCAATCCGATACATCTTAAAGAAGCCAACAACTTAAGAAGTCAGATAGAGAAAAGGAATCGTCATAATGTACTACACCCTTTGGTACATTTAACGCACATGGGTAGAACTACCTTAATCATTATCATTGCAATGGCCATCCTGTGCTACATCTCCGACAGAAACTTAAGAAGAGAGCGATCGGGCACAAATCTAAGAACCAATCTACAGCAAAATAACCTACCGAAAAGAACGAGGGAGTCCTTCACCTTAGGGATGGGGGAATTACGCTACCGAATATCCAATTGCTATAAGATGACTACCACGCTACCCAATCCTATATCGTCCACTCAGCTAGACCTTGACCTCCAGAGGTTACGAACTTCAATTGGATATCTCACCGTAATAAATCCTAGTTTATAAGTACCTAACACTAATGTTAGATTTAGAACCATTCTTTACTAGTTCGTGTTATTGGCAACATTTATTGGTCCCTAATATCTACTTGAAATTAATCATTTATTTTATGTACTTTTGGTCTTAAATGAATTATTTTTTATCGCGAAGCCAAAAGGGCATTATTTATCTATATAGATAAAAAGATATAGGCATATATAAATAACTGTAGCAAATATATACCATGAGCACTAATCGGTTCAGGTAGTCACATGCCTTTTTGGTATACAGAAATAGGTTATATTTTTTTAGTTATTATCGCAGATATTTATATGTCGGCAGACGTAAGTACATAGAATGTGCGAACATTTTTACAAAATAAAATTGCAGCAACTAGCCTAACGGTACATTATTATGTTCCTCGGTTATCACAAACGTCATAACAACATTCCGACAAACCCATGCTCCTACCGAGAAAGTACCTAATATAAATGAAATAAAAATAATTTATGTTCAGGTGATGAACTATAGTTTAGTCTAGGAAACGGACCAGATGGTTTACAACAAACCCAATAAAGTGAATTACTCTCAGAAGGGCACCGCCAGGTAAAATTGTGGAAAACCGTTTTTCGTCTGTTATATAGAAATAAGTACACACGTGCTTTGGTACTATCGCAAATTGAAAATCATGGGAATAAGATTTAGAAAAAAATGGCATGATACATATGGAATAATAATTTCATATAGTGAAGCACCATGACAATTGCATTCTGTTTTAGATTTAGATTTAGTCGAAATTCTAATAAAAACATGTCAAATGGGTAAGTAAAAGTTTTGCATATTCCTCTTAAATTTGTAAGAATTATAAATTAGAAAAAATACAATAGATATTGTTGCAATTAAGTGGTATTAAATATATGATTTAAACATATAAGTGTTGTAGATGGTGTTAAACTTTTGTGAGGTTGTGGCACCTTGGCTCATTAGCACAATATTTTAAAATCTCTGTATTTATTTTGACAACTTTTCGGATTAGGTCAACTTCTTGTTGGCGCGTCCGGAAATTGAAGGTACGACCCCTTGCTTTGGAGACTGGCAGTAATATTCACGCTGTATAATTCCCCATAACTAATTTTTTTACGCTAGCGATGTAGACAAACCATTTATTTTTACCACCTAAGAATACCACCGCCAGTGTAATCACTAAAGTCTAAACAAAACGCATTGTATCTCTGGAGATGTAATAAGATTATAATATTATCATTCAAGTATTCTGCTTATTTGGAGTTAAGAATATTATAATTAATATACTTACCAATAACTTTGGCAGCCGTCCATGGTTTTGGACCATTCTCATCCACCAAATCCTCCAAACTCACTGAACAGTCATTGTCGTTCATATCGCTAAAATCAATGGTGTAATCTCCTGTGGTCTTATCGTGTATAGAGTGCGCATTGGCTTCTTTTCTGGCATTTAGAGGACCAAAAGCAGCTATGACAGCAATTTCTCCTTCAGTGGGGATAGGCCTGTCGTTCACTGCTTCATTAGTTTGTAAAGGTTTACTATAAGTGATGGTGGTGATGCCATTTTTTCTATCTCCTGATATTAGAGTCACGTCGTTTCTGCCACCTATCCGTTCATCAGGGCACACACCGCTCTGTCCGTCACATTGAGACTGGTGGGACATATAGTAGTCTACTGCACGGAAGCTCCGGGATTCTGTATCGTAAAATGCGATGGTTACGTCTCCGCCAACCTAGATAAGGATAAAATAAAAGTATGTAGGTATTACATAATAAGCTGTAGTTGGTAATTATTTATAAATGCCTAGCACGGTTCGATTAGTATCTGAGACTCCAATCTTTTTGTTAATTTTTTATAGAAGCTATGGTTGACAAAGCCTCAACCAACTCACTAAGTAAGTCCCAACATTACATAATAACCCGGAAACTATTTAGGGTTCCAATAAAAGCTGGCCGTGAAATTCCTAAGTCATCAGATTGTCAGATTTCTTTGAAAAACGAACCAATTTAGGCTATTCACTAAAGGACGAGTGCCAAGTGAATCTCAACAGTACAAATATTTTTATGGTATTAGAGCCTGAACTCGTTTTCTGCATTGTGTCAAAAACCGTTTGTTCTAGGTGAAATGTAAAAGTCTGAACCTAGCAAGTGCCTTATTTAAACGAATTTTCATAACAGTTTCTCATACAGACAGAAAACGACTACACATATTAATTTGATATTTATGAAGCTCACTTGCAAACACTTTTTAAAAGACTTCAAAAAAGGATGAGGTTCTATGTTTGTCTGTATGTATTTTTTATGTATATTCACCGATATTTTCGTCAATTGTGGACCAATTAAAAAAATCTCTGAAACGGTATACTCCTAAGGTGGTCCGATTTTCACCAAGTCAGGATCTGATGAATTGAGGAAAATCCTCAAAAATATTGTTTTTGCATGTTCACTGATATTTTCGTCAATTTTGGACCAATTTAGAAGAATCTTTTTTGTTTCAAAAGTGTCGTATTACACTAGAACTTTAAGTTACATACATTATAACTGTCATACTACACTTTGATTATATTATATCAGTTTTCTAATACCGTACTTACTACGTACCCATATTTACACTAAAAATGGAAAAATAATCACACTTAAAAAAATGAGCCGACTGCAAAATAGGCACTAAAAAGCCAAAAAAAACTGGATTGCAGGTTTAATTCAAAAGACAAGAATTACTTTAAATGAAATATTATCACATGCGCTACCTACTTATTTGTTTGAGGTTTGGGTGACACTGTTGACCAGAGAAACGCACAAAACCAAAATATCCTGTGTGGATAACAAAATATATTGTATATTACAGACAAAGATTTAGTTTTATGGTACAAAAATTTCAAAAAATGCCAGAAAAATTACTGAAAATTTAATAGTTATTCTCCTCAAAAAGTCAAATTTGCGATTTGAGACGTCACAATTGACAACTTCTAGGCAAAGAACCTGAATTCAATATGGGTTATGTAGAGAAAATGCTGTAAGAAGTGTGTTTTACAAAACCTTAAGTATCAGCTTCAACCGTCATTGTCCTTCATTTTACCAAAATATTTGCAGAAAATTCATTTCAAATGGACCCTTTCTCTGATCCTTTGGCAGTAGTTTAAGTTATAGAATTTATGGTTTAATAGTCTATAACTTTAGCGAATTTTTGTAGAACAAATTCGCTAGAAGGAGACTGCGCAAAGATTGTATATGTTAATTACAGGGTGTCTTGAGCTGTATCTTATAAAATTATTTTGACAATCACAGAGAGGCCTGTAACTCGTTGGTGATACAAATTTTCATTTTTAGTCGAACCCCCTTATATTATTGCATTTTGCATTTTTCTTCGAATTATAATGCATGTTTGTAGGGAAATAATTAACAGCGTTCATTTTTTTAAATATCTTTATGAAAATTCGCTACCATAACGCACTTGCTGCGTCCAGTTTTTTTTACTGCGCGTGGCCAGATAATAAGAATATAAAGAAACACTCAGACACAGAGTATTTGGCAAAGGTGTATAGCGTGCGTGAAAGATATTTATTTTCCAAAAAAACACAAATTCCAAATTCCTGTTAATAATATTGAATATTTGAGTCATAAAATAATAATCGCCAATACGCCAGGAAATTATTAGTTGTTGTTACTGTTTTTTTGGTTACACCGTTCTATACTAAATACAGGTGTAGTGTCTTCTTCTCTGGTTTCACAAGTAAATGAGTCCAACAGATAAGAGCAATTATATATCGCCGCTTTGGCGCGCTTTTAGGATGCGTACCTAAGTTACTTCATTGCAGCTAAGTAACGTTGCACACAACCACTTCTTGAAGGGTCGACTGCTTTGCAACCTTAATCCGGTCTTGTGATAATATGAAAATGTTATGGGCTGTTATAAAAAAATGTAGTCGAAATAGTATTATGGACAGATCGCAACTTGTATAAATAAAGGCATGGGGTAGCGCCCAGAAGGAAGGCATTGTAATCTGTTACATGTTTTACAACTTATATATTCCCATTATAACGTTCATTGTACATGATTACATCATTTTCTCAGTCAATGATTACATTATTTTCCTAGTCAATGAAATTAATTATTTGCTTAGTCAATTAAATTTACGACTACCTACTCAATGAACTTGATATCTGGTATCGAGTGAATCTCGACGGTTTGTACCCGTTTCAATTTCATTTTTGTTTGTCAAGATAGATAAGAAAAGTCTTTATGAAGCGCGGCAATGATTCGCTTAATCTCTTCTTTAACAAAACTTTAATGAAAATGTTAAGAACAACTAGCTAAGTAAGAGAAACAGCAACGCGCTTATATGAGGTAAGTTAGATTACTTTGCTATTTTAAACGCTTGCTTGCTTTGTAACAATACTAGTTATGTGACTGCTCTATTTAATGCTTCTTTTATTGTTTTGTGACAGCTTGTGGCGGTATTCTCGTATAGTATCATTATTAATAGAAAATTATATTTTTATAATTGTCATGCAGATTAACTTTGTTCTTAACGTGAATACCCTACAAGCGTATCGCACATGAATAACCTCAAATTTAACAATGCACTTAGACGAAGTCAACTATTTTTAGCTATCCCATTCCGTTTTGTTTGGAACAACACCGTTTGGAGCACCATATAGCAACAATGTTTGAAGAGCCCCATTTACCACCGATTTGGAACAACAGCGTTTGAAGAGCCCCATATAATACCATCGTTTGGGCAGCCCCATTCAAGGTTAGTCGTTTGGAGGGCTTCGTTAAGCATCTTTATGGCTGCCCCTTTGATGCCATGCCATATGGAGCACCTGTGGAAGTCAATCCAGTGGTTCGGACAGCCCTGAAAGCCCCCCCGCCCCAATATCCAGAGGTTTCGCTAGCCCCGAGTAGCCTTAGGTCCTCTCATGTTCAGTTGATCCAATGAACACCACAGAAGACACCAAAGTTGAGTACAATGTGCATCTGTAATCTTTTTTTAAATACAAAATTTTTATTCATAACTGCTTCAATTTATCCCAATAACTTACAATCATTTTGTCTTATATAAATTCATTGTTTTCTTAATAAATGGAGTTAACCGAGTCTTGATTTTTTTTGGTATGTTTGACATCATCCAAATTATAAGGCACGGAGCCACATATTTTTTATAATTGCATTAGAGCTCATGTTCTGCCATGAACAGCCATATAATTCTTTCTTTTAAATTTTACTAAACTATTTTGTTATTAAATTTTATATAAAATAACATTTATTAATGTTAAAAATTGGTGCCCAACGTAGGACCAAAGTCTAGAGAGGTCATTGGGACTTATATTTGTGGTGTTCTATTTGCAAATTGAGATTCGGTTTTCGTCTTAGATGTTTTGTTGCAGCAGTCACTTATAATATATTAAAAAAAACGGGATAGTCCATGACCAAGGCCTGCGGTATTTTCTGAAGCCTATATTTGGTTCTTAATTCACATTTTCTTAATACATCTTTATTGCTTTGGTTGGAAAAATATTTTAGGCGGCCATATATAATTTTTCTTGTTGCTATATTATCTTATCTCTTGGCTGGTATCTTAATTTTATGATATTTTAGTAAATTTCAGTGGCTTGAAGTAAAATAAACTCTGCATTATTAGTGAATTTTCGTAGAAAAAATTCACTAATGGGGAGATCCCGACTTTTGAATTTTGAATTTTTTTTTGCAAATGAGCGCGATCTAGGACCCCTAGAACCCATATCCGGGGTCAGTTTCAATTTTTATATGTTTATATATATATATATATATATATATATATATATATATATATATATATATATATATATATATATATATATATATATATATATATATATATATATATATATATATATATATATATATATATATATATATATATATATATATATATATATATATATATATGTATCACACCGATAACTCAAAAAATAATAGGCCGATTTTGATAAAATTTGGCATGTACCTTTCTTTTGTAAATGGCTTGGATAAGTTCGTTAGTCAGGAAAATCGGATGAGGTTTTCCGGGAAAATTTTGAGTTTTCATTCGAAAAAAATTCGTATCTCAAAAAGTAATAAGCCGATTTTAATAAAATTTGGCATGTACCTTCCTTTTGTAAATGGCTTTGACAGGTTCGTTAGTCAAGAAAATCGGATGAGGTTTTCCGGGAAAATTTTGAGTTTTTATTCGAAAAAAATTCTTATCTCAAAAAATAATAAGCCGATTTTAATAAAATTTGGCATGTACCTTCCTTTTGTAAATGGCTTTGACAGGTTCGTTAGTCAGGAAAATCAAATGAGGTTTTCCGGGAATATTTTGAGTTTTTATTCGAAAAAAATTCTTATCTCAAAAAGTAATAAGCCGATTTTAATAAAATTTGGCACGTACCTTCCTTTTATAAATGGCTTTGACAAGTTTGTTAGTCAGGAAAATCAGACGAGGTTTTCCGGGAAAACTTTGAGTTTTCATTCGAAAAAATTTTTTATCTCAAAGAATAATAGGCCGATTTTGATATAATTTGGCATGTACCTTCCTTTTCTAAATGGCTTTGATAAGTTCGTTAATCAGAAAAATCGGACGATGTTTTCCGGAAAAATTTTGAGTTTCCATTTGAAAAAAAAAATTATCTTAAAAAATAAAAAATCTATGATAACCAAATTTGGTAGGTAGGTTTACGATACAAAAAGTAAACTATACACCAAAATTTAGATTTCTATGTTACAAGCAAAAAAAGTTATAATAAAATATTTTGTGCCAGATCATTTCTATGAAAATTCACTACCATAACGCACTTGCTGCGTCCAGGCATTTTTTTATTCTATAGAAGAAATATGTATTTTTAATTATTCAAAATTAAATAAATTCTTGCAGGTTTATTTTTATGGTGGAATAAATTATAGATTATACTTTAATTTTAACACAATATATTATTTGTGTTTTCATTATAATTTGCAAACTTTTAACACTTTCCTCTTAATTTTTATATACACTGTGTTGCAATTAAAAACACTGTGTTTAATTTATTTTAGTTGAGTTTCAATTTGACTGCATATAACTGATTTAGGATAGTCTTTTACATTTGTTATTCCGATTTTTTTATTCTATCTTCTATTTTTCATAATTTAAAAGACCATAATGGCGACATATTGGACGATTTTCATGTTAAACATATAAGATTGGATTCGTCACACAATCTAGGTGACATTTTTAGAGAAAAATTGCTACTGGTCGAAATATTTTATTCTACATCTAGGTTTATATTCCTTTTTCCTTCCAGTTATTCAAATTTTTTTAACTTAGACGTGAGCACATGTCTATAACCTGTATCCAAACTACATTAGATGTTTAAGATAAACCCACTTCATCTAATCTAGCTTCACCGCCTTCTTTTCCAAATGGCTCACTCTTCAAGTGAGCTATTTATTTAAAATTTGCTTTCCTTCTTTACGTTGATGTTATCTATTTCTATTCCGAAGTCCACCCGATATTTTAGCAGCTTCCAAGCTCCAACTTGCAGCATCTTGAAACAATCTGATGCTACTGTAATTTTTTGACCGGTGCTTCCTGATTTGGTGACGATCTGATTTGGACGTGTACGCATATCTACCACTCTGGCAGTACATCCCCTAATACCTCCATTGCCACCAACACATGCTACATGATTACAATATTTTCTCAGTCAATGATTACATTATTTTCTTAGGCAATGAAATTTGTTATCTCCTTAGTCAATGAAATTTACGACTTTCCTACTCAATGAACTTTATAATATAAGTCTCAAATTCATGCCCATACAAACACACATATTCTCTGGTATCGACTGAGTTTCGACGGTTGGTAGCCCTTTCAATTTCATTTTAGTTTGCGTTTGTCAAGATATATAAGAGAAGTCTTTATATAGCGCCTGAATGATTCGCTTGATCTCTTTTTCAGCAAAACTTTAACAACGGTAAAATGTTAACAACTAGCTAAATAAGAGAAAAAGCAGCACGATCATATGAGGTTAGATTACTTTGATATTTTAAACGATCGCTTGTTTTGTAACAATACAGTTAGGTGATTGCTTTGTTTTATGCTTCTTTCATTGTTTTGTGATAGCTTGTGGCGGTATTCTCGTATAGTCTCATTATTAATAGAGAATAAAATTTTTATAATTATCATGCAGATTAACTTTGTGCTTAACGTGAATACCCTACAAGCGTATCGCACATGAATAACTATATTTAGCTATCCCGTTTTGTTTTGTTTGGGACAACACCGTTTGGAGCACCATTCAGCAACAATGTCTGAAGACCCCCATTTAACACCCGTTTGGAACAACGCCGTTTGAAGAGCCCCATTTAACATCATCGTATGGGCAGCCCCATTTAACGTCAGTCATTTGGAGGGCCTTGTTCAGCATCTTTATGGCAGCTCCTTCGATGCCATGCCATGTGGAGGACCTGGGGAAGTCACTCCAGTGGTTTGGACAGAAGTTAAGTCTTGATTTGTATTTGTATGTTTGACACCACCCAAATTACAAGGCACCAACCCACAGATTCTTTAGAATTCTATTAAATCTCATGTTATGCCCTGAGCAGCCATATAATTTTCTTTTAAATTTTAATAAAGTATTTTGTTATTAAATTTTATATAAAATAGCATTCATTAATGTTATAACAAGAAAGCAAAGATGCATTTTATTTGGAAAGTCAAAAATTGAAGTTTCTTAAATTTGATATGCACTAGTGGTCAAGCAGTTTTGGATACAACTCTATACATTATGTTATTATACACCACAAGCCTTAGACTTTGTGTATAGACATATCGTATAATCTAATAATAAACATAATAATTATAATATAATGAGTAAAATAGGACAATCGGTTACGACGCATTTCGGTGAGCAGTTCTCTCACAGCGAACATGCTGCATACATTTATTTTGTAGAAAACGTAAATAACTAAGAATACTTACCATAAGAGGTCTATTGGAAGAGCCAGACAAACCAAAAGCAACGTACTGATCTTCCCTTATTTTAGCTGACAGTGTGATTTCAACCACATCTCCTTTCATGTGCCATTTAACTTGAAGTCTTCTGTCCAAGAACTCTCTGCAATTTGTTGGTGTATGGGGCCGCGGTGTAGTGCTTGTCTAAGAAAAACACCACAGTCTTTATACCACTGTCAAACAATGTAACAAAAATTAGCAAAATAATTCAAATCAATTTCGAAATCAATTACCTCCTAAAGTAGAAAATGAAGCATCTAACTCTAATAGAATTCTAAAAGTGTGTACTTACATTTTATTGAATTGCTAATTTGCAATATAAGCAAAGAGAAAATGTAAGTAATTTTGTTAGGGTGAATTATGTGATAAAAAATAAACAACATAATTGTTGTTTTACCATATTTTAATAAATAATCTAAATCTTACAACTGAAGGAAAAAACATAAGCGAACTAAACCATAGACGAGTTATTGGTTGTTGTACTTACTGGGTTGTACCACCAGGGAGGCTAGTGATGAAAAAAGCAAAGCACAGATTATTAGACATTACATATTTACTACGAAATTTCTTATAATGTTAGTTATTTTTGTTGATTGTGTTTTGTTATTAAAAAAAAAAAAGAAACATGCACTTGGTTTTTGACCAACTTGTTTACGTAAAATAATAATTTCATATGAGTAGGAATTTTCTACAAAAATAATGTAGATCAATTAGGTACCTCCTAAGCGGAGCTTTTAAACTATAATCCCTATATAACGTCAACCAGAAAAGTCGGGATTTCCACATTAGTGTTTTTTCTAAGAAAATTCACTAATATAAATGTAAGGAATTAAATACTCTACTTGTAAAATTGTGATGTACAGGTTGACACGCCCAAGAGATTTTTGCCCCTTTCATAAGCCTTGAGAACTGTAAAATATTAAGCGCTTTTACATGTCTGTTATTTTTTCTCAACTTCTTTAAATATCCAATTCAAAATGTTTTGTTATAAAAGATATAGAGGATCTTCTGCTAAACAAAATACAATTTTAGTGTGCTTTAAGAAGACTATATATATATATATATATATATATATATATATATATATATATATATATATATATATATATATATATATATATATATATATATATATATATATACTCAAACGATAGTGTATATTAATATATGTCGTCAAATAGTAGGTTATTGCAATGTATAGTTAAACTATAATGATGTGTTAAAGTTGTGTTTATCTTTTATCTTCAACCATTGTTGTTAGTACATCACTGTCACACTGTTTTCAAGTAGGTAAGTTAATTTTCCGGAAATTAGTGGTTGATATTGGCGACGAGAGGTACGTAAGCTATTTATCTCGGTAGGTGAAAGAAGTGATTTCAAATCATAAATGAAAATAGATGAGCTGTTGAACTTACAATTTTATTAACTATTAATTTATATTCATAGTTCTAGTACAATTATTACTTGCACACAAGGGGTAGATAAGGGGAGGGTAGAGTGGGTATATAATATCAAACTTCGTCAGTTGGCAAAATTCAATATTTAATAGCGTAGTTCCCTGACGCTGTCACGTTAACTGGAACCAGTAGATACAAGAAGTACCTAGTAACTACTAATATACTGTTTTACTCGTGGCTTTACTATTACCATACCAGCATAAATAACAAACGGGAGTGAATGAGGGCGGTTTCTAAAAGCTTGGAACTTTTGATTTTAATTTATTAAGTGTGTCGGGAGTTATACGAGTTATATATTTTAATATTTTGCCCCTGTTAGCGGCATGATATAACAATAAATAATACTCTAGTATAGGGTAGGTTAGTCCCTATGCTGTGTTGGCTGTGCTACAATGTCGACAATAAATAACAGTTCATAATAATAATAATAACGTCTGGACACCATTCCTTACTGTTCTTCAATTCTGATAATTGGGAATCTGGGACTATTTTAATTTGACCTTTGAAAAATCCGAGTTCAATTTATTTTTGACATTGCAACCTGCCGCTCGCCCTTGGCCGATTCCAACAGCAATGAATCACGTTCTCAGTTCTCAGAGTTTCTTTGGAGCGTCAGTGGAGGATTGTTTAAAAATTTCCATGTCATTTTTTTGTATTTTTGTCAAAAAGCTTTTTGTGAATAATTATATTCCGGAAAGTATAGCTTTTGTGTAAACTCCTTGAATTGATTCATTCGCCAGGAAAATTGGACAAGTTTTTTCGGGACATATGTTGATTTCCGTAAAATTTTTATATATTTTTTTACACAATAAAGTTATTTTAATGAAATATGGTACATGGTTTTTACTATAAATGTTATACTATTTACCAAATATGATGTCTTTCAGTAAACAGAAAACATATTTGGAATTAAAACATTTTTATCAAAATTCACAACCATAACGCACTTCGTGCGTCTAGGCCTTTTTATATTGGAACAAAAATCATTTAACTAAGGATTACGTGTATGCAGCCATATAACACAATGAGAGAAAGGTATGGCATTGTCAGCAACGTATAAAAAATGTATGTTCCTGAGTACACATCCATCTGTAAACATGTATTATATATATATATATATATATATATATATATATATATATATATATATATATATATATATATATATATATATATATATATATATATGTGTGTGTGTGTGTGTGTGTGTGTGTGTGTGTAAATGAAGGTCTATGGTACTTGTCTTTTCAGGTAAGATTTGTACCTAGTAATGTTCAATTGATGTAAATAGTATTGATTTATTGTGATTAATAAATAAATAAACTCTCTTTTCAGAGCAACGCAATTTAGTTTGTTTCGCAATTCCAACAATCTATAAAGGGATTTATAAACTCACATATTATATATATATATATATATATATATATATATATATATATATATATATATATATATATATTTATATATATATATATATATATATATATATATATATATATATATATATATATATATATATATATCTATATATATGTCTATAAAATGTACTTATATTTTAGGTATATTTAATATTAAGCCCCAAGATCAGCAAACCAGCCTGAAAACCATCGCTGTAATACCTAGCCTCTTGGCAACAAATTAAGAGGCTTTCGGGATTAGCTTGACGTTCGAAAAAAATTTCCTTAAAAGGGGTTACCGCAAGTAAATTTTCCGTTTCAAAATTGTTTGGGAAATACCCACAGAATTTGGTTAAGAGATTACGAAATTATAAAGATAGTCCATTATTCGGATGGGGATGATTTCTTGCCATAAGTAATTATTAGAGCGAGTCTGGAGAAGCCCCAAGCAGCTGTAAAGATTGACGCAAGTGTTAACAAGGATTTTTGCTAAATTTTCATTTTGCCTTCCTAACGGAGGTATACCCGGAATAGGCGATATTTTGGCAAGATCCAAGATATCAAACTAAAATTAGTGAGTGTTTAGTCCTTTGTGTTATTACTGACATTAATTGTATAGATAAAGAAACTGTTTTTCGTATTAATAAATATACAATTCATAATTGTCTTCAGCTGCCTTTCTTTATGTGTAATTTAGTATCAATAAGCATTAATTAAAAATTTAAAAGGAAATCTTATAAAGGTCTTAGAACCATTTATATTTTTTTATTTTAACCACATCTAAGCATCATTAATTAGAATTTATATTTTATATTTATTTAATTATCGGCAGAGGTTGAGCAATAACATACTTAACAATTTACATTTTTTCGTGTACTGTGGTAAAACAAATAGACAATCCAGAACGAAAGGTTAAATGATCAAATGATTCTGTTAACATATAATGTAGATTTTTATTTCAGGAATCCTATCCTTATCACAAACTTTCTACACGCAAAATTAAAAAAGAACTAATATAAAATAACTTTAAGAACGCATTCTCTCTGGTGTTTTCTTATCCACTTTTAAAATTAGTAACTCTACCGACAGTGCCATCCATAAATGGCGTTAGTTATTGAGATCTCGTAGATACCGTTAATAATTTCATTTTAGTGTGCAATACTATACAGGATAGAGTACGGTATAACTTGATAATAAAAGGTAACATAAAATTTTATTATTAACTATATATTATATTTCTCCCGGCACAACGTGTGGAACTATGGTAACGGAAACGGAAAATCTATGTTATGTTATGTTTTGGGATTTTATAGATTACAAAATTGCAATATCATCTAACTGCTTGATAACGCATAAAGTTAATTGAGATGTTTTGCTATTCTTCAGCCTCTTACCTCAAATGCTTTATTTTCTCTATAATATGGAATAAAATTAATTGAGTCAGAAGCAGAGCGGATCAAGTGAAAAATTGTTAAAGTAAAGAAACTGGATCCTATATTTTCTTCTTATTTATAAAATGTAGGGCTGTAAATTGGAAACCTTTGCAAAATATAAATGTGTAGTCCGCGTTTTTCTCAATATTTAATTACATTTATTAAAAAATTATCTAGTGGATTTTCAGCCACCGTAACTCTGGTTCGCCAAAATACCAACTCGTGTATTGACTTCACTACATTGCTCACCAATCTGAAAACGATATTAATCTAGACAACAATCATCAACATAGGAGGTATCCTATACTGATGATACCAACTTTCTGATGGGTTAACGCGATGTTGAAGTTATTTCTATTGATACTGAAGAAACTTTCAAGAGGCTTAACAACTGGGTTGATAAAAATAAATTTGCACTTGATAAGGATAAGACAGCATGCATGATTTTCAAGTCCTCAAGATCTATAACAGGTATTGGACAATATGTAGAACTTCATGGCCAAACCATAAAATTGCAGATCTCTACAAAATAACTACGACATTACTAGGACTTCATATGGACAGTGAGCTAAAATAGGATCTGTACATTGATGAACTCTGCTCACGAGGTTTATTCATACTATATGCAATAAGAATACTAGCTTAAATGTGCAGCGCCTCTACTGCGTTGTCACTGTATTATGCGTGTTTTCACTCACAATTAAGGTTTGGTATTATACACTGGTAATGAGCAAGTAACGCAAATTGAGTCTTTAAACAACAAAAACAAGTGATGAAGGTCCTATTAAATATTTCACATAGGAAGACTTCCAAAAATAGCTTTGAGGAGCAAGGAATCTTCACACTCTGCGGCATTTACATACTGAAAGTGCTAGTTGATGTTTTTCGAAACCAGACCAAATATACACGCAAAGCAGTTGAGCATACTTATATTACAAGAGATAAAAATAACCTGCAACATGACAAAGATGGCACTGCTCTGTAAGTACCAAAAGTCACTGTTCTACAATGGTTGCAAGTTGTTTAATGCATTGCCAGGAGATGTACCAAATACAGACACTTTACCAGCTTTCAAGAAAAGAGTGAAAACAATTCTTCTGAACAAGACGAGCTCCTCTGTGGACGAATGTTACAAGTAAACTACCACTAAACATTCCTTTTCTTCGCTTTTTGGTGATATGTATTTTTCATTAGTAATATACTTTGTTGTTACTATACTATAAATCTTAAATTTTTTAAATCGTTTTGTTGATTGCTTGTGTTTGTTTTTATTGTTAACTTGCAGTAGACGTGCATGGATATCCCGGTGTCATTTAGGTGACTTTGGCATGTTTCATTGTTAATATATACATTAGGTACATTGCATCAGCGCAAGGAATGTATAGAGATAAATTATTATTTTCTTTTATCAGATGTTGTAATCATGAGTATTGACTGGACATATTACTGGCATTATCGTACAACTGACCTCTACCACAATTTATAGCCAAACCGAATTGACTTAAGGTAGGTACTCATTACTGTTTTTTTCCATATCAGAAACTTTATTCTACATACAGACTTGGGGACTACTTCTCTGGCTCCACTGTTGGTTTTCGTATTTGTAGGTGAAGGACGTATCCAGTGCGTAAGCTAACTGGAGCAAGTGGCCCTTATGAATTCTGGAAGTTCTAGGATGTTCTTAAACGTTTCTGTGACTAGTTTCGCTGCTTGACAGCATTATCAGACAGATTAAAATTGAATTAGTACGAAATCATGACAACTACAAATAAATATCTGTTGCTATGTTATGATATGATGTTTTGATCAAAAAATTTATCAAATTGAAAATAAAATGAAACACAGATTACAGATGAGACTTTCAAAATGCCTACGTGATGTATGTGAATATTTAAAATAAAATAGAACTAGCCTATAATAACCATGATAACAGTTATAACAATAAAATAACTAAACAATAACAGTATAAAAGCAGTCACTATATAACGAAATTATTAACATACATCAACTCATTTTCTTATTACAACTTCTTTGAAAGATTAGTAAAATTTATTTTCCTTGACTTATTTAATTAGAAAGAAGAATATCCAAGAAAGGGGAATTCATTAAATCAGTTTGCTCGTTTAAAACAAGGTAGCTATTGTCGTGTGTGTCCTTTTTGACTTAAAAAAAGTCTAGTTTACGTTTGTCATTATAAAAATGTAGTGGTTGTATGCGGTTATTTACTGGAGTTCTATGTTCTGTATCAATAAATTGTTTTGCAAATGTAGATTTGTCAGCATGGTTATTTCTAAATGCAGAAATATGTTCTTTGTATCGGGTGTTAAAATTTCTAGAAGTTTGACCTATCTAAATTGTGTTACAATGTGAATAAGCTAATTTATAAACTCCATCTTTTGTCAGGAAATAAGATTTTTCTTTAGCCTTAAATAGTAAATCACGCGTCGTGTTGTAAGATTTAAAAGCTACCTTTGTATTTGTACAGGTATTTACAATTTTTGAAATGTTTTCTGAAATGGTTCCAAAATAAGTTATCGAAACGTATCTGTTGTCTTCTTTGTCTCTAATATTCGGATAAATTAAATTAATCGCTAATTTGTATTCTTTTCTCTCGATCATTTTAATAATGGCTACTCTGTTAAAATAATTGATATTATTTATAATAATTTATATTATTGTTTAGTTATTTTATTGTTATAACTGTTATCATAGTTATTAAAGGCTAGTTCTATTTTATTTTAAATATTGACATACATCACGTAGACATTTTGAAAGCCTCATCTGTAATATGTGTTTCATTTTATTTTCAATTTGATAAATTTTTTGATCAAAACATCATATCATAACATAGCAACAGATTTCATTTGTAGTTGTCATGATTTCGTACTAATTCAATTTTAATCTGTCTGAGAATGCTGTCAAGCAGCGAAACTAGTCACAGAAACTTTGAAGAACATCCTAGGATTTCCAGAATTCATAAGGGCCACTTGCTCCAGTTAGCTTATGCGCTGGCTACGTCCTTCACATACAAAAACGAAAACCAACAGTGAAGCCAGAGAAGTAGTCTCCAAGTCTGTATGTAGTATGGACCAGTTTCACCAAGTAGGGGCAACAACAATCAATGAATTAGAAACTTTATACCTTACTCATACATTTCAGAAAGCGTTCAACCGCTTTACCCTCTTGGAAACAACGAATGATGAAACTAAGCTGATCCATGTAAGAAACAACAGGAGTCGAAACTACGCTGATAGACTATTTAGAATACTTAATTGGGACTTATATTTTTTCTTTAACCATGTTTGCTATATACGTAATAAATCTACACATATAGTTTTGGACCTATAACACACGTGATCATTTCCGTTGTTTACTGTGTTACGTCATATATTCTTCATGTGGTTCTTCTCATTATCGCTTTGTTGCCACTTGACTTTTGCATAAGTGACTAATACGTTAAACAATCATATTGTATCCGTTCTTTAGGTTTGATGCAATGTATACTTAAGTTTTAGGTCTGCTTATCATTGATTACCACAGGCTCTAGGTGTAGTAAGGTTATATATGCTCTATGCTATAATAAATTTACAAAAATGCTCATAACTTGAGCTGATTCTAGTTGTAGTTGGAGGAAAAGAAAATCGATATTAAAAACGTTTTTATATTTATAACCATCACAAACTTTTAAAGACCAAGGATGATTATTAAAAATACCGTGACTTTTAAATATATTTATTATATATTTTTTTGTTTACTTTGAGTTTTTTAATCAAAAATAAATTTTTGGCTTATACCAACACTAGCGATTGTAAATTGTAAATTGACATTCCTAATGTTATTTTTAGCAAAATACAAATTCTTAATTTAAATTGTTACCAACTTGCAACTATAAACTTCTTAAGTTAATAGACTATACAAAAATAAAAAAACATAAAGGTGGTTAATAAAAAGAATGTCCTATTAGCTGTAAGTATGTTAAAATGAAAACAGATCAGTTAATTTTTCATAAAAGTTATGAATTTGAGTATGAGTAGGAGGGCGCATTGGGGTATGATTTTTTCTTCTACTCACAGATATCTTAGTTTGACCTAGTGCAGGTGGGACATCCAGATCTTTTGGAATCATGACGTGACCAAAATTATGACGATATTGGACACACCAGACGGCTAACCAATCTATGTCATACACTGTGATCTGACCTGGTAGCTGTATCTCTATGTCTTCACCCTGATAACCTCTTAATGGATCCAACGAGCCCATTTCATTTGGTACCTGGTTAAACATAAAAACATATTAAAAGCAGTTTTAGATATAAAAGTAACAAATGAAGACAAAACTTATTTAACTTTGTCAATTACTTAATATGAAAAGCGATATTAAACACTACAAAAAACTCTAATATTTAGCAGCTATTTTACGCTTTTAACGCTTTTGTTCGTGTCAAACATTCTTTATTAAACATTAATCCTGTCGACTGTGTACTAGCATTTTTGTAAAAAATTTGATTAACCAAATTAACTAGGTTTTCTACACAACTCAGTTTCTATACATAGACTGTATATTCTTTTACTAAATAATTATTAATTGGATAGTCAACATTTTATACAATATAATTTTGTCACTCTTCAATTAAACAGATGGGCCAGGAGCACCTAAAAAACTCTGATTACCTGTCACCCTGTAAACTTTCTTGCTCTTTAAGGAACAGCAGGTAGGGTGTCCAAGTTCGCCATTCGAATAGCCCATTTTGTCTGAGTCATTGCGGCACCCGCAAGCATTAGTGAGAGCAAACGTCTAGCAAAATAGTAGGTAACAGAGTCGGAACTTTATTCTTCTCGATCTACGGTTAGTGTAGGAGCGCAGTATTATGCAAAATTGAAAACAATACCAATCCCAGTAAAACATCAATCGTTCAATTCCCACAAGCAATAGATACACACAAAGCATTCTTAGATGAAGAGGATATGGTACATCAAACTGCGTTTTGAATTATTATTGTTTATTTTTAATTTATATATAAATGGCATTTTTCTAAATAGAACATACAAGTCTTTCCATTTTAATAACTTTGTATTAATATACTGCCTAGTCTTGAAATTCTGCGACATGTTCCGTAAAAGGCGCACGACACTGATAAGCGCCTCAAAAAGATAAGAAGCGTCAGGATGAAAAAATCTCTGGACGCAGCAAGTGCGTTATGGTAGCGAATTTTCTTTAAAATATTTTTAATAGCAAATGTCTTTGTTTGATGAAAGCAGGCATCAAACTTGGTTGCCTATATAGTAGAAACAATGTACCATATTTCATCGAAACAAATTTATTGTTTGAAAATATATAAACATTTTTCAAAAGTCTAGTTGCAGCAAATGTGTTATGGAAGTGAATTTCCATTAAAATGTTTTTAATAGCAAATGCGAGCAGCCATCAATCTGATTACCTGTATAGCCTATGTAGTAGAAACAATGTACTATATTTTATCAAAATTACTTATGGTTTAAAAAAATATATACAAAAATTTTCCGAAAATAAACTTGTATGTTGGTTTTCTAACCAACAAAGCTTACGTTAATAGCAAATTGAGTATTGAAATTTGCAGGATTTAATGAAAATTCGGTAAATTTGCAGATTAGCTCCCGAACGCTTTTCAACAAATTGTTTTCAGAAACATTACTAGGGCCCCATCTGGATGCACAAACCACAAGAAAAATTGCTTGTTCACACCCTCCAGGGAAGTTATGAGACTGGGAGTAAATAGGGGTGGTGTGTGGCGTAGGCAGGGTTTAAGGGGGATATGGCTTCAAGATGTGAAGAAGACAGCTTTCAAGCCCGCTTTATTCGAATTTTCTGCTCATATTTCCTTTTTACTACCTACCCCGCTCAGCACCCCTACTTACTCCTGGTCCCGTAACTTCCTTGGGGGTGTGAAAAAGAAATGTTTCTTGGGATTTGTAGATCCATAGGAGGGGGGATGGGGCAGGTTTCTGAAAACAGTTTTTTGAAAAACGTTCGGGAGCTAAAATGCAAATTTACCGAAATTTCGCTACCAAAACGCACTTACTGCGTCCAGATGTTTTTCTTACAAACGCATCATATTTCGATAAAAAATACAAAAATGCATTAACGAATTTGTTCTACGAAAATTAGCTTCAAAAAAATTATACACCCGTACTCACTCCTGGTCCCGTTACTTCCTTGGGGAGTGGGAACAAGAAATTTTCCTTGTGATTTGTGGATCCAGGGGGGTGGGGGCCTAGGCAGGTTTCTGAAAACAGTTTTTTGAAAAGCGTTCGGGAGCTAAACTGCAAATTTACCGAAAATTCGCTACCAAAACGCACTTACTGCGTCCAGATTTTTTTCTTACAAACGCATCATATTTCGATAAAAAATGCGAAAATGCATTAACGAATTTGTTCTACAAAAATTAGCTAAAAAAAATTATGCACCCCTACTCACTCTTGGTCCCGTAACTTCCTTGGGGAGTGTGAACAAGAAATTTTCCTTGGGGTTTGTGGATCCAGGGGGGTGGGGGCCTAGGCAGGTTTCTGAAAACAGTTTTTTGAAAAGCGTTCGGGAGCTAAACTGCAAATTTACCGAAAATTCGCTATCAAAACGCACTTACTGCGTCCAGTTTTTTTTCTTACAAACGCAACATATTTCGATAAAATATGCAAAAATGCATTAACGAATTTGTTCTACAAAAATTAGCTAAAAAAAATTTTGCACCCCTACTCACTCCTGGTCCCGTAACTTTCTTGAGGAGTGTGAACAAGACATTTTTCTTGGGGTTTGTGGATTCAGGGGGGGGGGGGG
This sequence comes from Tillus elongatus, assembly GCA_964006375.1. Lineage (NCBI taxonomy): Eukaryota > Metazoa > Arthropoda > Insecta > Coleoptera > Cleridae > Tillus > Tillus elongatus. The sequence continues at coordinate 92,740,329 of OZ023266.1, forward strand.
GGGCTAGGCAGGTTTCTGAAAACAGTGTTTTGAAAAGCGTTCGGGAGCTAAACTACAAATTTACCGAAAATTCGCTACCAAAACGCACTTACTGCGTCTAGATCTTTTTTTTTACAAACGCATCATATTTCGATAAAAGATTCAAAAATGCATTAACGAATTTGTTCTACGATAATTAGCTAAAAAAAGTATAGACTGTTAAACCATAAACTTCACTAAACTTACAAATAAATATCCAAAAAGCCACCAAACTTAACTAAACTGACAGCCAAAGCATCAGAGAAAGGGTCTATTTGAAATGGATATTCTGTAAATATTTTAGTAAAATGAAGGGCAATGCAGAACACTCTTCTTGCAACATTTTCTTTTCACAAACGGTATTTGTTTCACATTCTTTGCCTAAACATTGCCAATTTTGACGTTTAAAATTGCGAGTTTGACGTTTTGAGGAAAACTCCAAAATTTGTTGCTTTAACTGCCCATAACTTGTTTGTCTTTAAAGATAGGGACCTAAACTTTTGTACATAGTTCGCTCTTTATAATACAAACACGAGTACCTAATTTGGTTGCCCTTACTTTGCTATTTCTGAAGATATGAATTTTTTTATAATGAAAACAGGAAGGTGCTCTGCAAATTTTATCAAGATCGGTCCATTATTTTTTGAGTTATCGGTCGAATATATATATATATATATATATATATATATATATATATATATATATATATATATATATATATATATATATATATATATATATATATATATATATATAACACAGATCTCCCCATAAGCGAATTAAAAGAAAAAAATTCGCTAATATGAACCAGGTGGGCTTATAGATGTAGTTCGCAATAATTTTAATTATATCGAAGTAATTGGAAAAAATCCAGTCAAAGTTAGCACAGAGTTAGCAGTGCGTCATAACAGTTTTTTGAGCCTTCAAGCCGAATAGTTTTTTGTACCTTTCTTCGCCGAATTTGTGCAATAAACTGTAATTAGTGACTATCCTGAAAATGTGCGTTTTACATGGAACTGTCTGAGATACGGAATGCAGAGATAAGTATAGATTAGACAATTATTTTCTATTAAAATTTATCGTCCTTTTCGATAGTTGTACACTTGCATATTCTGATATAATTCGTATATTGTAGCTTAAACTTACTCGAAAATATTAATATTGCTATTTCACGTTCGCAACCTTATCGCGGCGAACGTTGATAAGTTTTTTTGTTGAAAAGAACTGGCTTTAACAGCTTTGTTCGTTTATTTTCGTTGCAATGTTATTAGTTGCTTTAAGGAAATTAGTTCCGATAAATTAAAAAAACTTATTAACCTGAGAACTGCTTTTGGTAATAGTATTTTCGAAAACTGTGAATTCGCTGAGAAGGTCTTAACGCCTTCCACTCAATCAAATATAATTGTTTTAATTTCCGATGAAGATAATGATGAATTTAATCGACAGGGTAAAATTAGGCCTGGTATTACAAAATCGTTTTATAAATATAACGCCATTCATAACGAAGTTGCTTTAAAATATGTTAGTAGTCAAAATGGTAGTACATCAGATGATGCAAGTAAGTCAAATGTGCGACTTCCTTAATTAAAATTGAAAACATTTAGTAAAAATTTAAATGAGTTGATGTCCTTTATTGATATTTACAATAGTTTAATTCGTAATAAAACTGCCTTATCAGATATAAATAAATTTTAGTATCTTCTTAGTTGTTTCGATAAAGAACCATTAGGTTTAGTTTGTTCGCTACCGATTACAGCAAACAATTACTTGATAGCTTATGACAGCTTGATTTTTTCTTTAACGTCGGTCTTTTTCCGCGACTATGACCAATCACCGACGCCAGGGAGCAGTTTCACTTCACTACCCTGGAAATTTGGCCGAACCCCCGCCTTTCGGTAAGGAGGGTAGGGATCTTTAATGTGCCCGACATCGCATGGACACGGGACCGACAGCTTTACGCCCCCTCCGAAGGGCGTAACGTGCAGGCATTCAACTTGCTCAAATACAATGCCACAACCTCGGTTGATGTTAATGGTAAAGTATGTTCTAAAAATGTGAAAGGAGAACGCTGGGATCGAACTCGGTACCCTTCGGTTCAGAGGCACAAGTTCTCACCGCTGAACCACCGAGGATCTTAACAGCTTGGTTAAAAAATAATAAAATAGTAGAGTATTTTCAAGATATTTTATAGCCCTGCTTTAAAAGGTGAAAATATATCGTTAAATAAGAGTCTCAGAATAGTTGCTTATTCTCTGAGATTTATATTTAATTTTCGTCATTCAGAGAATTAAAAAAATGGGTAATTTGAGTGAAAATGAGCTTCACGATTCTCTTCTTGTTTTCGTTAAAGTGGTACAATATGAGATGTTCTCTGATCTCCTTTCCGAAATGCAAAAGTGTAAATGTAGATCCAATGCATTTAGGTGATTAAACCTTTTCGTAGATGAAGGGGATTTCCTTAGAGTCGGCGGTCGATTGACAAATTCACAATTTTCTTACTACAAAATGTTTCCTTTGTTGCTTCCTAAAAATACCGTTTGACTTATCTCATTATCGAAGATGACATGAAGCACCTTCCCCTTGGGTTGTAGCATTTACATTTTTTTGATCTCGCGGAACTTTCGGATTTTGTTTGAGTGATTGGTTCGTGTTTGTAAAATTTACCTATTGGTCGCGTTAGTCAATTAAAGCATTGTCAAGAGGTTGTCATTGACTATGCTGGTACAACGCTTGTTGTCCTTGGTAAGTCCAGAGGTATAAAATCCCAAAATGAATATGTTTGCGTTGTTGCGTGTTTTTGCACAAAGGCATTTGGAGTTGGCTTCAGATTTGAGTACTGCTGCCTTTCTTGCTGCATTTAGGCGATATATCGCTCGGAGAAGTCGGTGCATTGGCACGCATTCGGACCGCGGAACTTGTTTTGTCGGCGCACATCGATAAATCATTGCTTTTATGAATTATGTAGAGTCTGAAAAAATTAAGAGGCATTTGGTCCTCTCTCGGGTTATACTTTTAATGGTTTGTCCGAGGCCGGTGTTAACAGCTTTAAAGCTTATTTAGTTAGAGTTAGTGGCCAGCAAATTTTGACATTTAAAGAATTTTATACGACGCGGGTTCAGATTGAAGCGGTGCCTAATTCAAGGCCACTTCATCCTCTTAGTAGGGATCCAAATGACCTTAGTGATTTGTCGGCCATTTTTTAACATTGGAACATCATTGGTCTCAAGGAATTTTTAACATTCGAAGAATTTTATACGACGCGCGTTCAGATTGAAGCGGTGCCTAATTCAAGGCCACTTCATCCTCTTAGTAGGGATCCAAATGACTTTAGTGATTTGTCGGCCATTTTTTAACATTGGAACATCATTGGTCTCAAGGGATTTTTCTGAGTCGAGGCATAACACGTTGAGTCGCTGACAACTGTTGCAGCGTTTGCATAATGATTTTTGGTTTGGTTGGCATCATGACTATTCAAATACATTGCAGCAATGTAATACATGGACAAACCAAAATAAATCGTTAAAGGTAGGAGACATGGTTGTTATAAAAAATAAGTTACGTACACTGTTGGCATGGCTATTAGCTCGTGTAACAGCAATTCATCCAGGCCCAGATGGAATATCGGCGTTTTGTATTATTGTTAATTTTTTATTATATATAAATATATATATATATATATATATATATATATATATATATATATATATATATATATATATATATATATATGTTTGTGTGTGTGTGTGTTTTTTTTCAAAATGAATAATACCTCTTTCGTTTTAGTAACTTTGTATTTTTTTCCTCCCCCTCAGGGCTCGTTCGCGGCCTCGCCGCCCCGATAGCACTGCAACCGTAACTTTGTATTAGTATATTGTCTAGTCTCGAAATTCTGCAATGTATTCCGTAAAAGGCGCATGACAGTGCGCTTCAAGAAGATAAGAAGAGTCAAGATGGAGAAATGAACCAGGTGGGTTTATAGATATCTTTCGCAATAATTTTAATTATATCGAAATAACCGTATACAGTCCAATCGAAGTTACCACATAATTTGTAAACAGCGCGGCTGAAAAAAAGCAGTATGAGACATCAAAAATACCCAGACCGATTATATTAATGGTAATAATTCTAGCCAACATAATAACAAAATTGATTACATAAAACAATTTATTAAAACAGCTTTCTACATTAAGTACACCTCAAGCACGAAAAATCTTCACACAAATGGCTATAGTGTATGTAAATGAAACAGAGATGCACTTAAACAACAAGGTGGTATACCTTTCATAACTATACACTCGAAAAGAAAAAAACACATGCATTTGTTATCCCTATAAGGAAGTGATCGCAATGTAGACCCTGAAAGTGTAGTAAATGAACTAAAATGAAACTACAAAATTATAGAACCTAAGGCTTCAGAATCTATATCTAGCGACAACAGACAATAGCACAATCCTCCATCTACAAGCTTGAGTTAAATATATTTCAGATAGCATCATAACATGAGATAGCCACCGCAACAACAGGTTTATCTCTCATTGTCACATACGTTAGTAGGTATGTAGTAGGTATAGATAGCCGGTTCTGGAACCACCACCGGAAATGCTCCACCACCAGGCCAATACGCAGACGTGTGACATTAGAGTGACGTAAAAAGATGACATTTGGATATAGTATTTCAAGGGGTCTAACCTAAGATGACGGAATCCAAGATGGCAGCTGTTGACATTGAAATAAGAAGAATAAAAAATTTTGGCCGAGATTTGATCTCACTCGTCAAACGAAGAGGACCTACCATTTTGATTTCACATATAATGTATGTAAATATGACGGATGGCGCATGCGTAAACCAAACTTCTTTAGTTTTTAAGTCGGATGTGTGAATATCTCCATACTGGTCTCGACGGGTAGAGTCTAAAAATGAAAAAAAAAAAATACAAAATAAGATATTTTAAAAATTAAAAAAAATTTGCGCGCCAAATTTTACACTGATTAATAGTGACTAAGGGCTAGCGGCTAGCAGCTTGTAACACATAACATCTGTATAATACGATGGATGGTGCATTTGCACTACAGACTTTTTGGTTTAGAGGGCATATTATTGTTCTTTAGATGGCATCAGTACCGGATGTTTGTGGTTACATGCGAGTCTGCGTTTACAACATATTTGAGTTATGAAGCATATCGTTTAAGGTTAAAAAACTCATTTAAATACAGTAAATTTATTAGGATAAATTCACAAAACTTACATATTAAATCATTACACAATGGCTTTTACGATACCAGTTAGACGTTTATATTAGAATACACTATCCTGAATAAGTAAACGGTAAGCTCTGGTCTTTGCTCATAAATTCCACCTTGAGGTCCACCGTTGAAGACTTGATTGACTCATTTTGATGCTGACAGTCGATTACAAATTGAGCTCGGTCTTTAAACTCTTCATAATTTAAGAGAGACTCTGGCATGTTTTTATAACAAAAACTTTTTTGAAAATCTGTGTACCTCTAGTAGGCTTCAGCATACTTAGATTTCTCGCAATCCATATTCATAGATTCGTAAGGATAACATTCTGAATTTAGGAACACCCGTAGATCTACCAAACCGATGTTATCAAAAAAGTCACCCTTGTTGCTTACGTTATCTTTTCGATCTGTTTGAAATGCTATAATCACATATCTAGGTCTTTCTAAGTTGGTTGCAGTTTTAACAGACCACACATCTTTATTAATATTACGTACATGAACATCCCTGTGTCATTCAGGTGACATTGGCCTGTTTCATTGTTAATATATACATTATTACATTATTACATTACACATTATCTTTAGGTGATGGCAGTTCATACAAGTCCCATTTTCGATATGCGAGAAATATAGATGTGTCTTTTGCTATTTTATCCATCAGTTCAAACTTCATTTTATCGCTGTATTAGTACTGTAGTCAGTAGCGGATCGTGCCTTAATGCATTGGGGGTGCGCAAGAAAAAAAAGTTCGGGACGCAGCAAGTGCGTTATGGTAGTGAATTTTTATTAAATGCTTCAAATTTGAATAACTCAAGTTTCTACGAACTTAGAAAATTAAATTTTGGTGTATAGCAGGGTCTTATCCAGGGCAACATAGCCACAAAATTTCATCAAAATAACTTTGTGATTTTCGGAGAAAACATTTTTTTTCAAAATAAAACTCAAAATTTGAATAACTCAATTTTCTAAACATGTAGAAAGTTTAATTTTAGTGTGTAGTAAGGTATTTTACAAGGCAATATATCCACTAAATTTCATTAAAATATCTTCGTCATTTTCGGAGAAAAAGATTTTTTTTGAAACAAAACTAAAAATTTTCCCGGAAAACGTTATCCGATTTTTCTGACTAACGAACTCATCCAAGCCTTTAATAAAAGAGAGGCACTTGCCGAGTTTCATCGCAATCAGTTGCTTATTTTTTTAAGTTATCGGTTGGATACATACATATATATATATATATATATATATATATATATATATATATATATATATATATATATATATATATATATATATATATATATATATATATATATATATATATATATATATATATATATATATATATATATATATATATATATATATATATATATATATATATATATATATATATATATATATATATATATATATATATATATATATATATATATATATATATATATATATATATATATATATATATATATATAAATTGAAACTGACCCTAGATATGGATTCTAGGGGCCCTAGTTCGCGCTCATTTGAAAAAATGTTTGCAAAGTCTCTCCATCGATACCTCTTTATTAGTGAATTAAAAAAAAAAAAAATTCACTAAAAATAAAGGGCTCGCCTATTTTTTCCCCGAAAATGTATTATAAAAAAAACCTGCTTACTAAACTTAATAATTATTAACTACTATCTAGTTAGTTATACGTTATAGTAGTTAAAAAGTCCGTTAAAAAGTTAACCTGTTTAATTTAAAATATTATCCAATGAATTAATCACAGTATCACAATTATTTTGTCCACTTATTAAGCAACCCAAAGTAGTGGCCATAATAATAATAATAATAATTGTCTTGTTAGAACAGGTAAACAACAACGAAATGATCTAATTAAAAATCAATCCGACGCGAAGACGAAAATTACTAGGTAGTAGGTACACACGCTCTGCCAAAAGTCCACTACAAACTGGAAGTGTGTAATTTTATAGCGCACAACAGATTGCTTATGCGGTCGTTTTCGACGATGATAGGCGATCATTTCGCACTGAAGAATCGCATTTCCTGAGAGCGCCAAAAAATATACACCGCCGCCCTACTGCTTTATATGGATATGGATGTATATAACGTCTGCAACGATTAACACTATACTTATTCTGATTCTGTATTCTGTATTAATGGCTGCCGACTCTCTGCTATCCTCGATATACTAATTTTCTTGAATGCAGAAGGGAAAAAAGTAAATAAAAATTTATTAAAATTTAGCATAGCAAAAATATTAATTTTTCCACGGCAGGCGGCAGTGCGCGCGCACGGGCACACTTATTGAGGAGCCGCCCCTGTAGTAGCAGTTAGCATCATTTCGGCGCTCTTGTTACTCGAAAAGTATGTTTACCACAAAGAACTCCTTTAAAGTGGTGGACGAGACTGAAGTGGAGTCAAATAAATATAAGCATATGAAACTTGTTATCGTTTAAGGTGATGAGTGATCTGACGATACATTCAAGCCAGCGTTGCTAAGAGATTTGGCTTCATTCTTACTAAACGAAAGCAGGCTTTTAATGGTTGTTGTGGTATATGGGTCGCGTACTGGTTCGAAAACACTCACCATCAGCATTTTGTATTGATTGATGTTCCAGAGCACCTTCGATTATTAGAGCAGACTCTGCCGGACATACGAATGCATCTTGTTGATTGATAGTTATTTCGACACCATCACTGTTACCAAATAATTTAGTTAATGAATAGCAAGACCGAAGTTCTTCTCGGTCGATAGCATCGTCAAACTCAGGGTCTTTGAATATTTCTAGTTTTGATGACGTGATAGCCAAGACTTTTAAGAAACTCAATATTATCAGAATCAAGTGTACGCTTTGCAGTGCTAGACTGTAATGAACTTGTCTTGGTAGACCCACTTGTTTTTATATCTTTAAAAATTAACATTTTAAGCAATCTTTATAAGTTCCAAGCGAACAGGCACCTCTCCGCCTTGAAAGTTTACAGGAACTGAATCTTGATCGATGAGGTCGATGCTTATATTGGAAATCTCTTGTTTGTTCTCTGGTAGATAAATTAGATTATTAGGTTCTATATCGATTGCATAGCCAAGATCAACCATCGGAGCAAACTCATATAACGTATGTGAAGGTTCTCAGTTATAGTAGGACCAGACACAATATTAGTTTTTACACGAATCTCTTTAACATCCACTCTTTCAACAGGTAAATGAGATTCATAGAAGACTCATGGTTGAAGAACTTGTTTTAAACATCTCAGCATTCGTCCAATAGAATCGGCAGATTTGAAACTAACGCTTGTTGAACATTTTATTTCACACCTGAATTAGTCGGATTAGGTCTCAGCAAGTTCATTTTGAAACAAGTTTCCCAAATGTGTTATTTTATATACACCAGTGGGTATCGTGATGTTTCTCCAAGTTGCTCCTTCTTTTACATATTTTTTATACCTTTATAAATGTTAGGTATGTTGTTGTATGTGCGAAAACCGATCAAAGCAACCACATAAGTACTATTCAGATTCAAGTCAATTGGTGGATGGTAGTCTGTTGACAGATGGGAACTGCGATCTTCCAATGCGAAGGTTTGCGACGTGACTTAAACGCTACTCTTTAAATCTTTTATTTAATGATTTTAAAGATAAGTGACCACAATTATAAGTAGTAAATTTTTGACATAAATCATGATGATACAATAGAGAACAGCCTTTGAGGTAACGCTGCAACTCAACTGGAAGCTTCAAGTTTCCATACGAGTCAAAGTACACGGCGGAGTCACCACGTTTCTTAACTGCTACCAGACTCCTTGTTTGTTTGTAAATTCACGATGAATGACTCATTCTCACGTGGTCCACTTGATGGTAGAGTGTCGTATACACCTGCAAATCATGGGAGTTTTTATTTTACTAGCCAATGTTATGAGGTCTTTATCTGTGAATGGTCTTGCTGGTCAACAACTTATTCGTTGTTGTAAATGCAACCCATAAGCGCTACACTGCTTCCTTAGGTACAGGCCTTTACCTAGTATCTTACACTTTGGTTTTAGTTTCAAGCCACTGTCTTCCTTACCCATCGCGATGGCCTCTATTGTTTTGTTGTTACTCTCTTCTTCTTTTAGTTTGTGTTTGGGTGCTTTAGCACTGGTAACCACCATACCCAGGGCACCTACTGCTAAAAGACCACCAAAAATCTGCGGCAACAATGGCAGGAAGCCCCCGCTTTTAGGTATTGGAATGGGGGGTGTGGTCTCTTAGTCTGGTCGTGCGCTGGTCGTTCTCTTGATTGATCGACGTGTGACTTAGGTACTGGACTCCTAGAGGCTGGTCCACGTGCCACCCCTGGCGTGACTGTCGGCAATGGGAATAACGCCCAGGGCTGATGGTCTCCTAAAGTCTCGTTCCTTCTTACACACGCCACACACACGCATACAAACACAGACACGATACACATAGATCGGGCTGAGGGCTTCTCGGGTTTCGGCGTGGACTCCGAGGAGGGACTCCGAGCGGAGTTTGCTCTGGACTGGCAGTGCTGTGCAAACCAGGTCCGGCACACCTGGCGTCGTTTGTACAGGGGCCCACCCTTGCCTTGGCTGGCGTAGGGGGCTGCCCTATCATCCATTCGAAAAATGCTCGATCGTGTCAGCAGCACCGGGTAGCTCCGGAACAGGGGGTTAGCTGCACGGCGTGGCCGCAGAGTCGCTCTTAACGGAATCAAGTCTCATCATGGATGAAGCGCTGGGGCTCCGTGGGGTGATTTCCCGAATCTATACGCTCACCAAACCATAAGCACACCCTCACACATAAAACCCAGTTAAGCAACCATGAGAAGACAACGAATAGTAGATGGTAACGTGCCAAAGACCAACGAGGAGGCAGAAGGTAGAGAGATACCTGTCTCTCCAAGTAGTTCCAGCATATAACTGGAGGAAACGCTCCTCCGCTCTCCCGGCGTCGAGTCCGGGGTGGAACCGTACGGTTCCGTCGGTGACGCTGCTGCCAAGGGGAGCGACGAGGGGCGAACTTCGTGGGATGCGAGTCCGGCCGTGCCCATGGAGGGGCCGAAGACGAAGAGTCGCGAAGGAAGCATAGGAGGGAGAGAAAAAGGAAGTGGAGAGCCCAGAAAAGGAGGCGAGAGAGGGAGGAGCTGAGGCAGAGGTGTCATCAGGGGGGTGTTGGCCCCTCAGAGAGCAGGCTGCTTTGGCAGTGGTGGCTTCGCAGGACGTGCAGCCGCCACAAATCCCCTCTGCCTCTGCGGCCGGTCGGGCTGCTACTCTCGAGGGTTGCCCGGTACTGCAGAGTTTCCGTTCACGACACCATCGCCCTGATGCCGTCCATCCCTAAGCACGGGTCACGTGAGAACCTAGATTGGGGGAGTTTACTTCGACCTCCTTGTCTAGATCCGCCATGTTTAGTTATCCACAGGGTCACCTCGTGCAGGATGCGGCACTTCACCGCGCATGACGGTCTTGGGGAAAGCTTCTTTAAAAGTTTATGTTCTTGTTGCCACTTCCTCAGCTTGCCTCCTGGAGTCCTTTGGCCCGCGACACTTTCACCTCCAATAGGTAGTTTACTAATATCTGTGTTTACAAGACCTTCACCCTGTGACAACAACATTGATACTGTCTGTACGACTCACATGCATCTCTCTATATAGTTATACTTACCAAAAAATATGGTTTAGTTTAAGTCGAGATGCGTACCATCAAACACGCTTCTGGCTTACCTATTACAAATATAGATGATGTTGTTGATACATCTTCAGAACAACAACGAAGGCATGGTCCTCTCTTTCCAAACACCGTTAGATGTATCATATGTGGTCCTAGTGGGCGTGGTAAAACAAATGTTATGTTAAGTTTATTGTTTGAAGAGAACGGTTTAAAGTTTGATAACGTGTATGTGTACTCAAAGTCTTTATACCAACCCAAATACAAGATGTTACAAAAGGTGCTGGATGCTGCAGAAGGCGTTGGTTATTATCCATATAGTGAAAAAGATGAAATATTAGATCCGGCAGATGCCTTGGACAACTCTGTGTTTATATTCGATGATGTAGCTTGTGACAAACAAGATAAAATGAGAGCATACTTTAGTGTGGTAGGAATATTGATTCGATTCTATCTCTGTCAAACATATACTCGCATACCGAAACATCTAATACGTGATAACGCTAATGTTTTGATTCTCTTCAAATAAGACTAAACCAAATTAAAACATATCTACGACGATCATGTGACAAGAGATATGGACTTTAATTAATGTAAAAATAAAAGTCTGAACGCAACAAGTGCGCTATTGTAGAGAATTTTCAGAAAAATGATTTTAATAGCAAATCTGTTTTTCTTTAATGAAAGCAGCCATCAAATTTGGTTCCCATATAGTAGAAGTAATGTCGTGAATTTACATCAAAACGTTTTTAATAGCAAATCGGTCTTTCTTTAATGAAAGCAGCCATCAAATTTGGTTTCCATATAGTAGAAGTAATGTACCATATTTCATAAAAATAATTTTATTGTTTGAAAAAGTACACAATTTTTTCGAAAATGAACTTAAAACATTTCCGAAGAAACTGGTCCGATTTTTCTGGACAACGAACCACTTTAAGTTATTTACCCACCTATCAAAATATAATTATTCACAAAAACACTTTCAACGAAACTTGGAAAAAACTTTATGAAAATTTGCAAACAATCTTTTCAAGAAAATCCGAAAACATTATTTTTAATAAAAACTTATTAAACATTTATCATTAATTACCAAAATTTCTCAAAAATATCTAACAGAAAATGATTTCTATGGAAGCACAAAAAATTTCTGCAAAAAGACAAGTAACTGTCTAACAGCTGTCGTGTCAGACCGGTAGTTGTCCAACAGCAGATTAACAGCTCTAGACAACTAACAATAGATTGATAGATAGACAGACAACCAAGTCAAAGCTAGTATACTATAAACCATCAAACTGTTTGTATCTCTTAACACGGTAACCAACCAACAAGTGGTTTACATCAGAGGTACATAGAACCAACAAGTTGTTGTTTGAAACAAACAACTTTAGCGAGATGGAGGTGATAGGTAAACAAGAGAGGAAATTGAAAAAAAAGTGCAACTTGCTGAAAACATTCGAAAAAAACATTTAATGCTTATGCTTCACAGAGCTGAAAATGATGAAGCTCTGCATCGTTTATTAAAACCAAGTGTTGAACAACAAGGTGAAATATCTAAAAACACATTAACACTTAAACTGCTGATATACTAGAAAAGAAACCCCAAGTCGAGTTCTTTGAAGATCATGAAGTTTCTGAAGCCGAACCAGATGTGGGGACAAGTTCAGATGAGGATATACCTTCACTTCAAGACTTTTTGGATTAATATCCTGAACGAGTTCGATATTATGTAGACAAGTATTTTACTGTACCAGCGAGATTTGCTACCACCGATCAAAAGTATGGTGCTCGCTTTGATGCAGATACAGGCAAATGGAATCTGGGTAACAAACACTTAAACTTCACTAAAGATTAAATTCAAGTAGATAAAAGAAGATATCCACAAACACAATGTCTGCTAGAATTGTTTTTTATGAAAAGACCTAAGTGGTATACTGATGCCGATCTTCAACACTATCGATATATTCTAGAATCAACCAGTGTTCATAAAGTTATATACGCTCCCAATAGCCGAACTAAATGTTGTTCCTCAAAAAAGTATCTGACTATAATGAAGCCAATCAGAAAACCACGAGCGCGAACATCCTCAACTCCTCACCGTGTTGGTTACGACACACATCTTAACCAAAAACTAAACTGAACCTACAGTTCAGAATGTAAGTGATTGAAAAATCAGCACTAACAACTATATGATACAAAATAACAACCATAAAAAATATGTGTATTAGGATGCAATAAATGAGTTGGTTCATAGACTCAGATTTGTACTGGCTTCTCAAGTTGCTGGTAATAATGCTCATAACAACGAAATTCAGTCAATCATAGAAGAACTGAAGAAAGCTGGTGTTATCGCCTAGTAATAGATATATACCATACATGCCTGCCTATTGCTTAGCATAAAAATGTATATAGATAAGTTCGGACGTTCCCAGGCCAATAAACGTTTTAATTTTAAAATTATTGAAAGAGAGGTTTTCACAAGAACTACAAGTGGGGATTCTGAGACGCAAAACCACAGATTATGTAACGTGGTGTAAATAATTGCGATACTACTTGAATCTGTACATAAGATTGAAAGATTTAAAAAATGAGTTTGAAAATAAATCGCAAATTTAACTAAGAACATAACAGCTCAAGTTTTAAAAGACATTGACGTGTCAAAGAATAACAAATTTAAGAAGAAGCTGGGTGAAATAGACAACAAACTAAAATATTTGCATGACAAGTAGATTCTTCTCAACCCAACATCACCATGCAACGTAAAACAGTTGAACCATCTGATGCTAAAAAGCTAGTAATAGATTAGCTGTACACACCAGCAAGAATCAATTTTAAACGTAGGCGTACAATAATTAGAGGTTTAAATGACTTGCAGATTGGTAGATTGATTTGGTTGCGTTTACAGACTATCGCGAAAACTCTGGTTACAAGTACATTTTAGTGGTTACCAATTGTTTCCAACGCATGTGTGGACTCGCCCAATTAAACTCAAAATGCCGAAGAGGTGGCTAAAGCTATGGCTGATATTTTAGCTAAAAATATAGTTGCCACTAACATTCAGTCTGATATTGGTAAGGAGTTATATAATTCCAAGTCTAATGACTTAATGAAAAATACAACATTAATCACTACAGCACTTATAGTGTGAAGAAGGCTACAATAGTGGAAAGAGTCATACATACCTTAAAAGAAAAGATATATAAAAACTTTAACCTTAACCTTCCGGCACATATAGGTGCTGTTATAACAGGAAATCAACTTTTTTGTCTTCTTATTTTCCAACCAATGTCTCAATCTTTTGTCACCACTTTTACACAATTTCTTTGCGTTGAGATAACCATTATATCGATAATTAATTTCAAATCTCTTCATAAACCCTACCAGAAGTTGTCTTGAATTTGTTGGTAATACACATCACTTAATGTAGCCATATTAATTTAAACATACTACTAAACACTTGGATACTTAAGAACAAGGTGAGGCACGTCTTACCTAGAAAACAACTGAATTTGGAATGAGCTTAAGAGTGTGTGGACAACAATTTATAGCTTTTGGCATCATTACGGCTTACACTTGTATTTATTAATATTTTTTTCCAACCACATAAGTTGCATCAACATCCATCCATCTCGGCTTCTGCAAACGCCAAGGCTTTTGTGTAAATTTCGTCGAAGAATTCTTGATTTATATTTTGAAAATTACTTGAAACTGTAACATTTTTGTTTTTAGTATGAACTGATTTTTTTTTCTATTTCGACTTTGGAGCACATACACACCAAACAATTCTAAATTCATGTTTATTTGATCATGTTAAGCTAAAGCAGCTTCAATCAGATTGAACACTTTATGCATTATTGTTTCCATAAACTGTTTAATATCAATACCTTTTTCGTATATATGACAAGTGCCCATTCTATTTTTAAAAGCCTTAGTTAACATATGCACTTGTTCACTTTTCCATGGCTCACATATTTTTGATTTGTGGGCTTCACTGTCCAAATGTCCAGAGAATGCACCACTTTTCACTTGTAGCGAGCACGATTCACAGTATCTCGTTTTGTTAGAAATCTTACCTCAATTAAGATTGCCTAACTAATGAATAAAACATATACTTAGTTTATATATTTATTAACATACATATTTGCGATACATATTTTTAAGTAAAGTGCTATACTTAGCACAAAAGTAAATTAACATCACTATAGTTAGACACATAAGAAAACCAGTTGATATAAACAAAGAAATATAATTTGAGGTTAACAGATGGGAACCAGTTCACACGAGAGTTCTCTAATCAGCTGTTTCGCCACAGCTACCATCATCAAACAGAAACATTCGTTTGTAACGAACCACATCAGACTTGATTGAGGACATGTTGTATGTTGAAACCCCAACCAGCTCATCGTTGTGTAGATGTGTTCTTGGAAGTCCAGTCTATTTCATGCAGTCGTCGTTGTTGAAAGAGATTCGCACTTCTTTTACATGTGGTGGTTTGTAAATATAAAATACGTTTTGACATAGAGCTGTCAGGATGGTGAAACTTGCTTTAAAATGGACCATTGTACATCGTGTGAATTTCCTAGAAAGGATTAAGCACTTTTTTAGCTGTAAAGTGTAGACACTCCAACATACAGAATACTAATAATGGCTTACTGTTTTTCAGCATGTATTTTCTAAGCTTTATCACCTCTTCATCACATGGTAGCTCTTTAAACATAAACAACGCTATGCAAAAAATCATCAAGCTGAATATCAAAGTTAAACCAAATTAATACCTTCAATATTTCGTTAATGGCTTCAACGAGATCTGAAAGCTGATAACTTAAATGAAAATTGACTGATTCATCTGATATTTGCACACCTTTTTTGGTCTGATGGGGGAGAATTCAACGTTTGCAGTTTCAACTTCATTGCATTTGGTAAAGTACTATTCTCTTCTTCCTTTCAATGTTTATATAAAAAAATCCCATTCACACGAACCAGATGGCATTGGTATATTAAGGTTTGGTGGATACGGGCTTATATTTACGAGTTTAATTATCGGTATCACTCCTGCGGCTTTAGATATACCAATCACAATACTTAGAGTTGGAGTAATATTATATCTTGTTTGCATAAGTAATCGTTTTTCTTGTTTAATTTCACTAATATCTTCATGTAGAAATGTATTAATTTGACTCCAATAACAATCTCGGCAAACATCATTATTGCAGGTCAAGACTAATGTAATGGCTAGTCACTCGATGTTTTTATACTTACACTCCCACCGTTTTTGTTAAGCTTACAAAACGCTAACACAGACAGACACGTAGAGAGTTGCATAGACAGAAATAAAACCACAAACAGCCGGTACTTATTTACAAAAAAAAATCAACTCATGTTAGCGGAACTAAAACCGCAAACATCCGGCACTTGCTAACAAAAATGTTTTTCAACTCATGTTAGCGGAAGTAAACTCGCAAACATCCGGTACTGATACCAGAATATGCCCTCTCAACCAAAAAGTTTGGAGGGCAAACGCCCAATCTATCGCATTATATAAATGTTATTAGGGGCTAGCTGCTAGCCCCTAATCATTGGTAACCAGTTATGTAAAATAAGACGCGCAAAAAACTTTTTTTTAATTTTTATTTATTTTTTCCATTTTTAAACTCTACTCATCGAGACAACTACGGTGATACCCCACACATGGGGTCTAACTCAAAAACTAAAGAAGTTTGGTTTGCATATGCACCAACTCCCATATTTACATACGTCATTATATATTCAATCAAAATAGTAGGTCCTCTTATTTAGACAGGTTAGGTCAAATCTCGGTCAGAGTTTTTATGCTTCTTATTTACATGATAACAACCGCCATCTGTAACGCAATCTTGGATTACATCATCTCAGGTTAGACCCCTTGAAATACTCTATCCAACTGTCATCTTGTTTCATCACTCTGACGTCACACGTCTGCGTATTAGCCTGATGGTGGAGCGGTGGTGGTTTCAGAACGGGCTATCCATACCCACTCGCTCAGCCTGGGCGCATGCTACAGCCAATTACAATGCCACTTACAAATTTATCAAATATGTTAAGGAACATATTATGTTTCAACGCACTAAAGGTAAAGGCAAAGCAGCAAAATGTGCAACTGCGATAGAGATCATCCAGATAACAGTATACAATGCATTGTATACCAATAAAAAAAATCGAAGACGCTCCCCAATCAGAGAGTTAAACAATTTTTTTTATACAAGGCCCAACAAGGTTGATAACACGAAGGACTTCCTAAACCTGACACCGGCGCATCTTCCAATGAACAGACTTTGGACAAGTCCACATCAGAAAAATAATGTACAGAATCACACTCCTGGAACAGGTATTCAACGTCTCAGAAAACTAAGTACTGCATTAACAAACTTGAATCCATGGTTAATGTAAATAAAACACTCTTTGCAATCAAAGGTTTTACCGGCCAGCCTGAAAGTACTAACAGTAAAGTAGAGACATTTAGCATATTTCATAACTTTATTACTAACCTATATATATATATATATATATATATATATATATATATATATATATATATATATATATATATATATATATATATATATATATATATATATGGTGCATAAAGTGGTTATAATGCTCATAAAGGGAACAAATCCCGAACTCTCGGAGAAAATCTCTATCATGGGTTACAAAATTATCAGGTTTGACAGCCCAATGAACAAGCCTCAGGCGGGTTGGCAATAATTGCCATCAAAAATAATATCCATTATCAACAGGCAAAGATTCCATTTACTGACATAGAAACCATTTTTAATATTATACATATTGTAACATTTACAATAAACCAAATAACCACCTTAGCTGTGATAAATTACATCAAATATTTAACATTTTGTAGAAAGTTCTGGTACTTGAAGTTCTAAATGCAAAACATTACACCTTTGCCTCTTAACATGTTTTGCAATGCACTATTGAAGCGAACCAACATATTATCCAGATAACAACGACCCATCAGTAACTTACATTATTGTTAACAAAAATGTCACCAATCACACCAATGTACACACACTTTCGGAACTAAGTTCAGACGATAATCACAGCATAGATACATATCTATGCTGTGCCATAATCTCATCATTTTTCTCTTAGGCCATGACAACCTTAAAGAGACAGAGCATAAAAGTTGTTTCATATGCTAACACCTCTCATTTAGACACTCAAATTATTATAAACACTTTCATTCCATCGAAGGAACAAATATATGCAAAAACGAACAAATTTACAGAGACAAAAAAAGGGACAACAAAACTTCTTACCGATAAAAAGGAAATTAAATTGTTTCATGAAAACCTAGCTACATACATATTAGGCCTATTAAAACAGAAAGATTGGTTACGAAAGCAATGTCAGTGTACGGCAGAACAATCAGCAAAACAATATAATGGGTTACACCCTATTA
Source organism: Tillus elongatus (assembly GCA_964006375.1). NCBI lineage: Eukaryota > Metazoa > Arthropoda > Insecta > Coleoptera > Cleridae > Tillus > Tillus elongatus. Next base: position 92,758,716 of record OZ023266.1, read on the forward strand.
TTAACCAAATAATCGCCGAATAATGTAATGACTCTTGGACAAATACTCTCTTAAACCCAGATGCTAGAAATAATTTAATTTGGATATTCCTAAAAAGGTGTTAGGAAAGAAAGTAACAGGACTGACTAAATGACTGGCTGGTTGTACACAGTCTTCAACTATAACATTTTGTGTTTATTAGAGCTGTTGTGAGAACATATTATGTACTTCGTTACGCTACCAAGATGGCGACCCTGTAGTACAGCTGACAATCTTCTCTGAGGCTGGCTACGTTAGCCGAATTACTTTGTATGTATTTTACTAGTCATTAGTTAGTATAATACACACTGATGAGCTCTAACGAGTGCGAAACCGGTATTTGTTTTTAATGATGGTCAAAATGTACCCAGCGTTAGATTTATTATACTTATTCAAATTATGTAAGCAGAAAGCCAAGGATAAATCTTAAGATAGCAGCCATATTTATAATAGCAAAATAGTAAAACAATACCGCTGTGTGTCTAGTTTTCTCTACATATAGACTAAAAATTTTTACCTAACATATTAGTAATGTCATTCACCTATGAATTCTCAATAAATATTTTGAAATTGAAATGAAGTTGCGGGTAACCTGTAGAGTTCAGACTATGAAGTCGCGGGTCTGAATGTTTTCAGTCAGTTTCTTAATTTAAATGTGGAATAGACAGCTGCTGAGGAGTTATGGGTGCTGTCCTTAGTATATATGTATGTGTAAGCTACGCCGCACAAGACCAAACTCGGGGTGTGCGGAGTTTGCCTACTGTGGTGTTATTAATGGTCTACAAAGTTTCCAGTAACAAACAATTTTTTTATAATCAGTAATTAATAACAGTGTTAACATTTATAGCTATAAGAAACAAATAATATGATTTTAAATCAGCATTCCTACCTTAATGCCAAATGGTGATGGTTCAGATCCATTTCCCACCCAGAAATAAGCGTCTGGCCCGGCACCATCGTAGTGTAAGTTAGGTATGTAAAAGGTTTTCGCGTCCAGTATGCTGATGTTATCAGAACGAAGTCCATGTGCAAGTCTCTTAAATTCAGGAAGCACCCTTGGTTTCGGCACCTCTAAATTGGGAGGAATAAATACCTCACCGAAATCAACCTGCAAGTGAAAAAAAATAATTATAGGCAAACAAGCATATTTATTTTAACAAAATTGCTCAAAATTCTAGAAAAAAAAAAGATAAAAACTGGCGCGGGCCCCGTATGTGGGTTCTAGGGGGCCAAGTTATAATAGTATAGTATAAAACCCAAAGCTCCAAAGAAGCGCGATTGCAAAATATAAATGTGTGGTGCCTAATATTTAATTACACTTATTGCAAAAATCTGTAAGTGCCACATTTTTTTAATAAAATATACTTCTATCTGCAAAATATGTTATTAAAAAATAAGCTAAATCATTTTAGCTTAGTATAATAATATTTTAATATAGTAGAAAAAATTATGAACTTATTAACACAAGCGACTCCATGTTGCCTGACCGCTGATTCACATTAGAGCACACTGCTAAATTTTAGAAGTAGCAGGCTGCTCCAAGTCTAAGAATTTGTTTCTTATATTACTAAAAAGTTTGGACCCAGCAAGTGCGTTATGGTAGTGAATTTTCATAAAAATGTTTTTAGTAGCATATATGTATTTCTTACTGAAAGCAGGCATCAAACTTGGTTACCAGTATAACCTATATTATGGAAATAATGTACCATATTTCATCTACATAACTTTATTGTTTGAAAAAGTACAACAATTTTCGGAAAATAAACTTAAAAATATTCCAGAAAAACTGGTCCGATTTTCCTAGCCAACCCCTTCATGTTATTTACCCTCTTGTCAAGATGTATTAACCAAAAGCATTCGACAAAAAAAAATGCATGAACGTTTGCGAACCATTTTTTTTACGAAAATCCGAAAACACTTTTTTACAATAACGTATTTGCCATTTATTATTAATTACCAAACATGATTTCTACGGAAACAACCATATTTCTGCGATAACTGCCTAAATATATTTTATAACACAAAGTTTCATTTGACATTTATGAAAACAATTTATCAACTACTTACACACACACACACACAAATATATATTTATATATATATATATATATATATATATATATATATATATATATATATATATATATATATATATATATATAAACAAAATGTAAACACAGAAAATCCCATCAAATTAATTATTTCTTACTTTTTTTGTACCGAAGTTAATTTAGATATTTTAATATTTTTTTCGAAAATTCGCTGGATAATCACAAAATCTGATCGGTTGTTAGAATTAAATAAAAAACTGAAAAAAATAGTTAAAACTGATCCCTACATGAATCATGGTATGCGATTATAAATGTAAATATTTCCAAAACTAGAGTTGTAGGTATAGGGAGTGTTATACAAAAGTTGAAGCAGATGGCAATACCCGCCACTTCTAAAATATAAACTATGTTTCAACATTTAGCCACTATTTGGGAGCGGCCTGTATACGGCATTTCCATTTTTTTACGAATAATATAAACGAAATCCTCTCTCAATATGCCCTTTTCATAGGATTCTTCTATCTATTGGTAAAATCGCCATATCATAATTTTCACAATTGGAATAACTCGAAAACGAAGAACGCTACCAAGTTTTTAAATTTTTTTCCTCACAAACATGCATTACATTTCATTGTAAAATGGAAAAAGCTCGGGAAGCAGCAATTGCATTATAGTAGTGAATTTTCATAAGAATTAGTAAGGTATATTATTAAAACAAATTCTCTAAATTTAAATGGACAGGTTTTAGAGGTTCCAGTTAGCGATTTTTATGGAGCTCGAAAACTGAAATTTGGTAGATATATGCAAGTACTGCAAGTCTCTTTAAAAAAGTTACAAAGTTACAAAAGCTTTCCAGAAAAAAATATTTACAAAAGGAATGTACCTGCCAAATTATAAATATGGCAGGTAGTTTTCCTTACTAATTGCTTGGGTGGTTTTCTTTTAGTCAACCCAATCTAACTAGTTTTTGCAAACAAAACAACAAAGAGGTTTTTTAAAACAAATTTGTAGTTATCCGCGAAGCTCATTATGTAATTTTTATTTAATTTAGTACCCACGTTGCCTTTACATTGGTTTTACCACGGTTCAAGATTAAATATTCTAGCTTAATAGGAAATTGAGTTATCAGATTTAAAATATTCTCTACCGTAACGTACTTGCTGCACCAGACCCTATTCAACACTTATTTACTGTTGCTGTATCCATATTTTTTTTAAACGATAAAATACTGTAGCTCTTTATGTGAGACTCACAAATAAGGCAACCTTAAATTAATTTTTGGAAAAATATAAACAAACGAAATGAAGTAACAATTTAAACATAAATTGAAAATCTTGGTTTGCTGCTTCGTCTCGGGGGTTCTCCCCCTTTCTACATGCCTATAACCACCCTCCATGCATAAACAAGAAAAATTTCTTGGGAACAACCCCCAAGAAAGTTACGGGACCTACGGAGAATAGATGTTCTGAGCGGAGTAAACGGAATTTTAAGAAAGTATAGCTGCAAAATGGGATAAAGGCAGCTTATAGAGGTCCAACTAAGCTGTTTTTTCGGACTTTCCGCTCACATTTCCTTTTTATCTTCTTCCCCGTCCAGCACCCTTATTCACTCTTGGTCTCGCACTTTCTTGGGCGCTGTCTGCAAGAAATTCTTCTTGTGGTATGTACACCCAGAAAGGGTTCTAAGCATGATTCTGAAAACATTTTCTAAACGTCCCCCGTGTGCTCTAATCTACAAATTTAGCGAAAATGTAATTTTTATTTACAAAATGAATCTTCCTGCCAAATTATAAACGTGGCAGGTATTTTTCCTTATTAATCGCTTGGATGATCCGTTTTATTTAACTCAATCGAACCAGTTTCTGCAAACAAAATAACAAAAAAGGTTTTTTAAAACAAACTTGTAGTTATCTGTGAAGCTCATTGTGTTATTTTGTAAATTTAGTACGACGCTGCCTTTGTATAGGTTTCACTATGTATCAAAACTGAAGATTCTAGTTTAATGGGAAATTAACTCTGAAATATTTTTACGAAAATTCGCTACCATAACGCACTTGCTGCACGTAAACTCTTTTCAACACTTACTTAGTATTACTGTATCCATACTTTTTGAAAATGAAATAAATATAAACAAGACGAAATTTTGAAACTAAAATTTTATAATTTACACTGAACATCTGATCATATAATTTAAACTGCTTTATGATGTTATGTAGTTTTATTTACTTTAAATTGTCTATACACTAGATAAAAAACTCTGGACGCAACAAGTGCGTTATGGTAGTGAATTTTCATAACAATGTTTTTAATTGCAAATATGTGTGTTTCCTTTTTAAGAAAGCAGGCATCAATTTTGGTTACCAGTATAACCTATATAGTAAAAACAATGTGCCATGTTTCATAAAAATAACTTTATTGTGTGAAAATGTACAAAAATTTCCAAAAGTAAACTTAAAGTGTTCCCGGAAAAACTCGGTTCTTGGTCAACCTTATAGGTTAATAGCAAATTGAGCTATTCAAATTTGAAGCATTTAATGAAAATTCCCTACCATAACGCACTTGCTGCGTCCCGAATTTCTTTTCTTACAAACATGCATCGCTGAATAATTCAAAAATGCAGTAACATAAGGCGTGTTTGATTAAAAAAAAAAGAAAATTTGTATCACCAACGACTTATGGGCCATCCTGTGATTGTAGAAATATTTTTTTAAGATGTAGCTCAAGACACCCTATAATTAATATATACAAATTTTCTTCATATCTTGTATAATAACGGATATATTGAGCTTTATTGATTTTCTACGAACATTCGACAAAAATTATATACCATTAAACGATAAACTCTAAAGCTAAGGCTACTGCCAAGCATCAGAGACAGGGTCTATTTGAAATGAATTTTCTGGAAACATTTTAGTAAAATGAAGGACAATGACGGTTGAAACTAAGACTTCAGAGTTTGTAAAACATCCTTCTTGAGACATTTGATTTCCATATCCCGTATTAGATTCAAGTTCTTTGTCTAAATGTTGCCGATTTTGACGTTTTAAATCGCAACTTTGACGTTTTGAGGAAAACCCCAATTTATTTTTCTTTAAATGCCTATAACTTTTTTGTCTTTTGACCTACATAGCTAAATTTTGGTAGGTGGCTTACCTATAAGGATATTAACTAGAGCACCAAATTTGGTTGCCCTTACTTTGTTAATTCCGGAGATATAAATTTTTTTCGAAAGAAAACACAAAATTTTCCGGGAAAACCTGGGCAGATTTTTCTGGCTAACGAACTTATCCAAGCCATTTGCAAAAGGAATTTTTCTACCAAATTTAGTCAAAATCGGCCTATTATTTTTTTAAGTTATCGGTGAGATACATATATATATATATATATATATATATATATATATATATATATATATATATATATATATATATATATATATATATATATATATATATATATATATATATATATATATATATAAACATATAAAAATTGAAACGGACCCCGGATATGTGTTCTAGGGGGCCTAGTTCGCGGTCATTTGAAGAAATTTTTTCAAAATTCAAAAGTCGGGATCTCCTCATTAGTGATTTTTTTTAAAGAAAATTCACTAAAAAGGTAAGATGCTTACTGGCAATTAGGCCATTGCTGACCCTTTTTGCTCATCTAAACTAACCTACCCTCCACCTTGGGTTCGATCTCAACGACGACAGTGATTTGAAAAATCATCCGCCGCCGGTGAGTCTCGAACCGTCGACCCCCGAGTCCATATTGGAAAGTCATCGACTTTCCCGCACGGCCACGGAGGCGCTTATACACTAGATAAAGAATATTAGTTTTATTCTTTATCAGTATTAATAAAGAAAACATAAGTACCTAGGTATTATACTTATAATATTTTGAGGTAGGTAGGTATGTTTTTTTTAAAATAATTTTGTTTCACTTTGGTACTACAGTACCTACATGCATTGATTAGGAACCCGAATCTGATGCACATACCACTTTCTTATTTGTTTGATTGGATGTTAGAATCATAATATACTACAGTCGACGGCCGAAGGCATTAGTTAAATTTAGGTTAAATGTGCGAATGGTCTGACGACCGCAGCCATATAAGACGACAACACACACACAAAGTTAGGTTAAAATGAAAAGTTTCGTTATTATTTGCCTACTATTTGTATTAACCTTAGAATATAGATAGTTGTTTTATATTCTAAGATTCCAACGTATTAGCGGAGCCGATTTCGAGGTTATGCGTAGAACGAACACGTTTTTATCGTGACTTCTGACAGTTTACAAATGACAAATAGCGATGTTGTCAGATTAAACTAGGAGAGGGATATGGCTTTTAAATATTAATAATTAATAATAAAATTGAATCGCTTTTATTGAAATTTTTATTTATTTACATTTTTCATAAGAGAGTTGCCGCAAATGGCAACCCCGCAGACTGTTTATTGTGACATATTTTTGTAGCCTGTCCGCTTAAAACTTAATTTGAAGATTTTGTTTGCGATGGCAGCGGAACCCAGATTTAGCTGTCTGACCTTGTCTAACATTATAGGCATCCATTCATAGGTAATTTCAGGTCATATCGTAGATTATTTATTTATTTTATAGTTAAACTCAAGATTTATTGAACCAATTGAGTTAAAATTTAGTAGGTAGGACCACTGAAACAATATCTACGTGCTTGTAATGTTTTAGTTTAATACTTCTGGTAATGTAAAAGATATTGCGTTTTCAAACAGTTTCTTGTACTTTTTCTAAAAGTATTTAAGTGTCAAAACTGTCTAACGAACTCATCCAAGCTATTAACAAGATGAAGGATATATATATATATATATATATATATATATATATATATATATATATATATATATATATATATATAAAATATATAAAAGCCTGCGCGTAACAAGTGTGTTATGCTGGTGAATTTTTATAGAAATGGACATCTTTCTTAAATAAATGCCTATAGCTTCCTTTTCTTGCGAGATAGAGATATGAATTTTGATGTGTGGTTTAATTTTTACATGATAAGCCTACGAGCTAAATTTGGTAACCGTAGATTTGTTATTTTTGAAGATACGAATTTTTTTCGAAAGAAAACCTGAAATTTTTCTAGAAACCTGGTCTGATTTTCCTGGCTAACGAACTTATCCAAGTCATTTACAAAAGGAAGGTATGCACCAAATTTTATCATAATGGGCCAATTATTTTTTGAGTTATCGGTGTGAACTATATATATATATATATATATATATATATATATATATATATATATATATATATATATATATATATAAGTGTTTATGTGATGTAAATGTATTATGCTTTGCAAATAAAAGAGTTTACATTTATATTTGTTATTGGTCTTTTTATGTATATTTTTTAATTTTATACCTTATATGTGTTTATATTTGCCCGGCTCTTGACTCCATACTGCTAAGGTATGTAGTGAGTTCTTTTTCTATTATTTTATTAATTAATGAATTTAACAATTATTCAATTTCCCTTTTACTTGCCCAAATTTAAAACCAGATATATTTATCATATCCTCAAATAATAATACTGCATCAAATATTTTATATATGACTGATTTTATTCTACTAATTTTATAATGATAAAGAAATAACAAAATATCAACATAACACCACTACTTAATCAACAAATTCTTATATTATTACTTGAGCTCTTTTTATTTAGTTTTTATCTTCGATCAAAATTTTTACTTTGCGCCAAATTGGTTTGTTTTGAAACATAAATGAATTTCTTATTTAAATATTATAAACAGATTATAGGTTTACATACATTAATGACACAAATTTTCATTCATACTTTCATTACTGAAACTTATAAGTTCCATTCACGTCTATATAAAAAGAAAGGCCTTTCTATTAGTGCAGAAGTTTATACCTTCGAAACTTCTTGATTCCTTCCTTTTCAACCGCTGTTTGCTAGGTTGAAATTCATCGTTGCTAGGCAGCCTTCTTGTAAACTTCTTACTTCAAATTTCCGCGTATTTGGCGTCAATTATTATTTTGATAGTTGCATATCTTTTCTTGCAGCACTTCTTTTGAGCTCATTGCTCATTTAGGGGACACATTATTGATTAATTTACAGTTTCTAACACTTTTCAAACTTTAATTTTCCAATTTTACTTATAATTTCACTATTTTGCATTAGCAAACTGCACTGGAATCCTCTTCATATGATGAACCAAATTGAAGAGAGCTAACTTTGATTCAATCATTTTTACTTCATTTCAAAATATTGAATCCAAAGCAATCTAGTTATTCTCACAAACTGTCAGAAATATTTTCACATTTTTTCATAGAAATATTGTTTTGTCTATGTACACAGCAGCATAGAAGTTGAATGTCAAATTCATATTAACCCCACTTTAAACTTTGAAATGACATATTTTAGATTATTTTAAACAACAGCAACAAAAACAATTAAAATACTTAAATTTCATATAAACTTATTTATTAAAATTTTAAGTAGTGGTGTCAGAAATATTACAAACATTTTAAAGGTTAGTACAAACTTAATATTTTCTATAACAAACAAAACACTTTTCATTTTTAACAAACACGTATCAACCCTTTATTAAATAAATTATACCTATTTATTTATCAGTTTATATTCATTTCAAGCTACATTCCATTTCTTCTTAAATGTTTTATCATCTAGATTGAAAAAAAGTCCTTTGCATTTCACTAGTTTGTAGCGTCTATCTGGATACAGATACGAACTATAACTGATATATTGAGCTTACTAACCCCCATTTACATATTCCTTACTGGAAACCGATCTATTGTCGACTATCCCGCCAGTTGGTAAAACCAAGAAAAACTTTTCTTCGGTTTTTAAATGATGAGAAGCCAATGTTTAGGTGAATGCTCTTAAAGATGTTTTTAAGGCAGGTGTTAAACAATTTACGTTGAAACTATTTCGTGGTAAGAGAACTGGGTGTGTAAGGGAATACATCTGTCTATCGAGATCGCCAGACCTAACTCTACTAGATTTTTTCCATTGTGGTATTTAAAGCTAAAAGTCTACAAGTGCAGACCATTTAAAAATGTCAACCATCTGCTAGATATATTAATTCAAAAACGTGTAACAAATATTACTCTACCGTTTTCAAGTCAACGAAGTTTTTCAGCACACCATTATTTGCATTGAGCGTGGTGGCAGATATACCGAAAAGTGATAATTCAATATTTAATACCAATTTTGATTTTGTTAATAAATGTCAAAGTATTAGTCCAGCAAAACATTTATCTAAATTAAATTAGTAATCACACGTCTTCTGATTGGCAAATGGATTTTAAAATTTATATTTATGCTCTTTGTAAACCGTAGTACCTTCTGATACTGTGATGAAAAGGAATAGAGCAAATTTTGTTGTAAAATAGTGAAACTTGAGCAAATTTGCCTCAAGTGTGATATAATTTTATTAGATTGTTTGAACTTTTTTGTTGAAAAAATCGAATTAAAAACATTTTTAAGAGGCCTTTTAATTAATTTGAATGATACAAAAATGTGTTCGGCAGAAAAAACTTAAAGAAAAGAAAATCAAGATTGTCCAAATTTATTCAAATATGGTAGGTGTGTAGAAAGCCGGAAAAGAAACAACTTTTTTTATTTAACATTTTTCACAGCCTCGATATATAACCTGTTTGTATTTCTTTGAAAATATGTCAAATTTAACAGGTATAGCCGATTGATAAAAACATCGTTAACGCTATTTTGCACTACATTTAAAACAAAAACTCTTCATGAACCCAAAATTTACGCAAATTAAGAAATAACAAAATGTCCCATATGATGCGAACATTAGCGGTCACACTGTATATATGTTTTTTTGAATATTACATAGGTATTTGACATTGAATAACTTCATTTAAAATTACCTGCTACAACACAGCAATATTTTGGAATTATTGGTCATGATAACATATTTGTTGTCTATTTTGTCTATTAAAGATATTTCACAAAAACTAAACATAGGTATGTAATTTTTATTACCAACCCATACATGGATAATCATAATTTTTTATGATTATCTATGGATTCATGATTCATGGTTTTTGAATGCGTAAAAATTTTATACACTTTTACTGTAAATACTGAAATAATCCATGAGTATATAACTTAGATAATGTGATTATTTTTCAGTCTCCGTGAGGACAAAAAAGACTGAAGTAAATTACAGCCATAAACTTGATGTTTCTGATTGAAACCTTCAGCGTTTGAGCCGTTTGCTGCCGTGCGACGTTAAATAAGTTGTTGTGAATAGTGATAAATTCGGGAGAGGATAGTGCACCGAAAAGAGAAGAGAAGAGTCAAAGGACGAGGTACGCCAGGGAAGGAATAAGGACAGTGTGTTCTGGAAGGTGAGATGCCATTTTGGTAAATGTTAGTCAATTTGAATGGTATATATCACAGCGAGGAAGCAGTCGCGTCTGCAATTTAGCGCAGGTCGATATTTTGGATACTGTAACATCAACTCCCAGAGCCGGCTGGAAGCACCACCTCTAGGCCGAAAGCCAGCTCACGGAAAATGGAAAATCGCCTTTAAATTCCCAGATGTTAAAGCAGGATTTCTGGAAACTTCAGAGGTTGTAGCTGTTACCCGTTGCCCCTACACACCACTACCTACAAACATATTTCATTCGTTTCTATGTGTGTGCATTTGATCTGTCTGCTGCAGAAATATCAAATTAGACTTGCCTGGGAGATTATATAAGTATAAGTCAATATTAATAATGATATGTTTTCTTATTCGCAAATGTCAACTCAATAGCCTAATGTCTTCTGCAAAGCCTCTGAATTCTGGGGATTAGTCGAGTTTTATACATATTAAGACTTATAGGCATACAACCTAATGAATTGTAATGGCGGAAACAGAAATTATTGTTTGTAATTTCTGTAATTTGGTCGTTACTTTAGTAAATTTACACATTGTGTTATATGTGTAGAAGATTTACTGTCACAGTAGTAAACATTTAATGTACACCTTGGGGAAATCACCCAGGAGGAAACAATGAATCATACATAAGATAAATAAAGAAAATGTTATTCGAAACTACTTTTCAGAAAGAAAAACGAATAAAAAGGTTTGTTTATTTGTAAAGCGACCATATACTTTAAAAGAATATTAGAATAGGTTAATTTTTAGGTATTATTTTTAACAGAGTACATTTTGGAATGTCTATTATTAAAAAGAGAGGTGGGTATTTGTTTATTTGTTTTCGTTCACTGCATTGATTTTAATTACCTAATGTTGCAATAAATGTGGTTCTGACGAACTGTCAATTTGACATGGACTTACTTTTTTCATTGCGCATATTACAGTAAGGTCGATCTTAAAGACATTTGGTAATCTTTCATAACTTTCGTTAGATAACCTAAGTTTGCTTTAATTCCGGCGACACTTTATATTGGATCAGCATTGGTTACTCTTGCCTTTTAGCACAATTTAAGGTGTGTTTATTTGCAGTTTTTGTAAATATGTGTATTAGAAAATACAATTTATATTGCTAAGTCCTTTATAAAATGAAAAATATCGAAGATTTCACCTGGGATATCAAAAATAATAGATTTTTTGGTAAAAAAAATCTCTCTCATGAAAGCCACAATTTTTTTTAGAGTTTCGGTTTCATTTCGTATTTAAAGTGAACTTACCACATTTAAATTAATACGTCTGTAGCTTGTCATGACTATCCGAATACTAAAGAAATGCAAAAGACGGAGTGTAGTCAAAATTACAAATGTATCGCCGAAATTACTTTCTGCACACTGTTCGAACAAATCTTCAGCGTAAAATGCGAGGTAAGAATTTAAAAGTTGCAAGTTATCAAGTATAAATACTATACTTTTTGGAACGAAAAATTTATTTAAATAAATGCATAATAATTCAAAGACCAGGAAAATATATTGAACATAAAATAATTTATATATAGTAAAAGATAATATTTGTAATGTTTAGAAAAAAAAATGAAATACGAGGGAGGCAGAACAGCTAATAAAAATTTTTCATTAAATGTTCAGTTCTCTTAATATCAGATACTGTAAAGCACTTTGAGTTGACTTTTTTAGGCCACTCTATAAAGATAAGTATTTCATCATCTTTCACCTTTGGATGTCAGCTTTTCGAGTCCATGTAAAATCAGCACGATTATGAATCCATGAAGAAAATTGTAAGTTCTTTAGTAATCTCATCCATAGTCTCGATCTTGCCTGGATACCGTTGGTGTCCATATACCGCAACAATCCAGGAATCTTGCTTTAATTGTAATTCTTCATCTGAAAAACTTTGGTTCGGTATTTGCAAGTTTTCGATCTCCAGATCAGGCAATACGGGTTCATGGTTAGTAAAGGCGTACTCTGAAGTAAATAAGTTAAGGAAATATAACTCGAAGAATATCAATTTATATAACGTAAGTGACCGTAGAGCTAATAGGTGGCATATGATTATAGTTAATAGTCATTCCTCTTTAAACCTGTAAATCAACTACCTAATTTGTTTTCATAGGTAGATAGTAATTGGAAAGTATTTAATAGTAATAATGGTTAAAAATGACGATTATTTTCAAAAAGTTAAATTAAAAAACTGTGTGAAGAAGGATACTGTAGAACTCGATGCCAACATGTTTCTTCGGAGAAAAGTGTTTGTAAACGTTTCATCCTTTCATCGGTAAATACAAAGTTTGTTTTTTTGCTTCCGCACACATCAGTAGTTTGTGCCTTAATTTTTTGTTCTGTTTATAAGATATTATGTCAGATAACTCTCTCTTTGCATTTTATATTTTTCCAATACATCACCGCTGAGACATTTGTTAAAGATTTGCCGTTCCTTCACCTTTTGAGTTTCTTCGATGCTTTCTTTTGATCGTCTCAGTTGTGTACGTAAATCTTCTCCAAACAGTAATTTTCTTTTTATATCTTCTGTTAATGGCTGTGTCTTTACAATTTTTAACACTGCTTCTTGGTAAGGGAGAATTATTTGGATTACCACATTGCAATCCGCTCTACTTTATTTCGCTCATGGTGTAAATTAAGGCTGGCAGCTTCTGTTTTTTTTTTCAACTGGTAGATTTTGTATATATATATATATATATATATATATATATATATATATATATATATATATATATATATATATATATATATATATATATATATATATATATATAGACTTATACAGTTTAGTTAACAACTCACTATAATATGCTCCCGAGACAGTTAACTCGTAATCCAAATCTAGGAGAATTATGCTATCTTTGTCGCAGAAAACTGAAGCAGGAACCTTACTAGCCATATTTTAAAGACAAAACTTCTTGGGTCGTGGAGAACCGAAATGCTTCCACTCTTTTTATTGCTCTTTAGTCTCTTGATCACAGTGATGGACCCATGTCCTTGTTGACAAGGCCAACATTTTGAGGAATTCTCTTCTGGCACATTTCCTTTGACAATGTCAATCAAGCGTGTCACTGATCAGGCTCAAGCATTTCGGAATCTAATTTGCCGATGGGTTCTTCACTCCTAAGTTGTGATGAATAATGTGAAACACATGCCCATAAAAAAATGTAAAATCTTTCTGCCATACGTTTCAGCTAAATTCGTCTTTTTTCTAAGATTATTTCATGGACAGAAACAATGTTTTGTTGAGTGGTCACAGAAATTGGTTCCTCACAGCGGTGCTCGTCTTTGACATTTGATGGTCTTCTTTAAAAATTCAGCAATCCAGTTTTTAATAGTAGCATATGAATGGCATTATAACATGAGGTTTTTACCATATCAGAAACAATTTCTTAGCCAAATAACCAAATCAAAAATACATACTCAATAACTGACGCAACTTTTTTTGTCAAAATCTAGCTTTTTCTTTGCATTCCGTTTTCAAAAGTTCCATGTTTTGTCACTATTTAACTTTTGGATGTCAAACTTTAATAGCCTAGTCATGTCACAGCTACATAGGGAAATTGATGTATTTTATACGCAGATTGTAGAGAAATGTACCAATATATAGGTATCATTATCTGAATCATATATGGAAAATACGTATAATTTACATAATGGTTTACTAGGAACCTATATTAATACACATAAAAATTCATGGTGAATATTTGTATAAGTTTAGATTTTAGATCAATAAACATTCATTGTTATATAATGTTAAATCCCGCTGTGGATTATTGAAACACGGTAAAATTATTTTCACGCAGGTTGGAATCTGTGTAAAAAATAATTTTTTACTTATTTTTTTCTTTTATCGAATTTTCGTTAAAACATATTTTATCGCATTAAAAAATAATTTCGCAAAGAATTTCATTTAAGCGAATTTTCGTAATAAATTTTTTAGCTAATTTTCATATAAGCATGTTGTTATAACAAATCCTGGTTGAAATGATTACTTTTAGCGAATTGTAAAAAAATAAGGAATTTATGTTGACGTATTGTTTAAAAAAAAATTTGCACACAAAATTTTTTAGAAAATTTTTGTTAATTCTTTTTCTGGATACTTATATCTTGGCAGGTGTATTTTTTCTGTAAAATGCTTGGATATGCTCGTTTACTACGTAAATATAGGCAGTGTTGTTTCCGGGCAATTTTTGTGTCTGCAAATAATAGCCATTTTAATGAAATTTGGTACATAGGTGTTTCCTATAAAGGTTATACTATTATCTACCAAATTTGATGTATCACTTAAAGAAAAAATGACTGATAATAAATTTTTGTTATGAAAATTCGATACCAGAATGCACATGCAGCGTCCAAGGAGTTTTTAGGTAGGACGTGTAATACTTTAACTATATAACTTTTTAAACCTAGGTTTCAGGTAATGAGGTTTTTTATTACAAATATTACCAACCTAATTGTTCGAAAGCATGAACGCCCCAAATTGTGCAGTGGACCCTATATTATCCATTTAATTATTTATTTATTACTTTAATTACATCATAATAAATCTCTAATCATCTATGCATATTCTTTTTGCCCTAAATGATTTGCGGCTAAACGTAAACCTCTAGCACTGCCGCTTCACCCTCAAGGTCTTTCACTTCTCAGTCATAATTAATAATTGAATTTCTTAGGCGTACTTGTCACTAACAGAGGCTACCATCTAACCACTGCTAAACTAAATGTGAGGAAACACTCTAGAAACAAATGGGAGTCATCTCGCTCTCCTTCTCACTCTCACCGACAGGTCTAGCTTCAGGAGGAGAAACAAAAGACCGTATAACACGAGCGGGCAGGCAAGCAGCAGGAAACAGCTCTTAGGCGAGGCACAATACAAGTGTCTGCCCTGCTTCTGTGTCACACTCTCCTGACTGTGAGTTGAGGGCCACCTTGGAATCGTTCCACTCTGATACTTCTAGTGAGAAGTTTCTGGAATAATTTAACACCGACCCTGGCAGTTGAACGCTTATGCCACATTATTTATGCTCTGTGATGAATAAAACTTTCTAGATATGAATTTTATATGTATTTTAGAAGCTTATATGTAAAAGCATCAATATTTAAAAAGGGAAATATTTAACACTCAGCAATAGTAAGTTGTAATTGACATTTAACACTTAAAAAATTCCAGAGGCAGTAAATGAGGCAAGGTAACACATATATTGTAAAAATTTGACATTTTTCAAATATAAACATAGTAATTCATTTAAAATTAAATTAAATTTTGTTTGTAGACCTATGGCCAAAGTTACCGTGGCATAAACTTAAAAAACAGCAGTGTTACAAGTTGTCAGCATTTTTCCGAAATAAACAAAAATTTTAAATGATTAAAAAACTATTAATTATGAATCGTTCTCATAAAACATCACATAAACCATGTTTTGATAAAAAACTAACAATAAAAATTGTCACAAAATATTGAAAATTAAGGACCTGCTTCGGACAGTCGAGATACTCTCTAAGACCGCAAAATTTATTAACTACTTAAATTAAAAAGTTTTTAAACTAGACAAGTTGAAAAATAAAACAGCGACACCTTGCAAATAATTAACATCTATTTCATCTTATTGTTGATTACTCTCTCTATCTCTCTCTTTATATATATATATATATATATATATATATATATATATATATATATATATATATATATATATATATATATATATATACTGTTAAAGTTCGGTTTTTTACTAGGGTTTTTGTTAAAGTCAAGGTTTTTTTATAACAATGATAAAATTAATTGATATGGTTTATATTATATTGTTAAAGAAGACTGTTTTATATTAATTTAGGTTTTATAATATAAAAATTTTGTGGGTTGTAAATAAATTTATGAAAATATGTGATTGTCGTATTATTGATGGCAGTTAATACACCAAGGAAAACACCATCCATTCATATATTGGTATATTTACCCGTTTCTTGTTCCTTTCCTCCTTTGCTTGCCTCGGCTAGCTATTAAACAATTAACAGACCAAAATAACACTATCTGAGGGAGTTCTAATGGGTTCAGGTCCCAAATAAGATAGATTATATATATATATATATATATATATATATATATATATATATATATATATATATATATATATATATATATATATATAATTGATATGGTACTTGATATGGTAACTAGTTAACATATAGGTTTATGTATATTTAGTGTTTTATTGGATGTAAGTTTGTTCATAGAACAGAAAGCTATATAAAAGGGCACTTCCAATCGTGAAAATATATTTGTTAATATCATTCAATTTATAATTATAAATGTAGTTATAGGAAAATTCGCTACAACAATTAATGTAATATTTCATGTAGTAGTAGGTCACAGATGTATCAATAACATTGGCATTGAAATAATATTACATATTTATCTAAATAATAAACAAGTTGGAAATGCAGTGTACAGTACAAGGAATGCTGACTGCTGAGGTCTGCAATTATGTATTATGTAGACCAAAGAAAGGTTATAAGTAGTGTTATTGATAAACATTAAGAGACTTGTGATTTTAATTATGCAGAGATAAGTACAGACTTTTGCGTTGAAAATGTAGTGACTAATATCAGAGACTTTTCAATTAAGATTCAGTATGTAAAGATTTCGGCTTTAAAATTCATTCGGTTAAATTAGTTGTAAGCATTGTTAAAGTTTAGTTATTTATTAAAGTTTATTACATCCTTACTTTGTCCCAATTCGCCTAGTTCGACAAGTTATTCCCGAAATATCCTCCGCTCCTTAACATGGTCCTTCGAAGCCAACAGTAGTTGAAGAACATGGTCCTTCGACGAAAAAGTAACTAGTGCCATTGGAAATACAGTGCTCACTAAAAATCAAAATATCCTTATCAAACATCCTTTAACCCAAGTCTCCATATACCTTTTTATTTTAGGTAAAAGCAATCAAGGACAGAAGCGTCCAAATAAAGCCCCTATACAGGGTCAAATCAGGACAGAAGCGTCCAGGAAAGTATCAAAATAAGGGCAGTTCCAAATAAAGCACCTATACAGGGTCAAATCAGGACAGAAGCGTCCAGGGAAGTACCAAAATAAGGTCAGTTCCAAATAAAGCACCTATACAGGGTCAAATCAAGACAGAAGCGTCCAGGAAAGTACCAAAATAAGGTCAGTTCCAAATAAAGCACCTATACAGGGTCAAATTCAAAAGAAGCAAGGACACAAGCGTCCACAAAAGGCACCAATACAGGGTTAAAGGCAAAATATAGGTCACAGGCGACCAATAAACCAAATCAAAAAAAAGAACTAGGCATCAGACAAGGTAACAAAACAACGAATATTCATTAAATCAAATAAAATTAAGAAAGCACAATGGAGGAACTAAAAATAGAAATCACAAGACGTTCGAGAGAACTAAAATTACGGGTAAACCAATTTATCCAAAAAATTAGAAGAAGCAGAAATAATGGACGCTGACGATATACTGATCAGGTATAAAATCATGATAGGAAACTTAGATAGGCAATGGGAAAAACTAGAAGACAACATAATGGATATAAATAGAATAATAGAATCAAGAATTCTAGATGAAGCTCATTTGACGCTAAGCCAATGGTACGATAACGCCATGGTCAAGCTGAAAAGGGCAATTAAGAAACAAACACACCACTATTCAGGGGTTAGGTTACCCATACTCAAGCTACCAATACCAATCTTCACATGCAAGTACAAGGAACGGACAGCATTCCAAGAGCGAGTCCAAAAGGCAAATATTTAAATGTTAAGGAATTCTACACTAAAACAGCGTCAAGAAGCAAAGATGAAAAAATTAATTTAATAGTTGAAGTTCCATTCGAAAACGAAGTACCAGAGGTAGAAGAAGCCACAGACGAGCAAGAAAGATTTAATTTAAAAATTTATCCCGATAATCTTCTAGCTGGAGCCAAATCAGCGGCGGAGATTAAAACAAATGTAAGTAGGCAAAACAATTTATCAGTTTTTGAGACGTCAATGACAAAAGTTAAGAAAGAGGTACAAGAGGTAGAACAAGCATTAGTACAAACAGAGAAATGTCCAATAGAAACGAAGATAGAAAATGAAGATTTTTATATGGAGAATATTCAATCTGGAACGGAACCAAAGAAACAAACAAAATTAGTAAAGACAGAACTCAACGAAACGATCAGATCAGGTGGGTTTAATTTGAGTAAATTGTCCAGCAACAAATCGCAGATTATTGCAAAACTACCAAAAGAATTGCAGAGTGAAAAAGTATTTCAGCTACCAGACAATGGAACAGACAAATAGCTTGGTATCTACTGGACGCCAAGGGAAGATACATTCAAATTAAAAGTAGAATTAAAAAATGCAGAGAAGGTAACAAAAAGGGCAATATTATCAGCAATAGACAAGTTATTTGACCCATTGGGCCTGCTATCGCCGGTGGTAATCGAAGCCAAGCTGAAAATTCCCAAATTATGGATGAATCAGCCAAGGTGGGAAGAAACAGCGACCACATCAGAAGTAGGAATTAATGGCTTGACCGATGCTTGCAAGGAAGAAATAGCGAAACAGTTGATGGGTAAATTGAAAACAGTAAGAAGTACAACCACCCAGGTATTAACACACACTGGGGTGGAGTATGCAGGTCAGATTCAGGTATGAGCTAAAATGGACAGAGGCCACAAATTATACAAGGGCCATCCAGTAAAAATGGGAGGCTCACGAAAAAAAAACTCAGCAATATTGTTGGGACGCTGGGTATAAGGTACATGTTCGCCAATGGAAGTATAGGTTTGAATGGAAATTTAAGAAGAGGAGGGTACACGCAGGGCACATGGTATCAACCAAAGAATGGCCGCTGCGTAGTCAAATCAAGGCAAGTTTAAAAGAAAAAAAAACACTCAAAAACGATTCAGGGTCGGCAAGGCTGGATTTTGTGGATTTGGAAGAGCTCTGCAAGCAAAGCAGAATCAATTGCAATCATATGTAAAGGCCAGATGGAAGAAGTTATGGTAAGAAGTATGGCAGAATATCCATCTCCCAAGACTGTATCCCCGAGACAAAATTGGCATATATTATTAGATCATTTAAATTATTATTACTTTTATTACCATCCTAGGGTTGTATACACATTAATATTATTTTAATTATTATGATTCCGATTATCATCCTAGAGTTGTATACATATTTATATTATTTTAATTATTATTTCGATTAGCATACCTAGGGTTGTCTACATATTAATATTACTTCAATTATTATTATTTCAACTATCATCCTAGGGTAGTATACAAATTAATATTCTTTCAATTATTATAGTTAGTGCCAAACTTAGATCAAGGTAAAACAAACATTCAGGTTAGAGCTACACAGAGAGTCATCATTCCTTTCGACTCGGCAGTATGTTCATATAACAGAAAGCTATATAAAAGGGCATTTCCAATCGTGAAAATATATTTGTTAATATCATTCAATTTATAATTAAAAATGTAGTTATAGGAAAATTTGCTACAACAATTAATGTAATATTTCATATAGTAGTAGGTCACAGATGAATCAATGCCATTGGCATTGAAATAATATTACATATTTATCTAAATAAATAAAGTTTATTACATCGTTACTAAGTCTAAATTCGCCTAGTTCGACAAGTTATTCCCGAAATATCCTCCGCTCCTTAACAAAGTTTCTAACTGTTTTTTTATGAAAAGTTGTTAGATTATTCTTGTAAAGTAAATGTGTTTAAAACTTACAATCTGGTATATCCACTGTCTTTTATTGCTGCCTGGAACCTAAATAAATTTATAGCATGGATTAAATTCACTTTTAAATCAGGGAGCTTATTTAGCTAGTGGGTTCAAGTCCTAACAAAATTTTTATTATTATTTCCAAAAGTATAGTTAGATCTTTAAAACACCGAATCTGTTTTTTATAAGTCCGAAATATATTTGTTTATTTTTTTAAATTTTGTAAAATATTGCTCTATCTGATTTCAGTTCTCTCCTCCCAAATACTTTCACGCACTTTCCAATCCAAGATCAAGACGTAACGACACCTACTGGTATCGGTATGGTTTTTATTACATCGTACTGCGGCGCTTAGTCAATAGACGAGAACTTTCACAAACTGGGTACGCTTACTGTTGGTTGAAGCCAAGAGGTGTCCCCGCAAAACGCCTTGATATTTTAAATACCAACAAAAATTGTTGTTTTTATATGTTTACCTCTAGTTTGTTTACTTTACAAAAGCTATGTAGCTATGTTGAACTATCTGACCAGCGACCTAAAGAAAATCTTACTGTTTTTCAAACTTTTTTCTAAATTTTTCCAATCTCTTTTTCTAATACCAAAATTACAATCAATTAATTTTTAATAATAATTCCATTATTATTAAAAATAAATTTCTATCTATTATTTCCCGTGGTGACCGTCTCCTATTTATATTTTGTCTTTTTCAGAGCATCTTCAAATATTTCCTATCAAAAAACTTTTCTACAATCATAATCCTGTTAATTATTTCCCGGGATACATAATTTTCATTGTTGTTCCCTTTGACTTTTCCTTGGTTCCATCTGTTAACCTATATTATAATTTTATTGTCAGTTTGACATTTGTACCTCTCCAAACAGCTGACTTAAATCTAGATATAACATGACATTAAAATTAGCAAACAAAATCCTTACATCTTAATATTCTTATTCTAATAAACATCAACTTAAATTACTTAACTAGTTACACAGTTCGTACTGTCCGAATATTGACTTTCTCTTGCTTTAGATTATTTCTAATCTATTAGCAATATGTCATATTATTTACCTGCAGTCTATTTTCTGTCCTTAATACAACTTTCACTTCTTAATATTCTTAAAACCAGCAACAATATCACCTTAAACTATTTAAACAATTTCTACAAACTAATTTAGGTGCCTTACCTTCTTTTAACCGATATATATATATATATATATATATATATATATATATATATATATATATATATATATATATATATATATATATCTACAAAGTTGTAACTTATCTTTACTACTATTAATGACTGGCTCCATTAAAAATAATGAGTGCCATTTACAGTCATTAAAACAAAATACTAAATGTGGGGTAGCACTGTATAAAGTGAAGAGAGAGGGGTCAGGTTGACATCATTTATTGTAAAATAAAATACTGAACATTGACAATGTAATTAAATTAATTAACAAAGCAAAATGATACTTGATGACAAACTGTGAAAATTGATATTATTACTTTAAATAAATTGAAATATAAAATGAAATCTAAATTGCAATGTAA
Organism: Tillus elongatus; assembly: GCA_964006375.1. Classification (NCBI taxonomy): domain Eukaryota; kingdom Metazoa; phylum Arthropoda; class Insecta; order Coleoptera; family Cleridae; genus Tillus; species Tillus elongatus. Next base: position 92,780,526 of record OZ023266.1, read on the forward strand.
TTTGGTATATATATATATATATATATATATATATATATATATATATATATATATATATATATATATATATATATATATATATATATATATTGAAGAAAAACAATCAAATTAAGCCAATTTTACTTAACGTTGGGTGTTACCATTTAAGGGATGTGACAGGGCTTCATTTCCAGAATGAAATGATAACTCAGAGCTGGTAAAACTTCTTAAAATGATTTTGGGTACAGCTGGGCGCTAACCTGTATAATTGAAGGTATTCTGTAGCTTAATGGGCCACATCTTGAATGGTGTTGCTTTCGGGGCTGGTAGCATTAGCCTCCTGCTTGAACGGTGGTTACTTCGTGGCTAGTGACATTTGCTCTTGCTCTGGACGGTGTTATATACGGGGCTGGTGACATTTTCCCCCTGCTCTAAACGGTGTGTTCTGGATGGAACTAAAATATCAAGCCTACGACAGCATCCTGCTCGTTGTCTACACTATATGTTAAAATGTAATTTAAATGAGACAAAAGAGGAACCTGGTGAATTTTTCGTCGTATATATGTATATATTCATCGTATAGCTTTCGGTGTCGGAAATATGTGACGTCAGTTATTTTTAGAACAGTAGGACATATAATCACGATAATTTTAGATTTTAGTATTTCTGTATTAACCCACAGAATATTCAGTTATTCAATGAACGTCATAGATGACAATTATGTCTGTGATTGGAAATATTCAAAAGGTTCCGACATACAAATTTTTGATATTGGAGGAAGACCACAAAGCGCCTAAAAAGCTGATTAATGGAAAAGCACAAGCAAGGCGAACGAAGGAGATTCAGATAGATAGTGTCCCTAACCTGCACTTATTATGTTATATTTATTCAAAGATCTTTCAAAAAATTAATAATAATGGAAATTGAAGTTACCAGAAAGAACTCATCGACATAAAAGACGAATGAGGTAATTTAAACTTTAATTAAATTTTCAAATCTAAAAAATAATAATAAAAGAAATCAATGATAACTATAATGTTTCCAAATGATAAATAAACTGGTTAAATTTCCAAATCTAACACATTTCATTAATATAAATAAAAGTTACCCATGTGAGTGATAACTATAAAGTTCCTAAATGAAACTTAAAATTCACTATCAAGTAATAAGACAAAAAGAAAGGAAAGAGAGTATACAAGGTAAACAAAACTTGTTAAAGGTGCCAGAGAGGTAACAGGCCTCACAAACAAACACCCCAACCAACAATCTAAACTAAACTGAGAATGCTAAAAATTTTGTGACCAGCTCAGGTTTCGAAGTTTATACATGAGTAAAAAACTCTGGACGCAGAAAGTGCATTATGGTAGTGAATTTTCATTAAAATGTTTGTAATAGCAAATATGTCTTTTTTTTAATGAATCAAGCATCAAATTTAAAAATTTAAAAATAGCCTATATAATAGAAATAACCTATATAATACAAACAAGGTGCCATATTTAATAAAATAAGCTTTTCGACACAACTCCGAAAAAAGTTTTTTGCATAAAAATTTACAAAAAATTGTTTCACGAAAATCGGAAAACATTTTTTTGAAATAACTTATTAAAGATTTATTATTATGCCCTTCACTTCTGAAACGCAAAATACAGACTCTTCTATTTGAACCAATTATGTTACGAGTGTTTGATTTTTTAAATTTAGTCACTATTTGAGGACGCTTGGTGCATGGTATCTGGATTTTTTCATGAAATAATATAAACGAGAACCCCACTGAGTGCGTCATTTGCGTTAGACTACGATTTTTGTTGGTAAAAACGCCGTATCACAATTTTTGATGTGCCAAAAATGTGAAAAGTTGCAAAACAATTGAAATAACTCGAAAACAAGCATGCATTACATTCGATGGCAAATGCAAAAATGCGATAATATAACGGGCGGTTCGATTTAAAAAAGCAAATTTGTATCGCCAAGGATTTATGGGCTACCTGTGATTGTCGAAATATTTTTTATAAGATGCCGTTCAAATTGCAGCTATTCAAATTTGAAGCATTTAATGAAAATTCGCTACTATAACGCACTTGCTGCGTCTCGAATTTCATTTCTCACAAACATGTATTCTATTTGGATGGAAAATGCAATAATATAAGGCGTGTTGGATTAAAAAAAAATTGTATTACCAACGACTTATGTCGTGTAACACCCTATAATTAACGTATACAATTGTTTCTCGTATCTTGTAGAATAACAGTAGTATTGAGCTTTACCGGAGAAATGCGCCATCCTGTATATATGTAAACAGATAAAACTGAAACTGACCCCGAATCTGGGGGACCTAGTTCGCGCTCATTAAAAAAAATATTTTTAAAATTCAAAAGTCGCGGTTTCCTTAATAACTCAATAAACTCTATAACTAAAACTACTGCAAAGCACCAGAGAAACCGTCTATTTGAAATGGATTTTCTGGAAACATTTTAGTTAAATGAAGGAGAATGATGGTTGGAGCTGAAACTGACTTGTAAAACACATTTCTTGCAATATTTTCTCTACATAGCCCGTATTAGGTTTATGTTCTTTGCTTAAAATTTGGGAATTTTGACGTTTCAAATCGCGACTTTGGCGTTTTAAGAGGAAAAGTTAACAATTTTTCAAAGTAATTTTTTCGGAATTTCTGGAACTTTTTGCGTAAAAAAACTTAGTCTTTGTCTGTAACGTACATAGGATGTTGTTATCCACACAAAATATTTTACTTTTGTGCGTTTATCTGGGCATCAGTGGCACCCAAGTTTTTTTAAATGTGTATAACTTTTTTTCCTTTCACCCTATACGTCAAAATTTTGGCACATAGTTTACTTTTTGTAAAATTATGAAAATTTTACGAAAGAAAACACGAAATTTACCGGGAAAAACTGGGCCAACTACTCATGCAAGCCATTTGTAAAAAGAAGGTAGTGTGTGATACATACATATACATATACTGTACTTATTTATACTTTGTCTTTTGCATATAGGATGACTTGTAGATACACTAATTTTCTGTACTTGATAATCTCATATTTTCTCGGCTGTATTCAAGCTCCCTCTTTGCGGTATTCCCGTTGAGCTTTGTAAATCAATAAATAATTATTATTATATTATATTAATACAATATATATATATATATATATATATATATATATTTATTTATTTATTTACAAAGCTCAACGGGAATACCCAAAGAAAGAGCTTGAATACAGCAGAGAAAAATACATTATTTTAACAAATACAAACTTAATAATAGTATCGAGAGAAAAAAAGATTATCAAGTACAGAAAATTATGCCTATCTACAAGTCATCCTATATAGCTTTGTAAATAAATAAATAAATATATATATATATATATATATATATATATATATATATATATATATATATATATATATATATATATATATATATATATATATATATATATATATATATATATATATATATATATGTATGTATTTATTTATTTACAAAGCTCAACCGGAATACCCCAAAAAAAGGGCGTGCATACAGCGGAGAAAAAATATATCATTATAACAAATACAAACTTAATAATAGTATCGAGAGAAAAAAAGATAGAATATGAGATTATCAAGTACAGAAAATTATGCCTATCTACAAGTCAACCTATATGCATAAGACAAAGTATAAATAAGTACAGTACGTTACATACATTGCCATTCAGCGCGCGCACACACACACACACACATATATATATATATATATATATATATATATATATATATATATATATATATATATATATATATATATATATATATATATATGAATAAACATGCACAAATACATACTCATTCAGCAGTAATTCGATTAAGCAGTGATGCAGCAGATCTCAGAGACGCTTTGGTGCAGAAAAATAGATCGACATAATGATTAACTCTGTTATAGACTGCACACATTCTGAAAACAGGCGAATTCTCTCTAGCATTGGCCCTAGGCGCAGAGAGACAGAAAAACTCCGAAAACCTTAAATTTAATCACGGAGCAAGAAAATAGGACATAGTTATCATTTCCTGGCAGCAGATGCGGCCACTTAAGAGATCTTTGAGAAATACCAGAGTATAGTAGGTTTGCCTGCTCTGAATAGATTCTAAATTAAATCGTAACAGTAGGGAATCCTGCGGTATGCCAATGGGAGAATAGATTTCTAAGCGACAGTAACTTAAGAAACCTCCTATAAAAAAGTGTTTCAATACGAGCTGCGTACTGAGGACATCATAATCCATGAGAGACATAACGTATGCACAGTATAATAGCTTTAAGGTATCCGAGTTTCGGAAAGCTCCTGATCCTTTGATCAGAAATCCCAGAGTTTTGGAAGCATTAGCTGCGACAAGCTCAATATGGTCAGAAAAAGAGAGTCTGGAATCTGTCGGTTCGGTCGGTGTCGGAGATAAGTGACGCCAGTTATTTTCAGAACAGTAGAACATAGAATCACGTTAATTTTAGTTTTTAGAATTTATGAATGAAACAGAGTATGCAGTTATTCGATGGACAAAAGTTATGACGCCATAGATGGCAATTATATCTACGAGTTAAAATATAACAGTGAAAAATAAAGAGAAACGTGTAAGGCGTTACAAAGTTTAACGTTTTTTACTTGGATAAAATTAAATTACTGATATTCAAAGAAAACTTCACTAAAATTCACTACAATAATGCATTTGCAGCATCCGGACTTTTTGTTAACAGCTTAGAAGAGTTCGTTGGGCAGTCCAATTGAATTCCATTTTTTCAGAAAAATGTTGTGTCCGAACTAGTAAGACTATATTGAACATTTAGTACGTAGGTTATTTTATAAAAGCCATGCCATGCAGCAAATATTAAGTTTCTAGCTATATAAAAAACTAAACGTATTAATTTTTGTTGTTTATTAGTAGGTCAAAAACACGAAACATACATTTTTTTGTAAAACAAACTTCATCAAACTTTATAAATTAAAATAAAGTTGGTTTTTACTAAAGAACTGAAAAGTATCAGCTAAGACTAGTTCTATATAGACGCGAATTCCGAAATGAAAATTGAAAAACGTATTTCTATTGGTTCATTTTAAATAATATCGTAATATTATTTAAACTGAATATAATAATAATACATTTCTAAATTTGCATTTTGCAATTCGTCTATATATGAACGTAACTTTCGTTATATAAGCTTAATCAACGGTTACGTCATTTGTAATAAGTATGCGATTAAAATGATTTTTTTTCCACCAATGTTAGAACTGATGGTAAACTGATTGATAAATGACCTGCAAAACTCTAAAGACATCTTGACTGCAAAAGTGTTTTTATTTTTACATTAATTTATTTTAGCGAATTTTCATTAAGAAAATTCATTAACAGAGAGGTATTGATCGTAAGATTTTTGGAAAATTTCTTCACATTAGCGCGAATGAGGGCTCATAGAACCCAAATCTAAGGTCGGTTAACGTATATATATATATATATATATATATATATATATATATATATATATATATATATATATATATATATATGTATTCAACCGATAAATCAAAAAATACTTCACCAATGGAAACCAAATTTGGAAATTCCCTTAATTTTGTTTATAGCTTGGATGAGTTCGTTAGACAGTTTTGACACTATATACTTATAGAAAGAAAATGCGAAAAACTGTTTTAAAGCGCAATATCTTTTAAATTACTAGAAGTGTGAAACTTTACACGTACGTAGATATTATATAAGTGATCCTACCTACCAAAGTTGAACTCAATTGGTTTAGTAAATTTTGACATATAACTAAATAAATAATTTACGATATGACCTGAAATTGCCTCTGAATGAGTGCCTATAATGTTAGACAAGATCAAACAGGATATATCAGGGTTACGCTGCCTTGCACTTGCTGCGTCCCGAAATGTTTTTGTTATTACAGCTTTGCTCACAGACAAGTTTTTATTTTTCATTTTTTTGTTAATTGCTTTACCCGTCATTTTTTCTGCTACTAATGTTTACGAAAATTTGCACCTGCTGATCCAGAACGTTAATTAAATGTGGAAATAGTTGCTTTATAAATTTGGACTAATTTTGTACGTGACATTTTTTCTTGTTAGATTTGACATTTTTGTAACATTTGCCATTATGGGCATTGCCGGTAAAGGACTTATGTTTTTTTTAAGACTTGTATTTTAAAACAAATTTAAAAATATTAATGTGTATAGGAATAATTAAAATGAAGTTTATCTAATCAGAAAAAAAGGTTCAGAAAACAAACAAAATTTTATTTTTCGACATATGAACCTTCAAAGCTACACACTTGTGCCCGTTTGCAGTATTACGAGATCATTGATCAGAAGAACTAATAGAACCTCGATGGTTCAGGGGTAAGAACGTGTGCCTCTGAACCGAAGGGTACTAGATTCGATCCCAGGGTACTCCTTTCACTTTTTCAGTACAAACTGTAACATTATCATCAACCGAGGTTCTGGCATTGTATTTGAGCAAGTTGAATGTCTGCACGTTCGTCCCTTGGGAGGGGGCGTAAGGCCGTCGGTCCCGTGTCCATGCGGTTTGAGCCCGTTAAAGATCCCTACCCTCCTTACAGAAAGGCAGGGGTTCGGCAAAATTTCCAGGATAGTGAGGTGAAACTGCTCCCTGATGTCGGTGATTGGCCATAGTCGCGGAAACAGGCCGACGTTAAAGAAACAAAACACACACACACACACAGAAGAACCAATCACAGCTTTAATATATTTGGTTGTCATGGCAATAAAACCCCATCACAGAGTGTTATTGGTTATCGTTGTAAGTGACAACCTAGGCACTCGTAAAATATCTGACGAGACTCTCTGCAACTGGAAATTAGTCCCACGCTTGTACGAAAATGTGACACCCTCCAAAATTTTATCTTCGGGTAACTCAGAAAATTTAGAAATGGCCTCTTAAAAGAGGACTAAACTAAAGTTCTTCATCTGAAGAAAATCGAAGCTTTCGCAAGTGTTTCTTCAGCTTAGGAAAGATGTAGTACCCCGACGGAGCTTGGCTAGTGCTTTATGAGTTTAATAGCTCCACAAACTTGCAGTTGTTGATTTCTTACTGAACTTTGTGAACCTTATGATCTCGGTAATTGGCGTACTGCAACAACGCTTTTAGGCAAAATAAGATGACATCTTTTTTTTTTAATTTCAACAACACACCACGAGGGCTTACAGCCTAAATACTATCGTACCGTGGGTGTTGACAAGAAGGAAAGAGGCAGATCGTTAATTCTGGACTTGAAGGTTTGGAGGTTCGGAGGAGAATGAAAAACATGTGCCGGCAAGGAATTCCACAACTTGGAAGTCCTCGGGACAAAAGAGCGGGCATAACAAGATCTTTTGGCGCATAACAAGATCTTTTGGCGCATAGAAAATTTTTAATTTAGGCATTAGCGATAATCTCCGTGGCGAGGTAGAATAAGTGTTCGGCTGCTATATGGAGTGTTTGGGTTCCATTTTCGGTGGCGACAGTTTCTCTCATTCTGTTTTGCGTGTTGTCTTTTCTACGTAACCTCATCCCAACCCCACAACCTTCTGAATAGGAGTAGTGTATGTTGTGTCGTTTATTATTATTATTTTTTATTGTGGACCCCTTCTGCACACATATACTCAATCCAAATAATGACCTTATTATCTCAAAGAAATGTCGCCGTCAGCTTCTCTGCAGATGCTAGCGCCTTTGCTTTTTTGGGTGGCGGATATGCTTTATCTCACCATTGTATTGACTCTTGTTTTGTTGGAGCACCAGCTTTCATCGCCTGTTCCAATTTTGGCAAAAAAGTCTTGACCGCCAGTTATAGCTATTACGTTTTGTTTGCAAATTTCTTGGCTATACAACTTTCATTCAGGTGTCAGAATTCTCGGAATTTGGCGAGCTGACTATTTAACCATCCCCAAATCTTCACGCAAAATTTTCAACACGGTTGGTTCGCAGATTCCTATTTTCTAACAGTTGATCAAAACTTTGAATCGTCGATTCTGTAACAGTATTTCTTTCACTTTCTTGATATTGTATTCGGTCGTTGTTTTCACAGGTCGTGCACTTTTAGGCTGACCTCGAATTGAATCTCTGTCCTATTTGCATTGTTTGAACCGAATTTTATTTGAAAATACGATAAATAATTTTTACCAGACAGATACAGCATATTTACGTTTGCATATACTTTTCAGCTGATTACGTTCTTTTGTAAAAAAAATCTATTACGCTTTTTTGCTCTTGGCTGAAATCACCAATTTTAAAAAGCTTCACAAAAAAACGCCAAATGAATGAATTTACAAACCGCTTGACAGTTTAAAAAGTTGAATCAGTTTGACAGTAAACATTTGTTATGACAACGCGTTTGTTTCATAGCTGGGTAGATTTCATTATAATTTCTCATTGGGATTCTACATATTATGTAGTTTTCCTAACTTTTTGGCATATGACTTCTTAAAAGTATTCTTTTGGATAGTACCGACCATAGCTGAAGTGGCAACAGAGAATGTAAATCGGAATGCAACTTTTATTTTAGGATTTTTCTAAAGTGGGTGGTTTTCAAGATACAAAGATTTAAAGATAACCCAATTAGACAACGCTACAATGCTGCCAATATTTTGAATCTGCACTAAGTAGTTTGAAACCATATATACCCTCATGTTGGCAGTGACAACATATACTTTTTTATTACATTTTTGGAACAACTGGTTCTTATCACCACTCGAGTGCTAATCCAGTACTTTAGACTCACACTTATAATTAAACAAATTAAAAAATTGGGGACGCATGTCTACCAAAGTTCATCAAATTTTTTTCCAAACAATTTATTTTGTTGATAAACTGGTCCGATTGGGCTGGCTCATGAACTGATTGAAGCTATTAATAAAATAAAGACACATGCTGAGTTTAATCAAAATCGATTAGTTACTTTTTGAGTTATTGGTTGGACACACACAAATATATATATATATATATATATATATATATATATATATATATATATATATATATATATATATATATATATATATATATATATATATAATTTTAACGGAACTTGGTTTGGGGCTGTATGAGCCCTGATTTACACTCATTTGAAGAAATTTTTAAATGAAAATTCGCTAATAAAAACAATGATTCTCAATTCTGGACGCAAGCTTACGAAAACAACAGAAGACACACACACACACACACACACATATATATATATATATATATATATATATATATATATATATATATATATATATATATATATATATATATATATATATTATACAGAGTAATTCAAATTCGTAAAAAAAGTTAAGAGATAGGGCGATGATTAAATTGGGGAAAAGTTGCGCGCGCTTCTTTGGTGATTAATTATCTGGCAGAAAATTTGAAGTGTCATTTTTAGTTTTTTTATTATTCGAAAAATATTTTGAATGTTTGGTTTTTTGTTTTTAGTTAATTTTCTTACAAGAAATTCACTAATGAGATCGCGACTTTTGAATTTAAAAAAAAATTCGAATTATCGCAAACTCTCTCTCTCTCTCTCTCTCTATATATATATATATATATATATATATATATATATATATATATATATATATATATATATATATATATATATATATATATATATATACTATGTGTAATTATGTACCACACCAATAACTCAAAAAAAAATAATGGGCGGATTTCGATCAAATTTGGTGAGCACCTTCCTTTTGCAGATAGCTTGGATAAGTTTGTCAGCCAGGAAAATCTACCCACTTTTTCAGAAAAATTTTGTGTTTTCCTTCGGAAAATTTTTATATCTTCGAAAACAACATAGTTTTGGCTACCAAATTTGGTACACGCATTTACGTCTTAAAGAATAAACTAGGTACCAAAAGTTGGATCTGCAAGTTAAAACACAAAAAAAAGTTATATGCATTTAAAAAAAATTGGGTGCCACTGATGACCAGAGAAACGCACAAAACCTAAATATTCTGTGTGGATAACGAAATCTATTGTATATAACAGACACATATTACGTTTTTTTTTGCGTAAAAAGGCTAAGAAATGCCAGAAAAATTAATTTGAAAATTTTATAGTTTTTCTCCTAAAACATCAGAGTAGTGATTTGAAACGTCAAAATTGGCAAATTTTAGCAAATAACTTGAAACAAATACGGGTTATGTAGAGAAAATATCGCAAGAGGTATGTTTTACGAATTCTTAAGTTTGAGCTTCAGTCGTTTACGTCATTGTACTTCAATTTACTATTTTCAGAAAATTCATTTCAAATAGAGCCTTTCTTTGATGCCTTGTCAGTAGTTTTAGCTATACAGTGAAGAGAGAAGTTGTACCCATTTTAAAGCACATTGCGAGCACGGAGGAGTGTGGATTTGGCATAGTCAAAATCCATATAGAGAAGGAGTGCAAAAAGATAAAATGTACAATATGTGTTACAAATAGATTAAACAATGCTTTGTTTTAAGTAGACAGTCGTGAAATGTCAAACACATAGCACTTAGATTATAAGGTATACTACATGCCAAAAGAACATTTATTTCAACACGAGGGCTTACAGCCTAAATACTATCGTACCGTGGGAGTCGACAAGGAGGAAATGGGCAACTTGTTAATTCTGGACTTGAAGGTTTGGAGGTTCGGAAGAGAAGGAATTCCACAACTTGGAAGTCCTCGGGACAAAAGAGCGGGCATAACAAGATGTTCTATGTCTGGTGACCTGGACAGTAAAAGGGTGCATTCGCTCTGTTCCCCTGGTAGATCTGTTGGGGGCAGCAGGTGGAGGAACTATGGAAGAAAGCTCCTCTGAGCAGTGCCCGTGCAGATATCTATAAAAGAAAGAGCAGTCTTTGGGAGATGGTAGGGTCACCGATGAGACGTGTAGCTCTCTTCTGAATGGAGTCCAGGGTAGCGAGTGTAGAAGCGGCAGCAGCACCCCCGATGTGGGAGCAGTATCCGAGGTTTGGCCTTATTTGTGAAGTATATAAGGTATAGAGATTAGCTGGTGAAAAGTATTTGCGAGCCCGGAAGAGGAAATTTAATTTCTTAGCAGCTGCTTCTGCAATTGATGTGACAAGTAGGTGCTAATTGAGATTTCGATCCACAGAAATGCCAACAAGTGAAAAGGACTCATTACTTTGAATAACTTGGTTGTTCATTGTGATGGGTCTAGGGCCGGTGTATCTCTTATGAGAAAGAAAGCAAGACTGAGATTTGGTGGGGTTGAATGGTACAAGATTTCTACTTCCCCAGTCTAATAATTTTTGGAGATCCACGGAGACAGAACCCTCCATGAGTCTGCGATCCTCATCTAATTGGGCTAAAGAGACAGGCTTAGAATATTGTATATATGAGTGGAGGGTGCTGTGGTCCGCGTAACTGTGAACTGGGTTGGATGTGCTAGAGAGGAGGTCATTGATGTGGAGAAGAAATAAAGTAGGGGCTAAAGCTGAACCTTGAGGAACTCCTGCATTAATTGGATATAGTTTAGAGGAATGGCCATCTACGACAACAGAAATTCTTCGGTTGGAGGGGAAATTTGCTGTCCAGGTACAGAGTTTTGGTGGTAGGCCACAGGCCGGAAGTTTATTAAGCATCGCTGCGTGCCAGACCTGGTCGACTGCTTTGGATATGTCTAGAGCGACAATCTGGGATTCACCGTGTAGGTCCATAGACTTGTTCCAAGAATGGGTGACAAAGGAAAGGAAGTCGGCAGTTGATCTGCGCTGATAGATAGATAGAGATTAAATTTAATAAAGAGTTTTTATTTTGCAACTGACGGCTTTCTCACAAATTTATATATATATATATATATATATATATATATATATATATATATATATATATATATATATATATATATATATATATATATATATATATATATATATATATATATATATATATATATATATATATATATATATATATACATATAAAAATTGAAACAGACCCTGGATATGGGTTCGCGCTCATTTGAAGAAATATTTTCATAACTGAATTTTCTCCAAAAAAAATTCAAATTCAAAAGTGAGACATGATAAAAATGTATTACCAGCATAATAGAAACGCTAGAGTGACTAGTGAAAACTATTTACAGAAATAACCGGAAAGGCGGCAATCACACTATTCTTATTTTAATCCACTAGATCGTAATATGTTTGTTACTGTTCTTGTATTTGTTTAACGTTGTATTAAATATTTTTGAAACAAATTTAGTTTTGAGCCTCGCTGGTCCAGGAGTAAGAACGTGTGCCTCTGAACCGAAGACTATTGGGTTAGATTCCCAGGGTTTCCCTTTCACTTTTTCAGTACAAACTGTAATAAATTAACAGCAACTGAGGTTCTCGCAGTCTATTTGAGGAGTTGAATTTCTACATGTTCCGCCCTTCTGAGGGGGCATCAAGCCGTCGGTTCCCTGTCTATGCGATGTTGAACACGTTAAAGATCCCTAGACTCCTTACAAAAAGGCAGGGGTTCGACAAAATTTCCAAGATAGTGAGGCGAAACTGCTCCCTGGCGGTGGTGATAGGCCATAGTCGCGGAAATGGGCTGACGTTAAATTTAAAAAAAATAGTTTTTGTTGTGTTAGCCCGATGGCATTTAAACAGGCCGATAATTATTTCTACACCCCTATAAAGTGAGAATTAAGGCTATTTTAAAAATAACGAAGTATTCTTTGATGTGGTCAGATTCAGATAAAAGTATGCACCTAGGAGTGAATGTGCCTTTTTTAGATAAGTGTGGAGAGTTTCTGCCCGAGCCAAGCGAGCAGAAACCAAAGGACTCGTCGCAGGAACGATTTTTTCCAAATTTTAACACAGATAAGATGTGATCGTATCGTGTGATATATCATTGTAATCAGAAAAAAGAATTTGGGAAAATGCACTTCCAATATGGAGCCATTAGAAAAATCAGTGTTAAGTATTGAAACCCTCGCATCAAGAACGCTTGGAAAAATATGATGACAGATTTAGATTCCACATAAAAAAGTGTCCTAACAATGTCATAGTTTAAAAAGTCTAGTTCTTCCAGTATATTGGCTTGAAAACAAACAAAAAACAAAAATTTCCGTGTTTACTGAATAATTTAAAAAGTCTGGACGCAGCAAGTGGGTTATGGTGGTGAATTTTCATTAAAATGTTTTCAATAGCAAATATGTGTATTTATTTAAGAAAGCAGGCATCCAATTTGGCTACTAGTATAACCTATATAGTAGAAATAATGTGCCATGTTTCATCAAAATAACTTGTTTGAAAGTGTACAAAAATTTCCAAAAGTAAACTTAAAGTGTTTCCAAAAAACTGGTTTATAGGTTAATAGCAAATTGAGCTATACAAATTTGAAGCAATTAATGAAAATTCGCTACCGTAACGCACTTTCTGCGTCCTGAATTTCTTTTCTTACAAACATGCATTACATTTCGATGGAAAAGATGTAGCTTTTTTTGTAATTTTTTTCGTATCTTGTATAATAACGGATATATTGAGCTTTATTGATTTTTTACGAAAATTCGACAAAAATTATGTACCATTAAACGATAAATTCTATAGCTAAGGCTACTGCCAAAGCATCAGAGAAAGAGTTTAGTTGAAATGAATTTTCTGGAAATATTTTAGTAAAATGAAGGGCAATGACGGTTGAAGCTAAGACTTCAGGCTTTGTAAAACATGCTTCTTGAGACACTTTCTTTCCAAAGCTCGTTTACTTTCAGGTTCTTTGCCTACATGTTGCCAATTTTGACATTTTAGATCGCGACTTTGACGTTTCGAGAAAAACCCTAATTTATTTTTCTTTAAATGCCGTTAACTTTTTTGTCTTTCAACCTACAAAGCAGAATTTTGGTATGTAATTTACCTATAATGATATAAACCCGCGTACCAAATCTGGTTGCCCTTACTTTGTTATTTCCGGAGATATAATTTTTTTTCTAAAGAAAACACAAAATTCTTCGGTAAAACCTGGGCCCATTTTCCTGGCTAACGAACTTATTCAAGCCACTTACAAAAGAAAGGTATTCGCCAAATTTAATCAAAATCGGTCTATTATTTTTTGAGTTATCCGTGTGATACACACACACACACACACACACACACACACACACACACACACACACACACACACACACACACACACACACACACACACACACACACACACACACATATATATATATATATATATATATATATATATATATATATATATATATATAAATTGAAACTGACCTCGGATTTGTGTTCTAGGGGGACTAATTAGCGCTCATTTGAAGAAATGTTTTCAAAACTCAAAAGTCGGGATCTCCTCATTAGTGATATAAAAAAAATCACTGAAAATTCACTAAAAGTAAATATGACACCTCAAATTTTCTTTCAGATCATTGATTACCATAGAAACGTACAACTTTGCCCGAATTACAATATCCATACAAATCCCATGTGAAGTTCAACAGGTGTAGAAAATACGAGGGTTACACATTACTTGCCATAATGTTTCTCACTAATAGGAAATATTGTTTAATTTTCCTCGCACCATTATTAAAGTAAAGAAGCAAACGCTTATACTTTATTGCAACATATTCACTATATCAGAATTTTAAATTTATCTTGTTAACATAGTCATACTCTATAATTCCCTATGAGCTTTATGTAATAGTGTCCCTGAGGTTTCATAAAGAAAAGATAACAGACACCCCTAGTGTCCATATAAATAACCATTATGTAAGTAATAATAGACAAGAGATTGTAGATACTAAGAATTGGGTTCCCTACAAAGGATAATTAGCATTTTATCGAACATGAAATAAATAACTTGTCCCCCAAAATTCTTCTATTAGGCGTCAACCATATGCTTAGCCATTTGGGAACAACATAACGCATGTCACTTTTGGATGTAAGTTCACAAATAACATATATATATATATATATATATATATATATATATATATATATATATATATATATATATATATATATATATACTTTCGAAAGCGTTTACCTGACCTGGTTGTTTAACATTTTAGTGAATTTTCTTTAAAAAAATTAAAAATGAGGAGATCCCAACTTTTGAATTTTGAGAAAATTTCTTCAAATGAGCGCTAGTTAGGCCCCCCAGAACACATACCCGAGGTCAGTTTCAATTTTTATATGTATATATATATATATATATATATATATATATATATATATATATATATATATATATATATATATATATATATATATATATATATATATACATACATACATATATATATATATATATATATATATATATATATATATATATATATATATATATATATATATATATATATATATATATATATATATGTATATGTATCACACCGATAACTCAAAAAATAATGGGCCGATTTTGATTCAATTTGGCGAATACCTTCATTTTGCAAATGGCTTGGATAAGTTCGTTAGCCAGGAAAATCGGCTCAGGTTTTCCCGGAAAATTCTGTGTTTTCTTTCGAAAAAAAATTATATCTCCAGAACTAACAAAGTAAGGGCAACCAAATTGTACACGGGTTTACGTCCTTATAGGTAAGCTACCTACCCAAATGTAGCTCTGTAGGTCAAAAGACAAGAAAAATTATAAGCATTTAAAGAAAAATAAATTGGGGGATTATCCTGAAAACGTCAAAGTTGCGATTTAAAACGTCAAAATCGGCAACATTTAGGCAAAGAACTTGAATCTAATACGGGCTATGGAAATAAAATGTCTCAAGAAGAATGTTTTACAAACCCTGAAGCCTTAGTTTCAACCGTCACTGTCCTTCATTTTACTAAAATGTTTCCAGAAAATTCATTTCAAATAGACCCTTTCTCTGATGCTTGGCAGTAGCATTAGCTATAGAGTTTATCGTTTAGTGGTATATATTTTTTGTCGAATTTTCGTAAAAAATCAATAAAGCTCAATATATCCGTTATTATACAAGATATGAAAAAAATTTGTATATATTAATTATAGGGTGTCTTGAGCTATATCTTAAAAAAATATTTTTACAATCACAGGCTGGCCCATAAATCGTTGGTGATACAAATTTTCTTTTTTTTTAATCAAACACGCCTTGTGTTATTGCATATTTGCATTTTCCATCGCAATATAATCCATGTTTGTCAGAAAAGAAATTCTGGACGCAGCAAGTGCGTTATGGTAGCGAATTTTGATCAAATGCTTCATACTTAAATAGCTCAATTTGCTATTAACCTATAAGGTTGAGCAAAAAACCAGTTTTTTCAGGAACACTTTAAGTTAACTTACGGAAATTTTTGTACATTTTCAAACAATAATGTTATTTTGATGAAACATGGCACATTGTTTTTACTATATAGGTTATACTGGTAACTAAATTTGATGCCTGCTTTCTTTAAAAAAAACACATATTTGCTATTAAAAACAAATTTATGAAAATTCACTACCATAACGCACTTGCTGCGTCCCGATTTTTTAAATTAATTTTAGGTTCTCTCCGTTGTGATAAATATCCTAAGTATGTCGGGCAACGGAAGATCTATCTATAATATCGCATCTTAGTTGTGCTAAATGTTTCTAAAATCTAATTTCAATAGATCTTTTTGTTTGTCCGACGTATTTAAAATCACAAATTTTACAACTTATTTCATAAATACCCAACATTTTAGCGGTACTATCCTTGTCTTTCAGGTTACCTAGCAAGGTTTCAATTGTATTTTTTCGAAAATGTTAGTTGCATATATATATATATATATATATATATATATATATATATATATATATATATATATATATATATATATATATATATATATATATATATATATACATTTGTGTGCCTCTCTCTCTTTCTCTCTCCCTCTCTCTCTATGTGTGTGTGGGGGTAATAATAAAAATAAGTCTTTATTTGCCCTACACCAAAAAAAAAATAATATAAAATTCACAAAAAAAATAAACCTTCAATGTAGTACATGGGCGAAGTTCAGAGTAACACATAAATGTGTGCTCTGCTCTTCCACTTAACCCCCAGCATACACATTCTCCACTATATACTATATATACGAGACATCAGTCAATATCTCCAACCAGTGGCCACACATTAGCACCTCATCCAATAAGCAAACAATAAGCACAGCTAAAGGGTGGAAAAGTACAGTACGAAGAGGAAGGAAAATATGAGAAGGGAGGAAAAATCAAAAACAAAGAAAAGAAAAAAGCGGGACACCTGCTTACACACACATACATGCACATACATCACTGTCTACAGTGCAAATAGCGGAACAGGCCCCCCCTGAATGATCGCGCCAACAAATTTTTCATATTCTCCGGTATACTATTGTACACGCTGCAAACAACGTACGAAAAAGATTACCTGTAAATTCAGTTTGTGCTTAGGCACAAACAACAAATCCTTCATTTGAATGTTCATATTATGCACATCCGTGCGGTATGTTGTCTTTTCGTCCAAGTACCGAGGCACCCTTGACTGAATTATCGAATGGTAAAAACCGACTCTATGTAATTTCATTCTGTTATTCATATTCAGCCAGCCACTGCCTCTTAGCTCATGCGATATATAATCATACTTACGCACCCCATAAATGAACCTTCAGCACGAGTTTTGTGACTTTTATATTTTACATATATACTGGGTATCAAGACGCGAACAATACACCTGCGAGCAAGACTGCAACTGTGACAGGACCAGTGAATCACAAAGCGTAGTTTTCAGTCCACGCGAAAGATAGATCTATGAGGATACAGTAGTTTTGTTGTAAACATTTGGAAACGTGTTTACGATATCTGAAGGTAGTGTCCATGATAAGGCCAAGATTCCTAACCTCTTCAACCAATGGTATCTACTCCCCATTGATTCGCAGCAATATATGCGACCTTATAACATCAATACCTGATTTTGACCGAAAACAATTGCTGCACCCTTTTTTGTATTCAAATACAACGAGTGATCCAACGATAGTTCACTCACCAACCTCAAATCATCATTTCTCCTACTGGGTGCCTCATACAGCTGTGACTTTGGAAATGAATAATAAACCTGCGTGTCGTCAGCATACATATGTGTGCTACAGCTTTTTACATATACTGGAAAAATGTGCGTATAAATGGTGAATAAAAGCGGGCCAGGGATTGAACCCTGGGGTACACCTGTACTCACTCCAGCTGCAGCGGAAACATTGCCACGGAACTCAACATACTGTGACTTGCTACACTCGCTACCCTGGTCTTGACCAATATAATGCAGTATGTCTACCCGAACAGCATGTCTTATGGTGTCAAATGCTCTTGTATAATCTAAAAGAATTAGTATAGTAAACATCATTGCAAGATTGAAAAATGTCATCATTAATTTTGCAGATAGCTGTCGTACAGCTAAAATTTGGCCTAAAACCAGACTGTACGTGCGGTAAGATCTCATTTTCAAGATATTGTCTCAGCTGCATGCAAAGAACCTTTTCAAAAATTTTTGATTAGATTGTTAACAGACTAATAGACCTCAAATCCTTAAACTATGTAGGCTCATCAACATTCGACAAAGGCGTCACCCTAGCACACTTCCACGAGTCTAGAAAATACCCAGTTAAAATACAGGAATTAATTATATTAGTCATAAATAACAGTAATACGTAGTACACATATTTTTAGCATTTCAAGATTTACATTATCGATACCACTTGAATGATTATTGATTTAATTTAAGCATCTAGATGTGGTTTTTGTGTCTACCAGAACGAATTGAAAATCCCCTATGCGATTTATATGTGGATAATAATTCCTAGAGTTATCATTTGTCGAAACTACAGGAACACTATTCATAAAATCGTCATTTAACTTATCTACGTCACTCAAATTATCAGGAATATCAACCATATAAGAACAATAACAATTTATTTGCCAAAAACTATATCATAATTTTTTTAATAACAAGTCACTAAAAACATGCAATATACAAACAACAAAGTACAAAACCTAGATTTAAAAATTACATAACATAATAAAAAATGTACATTTAATACAAAATATAAAACACAAAGCATCAAACACAAAACCGCACACACAAAGATGAAACACCAAGAATCGCGAGTCGCGGATCCCATAACATTATAAAAACCACAACAGGGTAATAAGTACAATTTGGAGAACCCAATTCATCACGATACAGTTTTAGACCTGACGATCGTTTCGTTAACAACGTTAGCGTCGTCAGAGTGATGAAGAAACCATTTATTCATCCCTCTAACGACTCTAACGTTGTTAGCGAAACGATCGTCAGGTCTAAAAACTGTATTGTGATGAATTGGGTTCTCCAAATTGTACTTATCAGTTCTCATCACAGGTTCCAATCTTCACTCATTAACAACAGGGAAATATTATGCAGACATACTGCAGTGAAAGTCCAATTATATTCATTGACTTGCTTATGGATCACCACCCACCAGCAATATAGACCTTGATTTTATGGTTGGTAGAAGTTTATAAATGATACATTTTGGGAATAAAGTACTCATGGTACCGTTGTCCAATGCGTCTAGATGCCCGCAATATAATAACTTGTTCCCTTTGCCAAGTAAAATAATTATGATCGGCATACAAAAGACGATATTTTTGTTTAAAAATCATAACAGTAAGTGAATAATATTACAACTGGCGAATGTCAAAGGCACCAGATTCAGAATGAAGTAGGTCAGATGGGTAAGTATTTACATGGCTATTTATTATTATATATTTATTAAATGACTCTCTACCAGAGAATGATATAATACCATCAATTCACGTTTTCCCAATATTTTCCGCAGTTCCTCAAGTATGCCGGATATTCCCATAATCTTTTTACTGACGTATTATGCATGTTGATTCCATTCAAGATGATTTTCGACGATAACACCCAAGTACTTAACACTCTAAACCACCGTAATCTTCTTCACTTCCGTTCTGTCAGCCACGGTAATTTCTTCAAATGATGCCAGTGTTGTCCTGTACAGTGAGAATAGTACAATTACGGTTTTTTCGTAATATAAACTAAAACGATTATTGTTTAACCAATCCACCACCAGCTCCAAGTCATGTACAACTGCATCTTTCAATTCCATTAAGTTCTACCCTCTATAAAAAATTGCTGTATCATCAGCGAAACTGCATCAAACATACTATTAACATAAACAACAAAGAAAACTGGACCAAGAACCGTCCTCTGAGGCACGTCATACTCTAAATTTTCTACCTCACTCCTGTACCCATTAATTTCAACACGCTGCTTTCTCTGTCAGATAACTCCCCACAAATGTATCTGCTACATCCCTAACCCCCACATCGCTTAATGAATCAAACAATCGTTCATGACACACAGTATTAAAAGCTTTTGCCAAATTAAGAAAGACAAATCGTGATGGTTGACCTTCATTTAAGGCTCTATAAATAGTCAAAGAGTCGGTCTCTTTGGACGAATCTGACAATCTGAAAGAATGTTATATTTGGAGAGCAATCGCATCAGCCTTTCTTTCAATATAGTTTCAAAAATTTTAATGAAACTATTTATAAGTGATATTGGACGGTAATTGTTTCCGTTCATTTCGTCACCACCCGTGTGAAAAGAGCTGACAAAACTAATTTTAAAGTTTTCCTGACACACTCCAGTTGCGATAATTAAGTTCATAATATGTGCTAAGGGTTTAGCCGGAATGTGGGATACTTTTTTTAGCAAGTCACTCGTAATACCGCCCATGCCGGGTGCCTTTCTGCTTTTAAGCTTTCTAATTATAATAAATGCTTCATTTTCGTCTATTGGCACCGAATAAAAGTAACGTGGATTTATTCTCTTTTTCTCCCTATAAGAATTATCCGTTTATATTTTCCGAGATTTTTTTTCTCACATTGACAAAATGGTTATTAAAGACATTAGCAACCTCTTGTCCATCCTCAACAACCGTTCCTTGCTCGTTGACTGTTTTAGTTTCACGTTACCAGTCTTTTTAGGTATAAGCAATCGCTTTGACTATATATCACAAAGTCTTTGTGCTCTTCTCCCCCTCTATCATCTTCGTATAATAGTCTCTTTTCAACTTCCTGATTGATGTACTCAATTTGTTTCTATATAAATGGTAATCCATTTTAAAAGTTTCATCATCAGGGTTCTTTTTCATCAGCCTGTACTTATAATCTCTTTCACTAATTGCCTTTATCCAACATTTTTTCTGACAATTTGTTCCTTCTGTAAACATAAGAATTTTCTGTGTCCCCTTATAACGCTCACCAAGGTGTCTGTTGCCATCTCAGCATCCTGGCAATCTGCAATTATAGTCCAGTTCACATTTTCAAGTTCATGTATTAATTTCCTATAATTTATAATATGCCTGACATATCTTCAGAGTGAGTCCTTACCCCTCCACTACTCATCACTATCTGTGCAGCTATGGGGTAATGATCTGTGATTGTCGAATGAATCATTAATGGTATGGTTATCTCTCTTACAAACACACTTCTAGCAAATATATGGTCAATATATGATTGTAAGCTTAGTTGTTCTCTTGTATACGAATTTATCAGTGACTTAAACCCATTCTGTTACATTCCATTCAATTCAAATATTAAGTTTTTTGGACACTGCTTGTTTTCAGATCTATGTTCATATCCCCTACCACAATATCATAATCGTTTCTTGGAATATCATTTAGAAACCGGTTTAATTCACACATGAACTCATCCACATTGACAGCTCTATGGTCTATGAATCTCCAACAGTTATCCGCTTTCCTCAGTGTTTTAGGTCAATCTTCAGACCGGTGGTGTTTCTAAGAGCTATTTTCTCAGATTGGTAGGATATACCATGATTATATATATATATATATATATATATATATATATATATATATATATATATATATATATATATATATATATATATATATATATCATAACTTCATCATTCTGGCAGGCGTGATTATACAAAAAATCGTAACCATCAATTAAAAAGCAGTTTGGCTGTTGTACTTGCCATGTTTCAGTTAGAACGAGCCACTCAAAATTATCCTGATGTGCTTGCAGAAAAATACGCAACTCGTCAATGTTTTTGCTCACACTTCTAATGTTCGAGTGTAGCAATTTAAAATTTGAAGACTTATTCATTTCAAGCACTTCATTTGCTTCTAAAGCAGTATTTACACACTGTTACTATGTCCGCATTCTCATAATCTCGCAGAAACAGATCAATACCTGGTACACTCTGTATACAGAAAAAAATATAAACTACACCAAAACAATATACAGCAGTATAATCCACAGTACAATATTAAAAGGTGATTTGAAAGGTCAGAGTGTATAAGACAAATTAACACGTAATTAAAAGTACAAACAAATCAAATTCCTCAAATAGGTGACCATACATAACTATACAAAAACACCTATTACAACATACTACGCAACAAATTAAAAAAAATAATAAAGTAAAAGTATATTAAGTAGGCTGCAAATAACGGTCAATTGTCAACACAAATAATTAAAATTTTCTACATGTAATTAAAATAATTCTGTACAAATATATATTAGAACCTTACAACGAGAAGAAAAGGCAACCTGCACATTTTGTATAAATAAAATATTAACATTACAGATTTTGTCGAACTATAAAAACAAAGTTGCCCGGAATATCAGATACATAATACCAAACAAACGAATTACGCAAACTCCAGACAAACATAAGAAAATACAAACACAACATGCAACATTTCCAAAAGCAAGAAATAAGACAGAACGAAAATTCACTAAAAAGTCTGCGCGCCGCAAGTGCGTTATAGTAGTGAATATTCATAGAAGTGATCTGGCACCTAAATTTTTTGTTAAATTCCCGCAATTTTTTATTCTTGTAACCTACACATCTCAATTTTGGTACATAGTTTACTTTTTTATATACTGAATCTACCTACTAAATTTGGTTACTACAGCTTCATTTTCGGAGATATCAGTTTTTCCGAAAAAAAAAACCAAAATTTTCCCCGAAAACCTGATCCGGTTTTCCTGGCTAACGTACTTGTCCAAGCCACTAACAAACGAAAGGTATCTGCCAAATGTTATCAAAATAGGCCTATAGACTATAAAATTTTTCAGGTATTTCTTGACCTTTTTGCGCCAAAAAAACTTAATCTTATGTCTGTAATCGACAACAGATTTTGTTTTCCGCACAACATATTTTGTTCTTCAATTATTAATTTGGTAATTTCAGTTGTATAATTTCTGTGTAGATATTTCCCTAATTAATTTGCGAAACAGAGTCTAAATAATAAACGGTAAATTAATTATTCCACCGCGTTGGTTAAAACTCCCTAAAGAGCTTTTATATTTTACAAATAAAGTGATACCTGTCGATGGCAGTCTGAAACCTTGACATCTGGATTCAGGCCATACAAGAAAGTTGCGAATTTCATCAGGTGTCGACTCAAGCTTTTCGGCTGACAGACTATTTTAGCTTCAGACTCAGTAGAGCCCACTTTATTTTTTGTAGTTAGTTTCCTAAAGTCGGCCTATTATGCTAGCCAATTACCGACGCCAGGAAACAGTTTCACCTTACCATCCTAAAAATTTTGCCAAACTCCTTTCTTTGTGTAAGCGCCTCATACACGAAACAGTCGACTTTAAGCCCCATCTGATGGGCAGAACTTGCAGACATTAAACTGCCTCAAATATAATGATACAACCTGGGTTACGTTAATTGGACACGAGGTTTGAAAAAGTAAAATAAGGCTTTTACTAGAATAAGTAACCGACGACTCTTGACTTTAGAGACCTACGTTCTTGCCACTGAGCCACCAAGACTGTTAAAATGACACTAAAACAAATTAATATAATATTTAAATTATACTAGCTGTTTCACTGCGATGTAGCTTTCTATCTGAAAAAGCTACATTGTGGCGAAACGGCTGTATCTATTAACAGTACAGTGTATATCTTACATTCATCATTCGTTTGTTTAATTGATAATTTGAAAATTGATTTACATCGAGTATTGGCAAAACTATCTAATTTATGATCTAGTTTTTGTAAAGCTTTTTAGAGTATTTTCATTTTATCTAACTTAAATTGATTTTGTATTTATCCTTCTTGTCCTTCTTAATAGGTATGTCATTTCTATAGTTTGACGCTTGAGATCACTGTTTTTGTGGCTTAAGATTTACCTTTTACTGAGACCCAGTTTGCTCCCAAATTTCCATGATGTTAAGCTAAAGTATACGTTACTTGAAGTTCCTAATAACATGGGGTTGGTAAGCTGTTTTCTCTTTTGCGATAATCACTAGAAATACATTATTTTCTTCTCAATACTTTATTTTAGAACGAATGTACACAACTCGTAGAGCGGTATTATGTAGTGGCATGTACATCATCTAGGCGATTGATCATGCTTTCGTCCACAAGCTGCCGCTTTCCTGAAACTGTCTTGATGAAGGTGGTAAATATTACAGTTTTTGTCCCACAAAGTCATTTCGACCGCCGTTGAATAGGCGAAGACTTTATTAAGGAGACATGTTAACTTTCTCGCGTGAGAAGCATAAAGCTCAAAGTCGTGGATGTAAAGCAAATGGGTAACCTCAGATGTTCATCTCTCTAGCGGTCAGACCATATATTATTTCTCCATACTCAGCTCAATCGAATGAGACAGTAATGAGATACAAAAGAGAAGAGGGCTCATGGAGTCACTCTGAAATACCCCTCTCTTGTAGTTGACTCAACCTGTCAAGATGGTATTTTGATTGTCCTGTTTAATGACAAATCTTGTCCGCCCGGTTGAGATCAGCTCCTCGTTACATCTCACTAAGTTTGGATGGAGTTTTAGACATCTCAGCAAATCCAGCAGCAGTGCGTGAGATGTAGAGAGAAATTATTTCTCGTAATCCACTCAGGCCATTTCTTGCAACCCACGCTTCTCTTTGATCCTCTTTGTTCATAAACGCTGCTTCAACTAGCAAAACTGAACTGAGGATTCCTTCGTTCAACCTTCTGGTAACGATATAATACAACGGTCTAAAGCAAGTTATGTAGCGATAATTTTGTGGTTAGGACAGATCTCCGGCTCTGAGAACGAGCAAAGTACGGCCAACCGAAAACCAGGTGGAAAGGTACTTTTCCCCTACATCAGTGATGTGAACTCTCCCGCAAGGTCAGAGTGTACTGATGAGAAGACCTTCCACTAGAGGGTATGTGTGCCGTCAACTCCTGGCGAAGACAGATTCGTTTTGCCCGTGAGAGCCCTTTCAGCTCTTTCATCGAAATCGGTGAGCAGTCTGGTGCATGTGATGGGAGCCCTCCACTAAACTGGCAAAACGTTTCGAGTTCCTCAGTGTTTTTAAGCGAGCTGCATCCTGGTATATATATATATATATATATATATATATATATATATATATATATATATATATATATATATATATATATATATATATATATATGTAAAGAGTGTCTCAGGTTATAGTAGCAGGACTTTAACAGTCAACAGAACAGATCATTTTAAGACAAAAAGTTTATAAGTTTAAGTAAACATAACCTCTAATTTGCTTTGGAACGAAGATACAGTGTGTTGAAATTTAATATTTTTGAACAACCTTTTACAATATATTGGAACGGAGTGAGATATTTGCATGCAATTCTGTACGCGTTCTATGCAGACTAAGATTGTTATTCGGTGGTATTCTTGTTGCAAATGATATACTGGGTGTTACTTTTCCGGGTTCAGTAGACTATTTGAAAAAATAGAACCTCCTTCACGTACGCCACTGACCTTTCATAATACCTCTTTCTCAAAGAACAATCTTTTAGAAACATTTTTTTTTTGTAGTTTTATGCTATCTTAAGCGGTTATCGAAATATTACTAGTTTTTTGAAGCAGTTATGTTTTCTTTAAACTTTAACACCCCGTACCTCCCTGAGGAAGCTAATTAGGGGTTATGTTTATATGAACTTTTTTTCTGAAAATGATCTGTTCCAGTGATTGCTAAAGTCCTGCTACTACTTCCCAAGGATAATACAGGGGGTTGAAATTTTTAGTACCTTTTTTTAATCAAAACTTCTACACCCTGTATTTCCCTTAGGAACAATAGTAGGACTTTCACAGTCAATAGAATAAATCATTTCAAGAAAAAAAGTTTATGTAAACGTAACCTCTAATTAGCTTCCTAATGGAGATACGGGGTGTTGAAGTTAAAAAAACATAACTGCTTGAAAAAACTAGTAATAGTTCGATAACCGCCCAAGAAAGCATAAAACTACGGGGAACCAAAAATGTTTCTAAGAGATTGTTATTTGAGAGAGAGGTATTATAAAAAGTTAGTGGCGTACGTAAAATAAGTTCTATTATTTGAAATAGTCTATAGCTAAATCTATATAGAACGTTTATGGAATTGCATGCCAATATCTCACTCCGTTCAAAAGATACTGTAAAAATTGATCAAAAATATTAAACTTCAACACCCCGTATCTCCGTTAGGAAGCAAAGTAGAGGTCATATTTATATGAATGATCTGTTCTATTGACTATGAAAGTCCTGCTTTTATAAACTGGGACACCCTCTATATATATATATATATATATATATATATATATATATATATATATATATATATATATATATATATATATATATATATATATATATATATATATATATATATATATATATATATATATATTACTGATGTAATATTTATTATTTATGTAGTTATCATATATTGTTAATGAATGCGCAAACAATTTTTTCTATTAAATGCTTATAACTTTTTTCTTGTATCGTAGAGATCTAAATTTTGGCAGGTAGTTTACCTTTTGTAACATGACCCCACGTACCAAATGTGGTTACCATAGCTTTGTTACGACAGAAAATAAAAAAATTCCCCGATAACCTGGTCCTATTTTTCTGCCCAAGGAACTTATCCACGCCACTTACAAAAGGAAGGTACCTACCCGATTTCAATAAAATCAGTCTAATATATATATATATATATATATATATATATATATATATATATATATATATATATATATATATATATATATATATATGTATATACCTATATAAACATAAGTTGACCTTCTGTAGATCTAGTTCGTACCTCACAAACATTTCAGTTCTAAAGTAAACCAACACATTTTACGAACGAATGTTTTGATCAATAATATAACAGTTGCTCGTTTCTTATATTTGTAGTAAAGGTGCTCAAAATTGCATATCATAAAGATCACTGGAATATATAAACAGAAATATAGGTAACTATTAATGTTTCGTTCTGTTTTATTGAAGTGAAATTGTATGAATCACACGTAATCATTTTATTTTAACGTTGTCAGATAGAGAGATCCCATAGAATTAGAAGGTGGATAATCTGGTAAATGGAAGGGAAGTAGAACAAGTTGTGAAACTGACCGTAAATCTGCGACACCACACGGAGAGCCAGCGGATATCCCTGATTCTTTTACCCATCGGCAGTCTCAGGATTATGTCTGTGTTGTTGTAAGCCCTTAACACTGGCGGTTCTCTGAAACAATCACAAATAATAGATAGACATTTATATTGTAACATTGATATATTATAGACAACAAACATTTATATCAAAATACATTCAAATGTACTGAAATATGAAATCAGTGCTGAGCAATTTTAATATTCTTATAGATTTCAAACATTTCAAAATTTTGATAAAAAAAATTCGCTTGTAACGTGATCGTGACTGAAATTTTAAAAAAAGTTAATTAAATGGGCGCTAAGTTGGCCCCACAATACCCGTATCCAGTGTTAAAATGTATATATGTTTTTATATGGGTATCTGGGAATGAATAGGCTAGCTTAATTGAATCAAAATAAGCCCGCAGTTAGACCAAACCACATAAATACAATTTTGGATCCTTAAAAGGTTATGGATCCCAAAAAAATCTTTTCAAGATAATTTGCTTGGTTTTCAATATCTTGGAAATTATAATTCATTGATACTAGGCAACTTCACCTGAATGTCTTCGAGGAAATAAAATTATAATATTAACTTAATTCTAGCATAAGACATAGATGCTGTCTACGGTTATATATTCTATTTTATTGGTGACATCATCTTCATGCATGTTCATCTTGGGGAGGTAAATTCATTTCATAAAGCGACAGTCAATTTACAATAATATTAATAATATGGTTAGTTATTTCTTTTTTTTTAATTTACATTATAATATTGTGATTTATTATATGTACATTTTATCATCTTTTGAATGTTCAGTAAAAACAATAAACTCAAGGTATAAACTGTTGTAATAACACTAAGCTCGGAAGGCTAGATGCATTCTCACCACAATTAGAACCGTAGACCGGTTTCGCTCTAATTAGAGCTCGTTAGTGCGGCATACTAATTGCAGCGAAAATACACCTATAAAGTAATACGGCTATGGTAGCCAGCCTTCCAACACTAATTGTTGCGAAAATGCATCGAGTCTTACATACTTTGTCCCTATATTGGGGTAGAAATGGGCCAGGGCTGACAATTTTCTAAATTGTTAAATAGCTGTATCCAGTCTCTATTTTTTTTAACACTTTGTGTTATTTGGAGCTGGCGTGACAGCATACTACTTGGTTCCACAACTAGGTGGCGGCACGTCCACCACTTACTGATTATTTTAAGACTGGCTTTACGATAGCCGTATTACTTTTGGGGCATTTTTGCTGCAATTAGTATGCCGTACTGAAGAGCTCTAATGAGAGCGAAACCGGTCTACGGTTCTAATTGTTGCGAAAATGCATCTAGTCTTACATACTTTGTCCCTATATTGGGGTAGAAATGGGCCAGGGCTGACAATTTTCTAAATTGTTAGTTAGCTGTATCCAGTCTCTATTTTTTTTAACACTTTGTGTTATTTGGAGCTGGCGTGACAGCATACTATTAGGTTCCGCAACTAGGTGGCGGCACGTCCACCACTTACTGAGTATTTTCAGACTGGCTATACGATAGCCGTATTACTTTTGGTGCATTTTTGCTGCAATTAGTATGCCGTACTGAAGAGTTCTAATGAGAGCGAAACCGGTCTACGGTTCTAATTGTTGCGAAAATGCATCGAGTCTTACATACTTAGTCAATTCCTTACTGTGAACATGAATCTTACATCTTCTATTACTTGCAGGCACAATACATCTGGTTTTACACAATATACTTAAAGAAAATTCAAATTCTTTGTGAAGGAAAATATTACGCTTGTTTTGGCGTCCTAATAATAATAACTAATAACCCCTCTTCGAAGTCCGGAAATCGTCTCCAATTTTTCATCTGGAACCTGATATCCTCTTCTGTCAAAGCAATCTTTCTTGGATTAATTAATATCTTTTTGACAGCTGTGCATCTTTGAAAAGCCCGGTAAGTTCAAATCTTATAATTTACATCCCTATTATTATAAATGACACTTGGCATAACCTTACTTCTAGACATAATAAATATTACTAAATTTACAAACGAAAACACTTTTAAATGCTGTAATTCTTGATAAAGAGTCTCACAACATAAACACTTCGTATTTGATAAACTTTAGTTCCTGGCTTAAATAAAAACACTTTCTTATATAATATACACATAGTGTTTTTCATCACATCTTATGCTAACTTATATGAAAGTAAATATTGTTTTAGAGCATAATTTAGTGGCGTGCGGTCCATGGAAGCAAGGGAAGCATTGCTTCCCTTAAAATAACGACTAAATACCTAAACCGCATTATTTAAAATCCCTGTTGTATTTTAAATATTAAATTTGAAATTCTGAAACCAATTTAATTATTAAAAATTTCAGTTCGCAAGAACACACACATAATTATTTATTATGCAGCATACTGTATTTGTATATACGCTCCTAGCAAGGTGAATGCGACCGGTTGCGGACAGCATGAACCTGATCTGATACTACAAGTGGATGCATGCAATCACTTCAGTTAAATACACGGAGTCAGCAGGCAACTTTATGAAAGAAACCTCGGCTCGGCGCGATGTACGCATGTTTTTAGAACGTGTTGTACTACGAAGACCGGGTGCGCGTTCAAAGCGAATGTGGCTGATTATTTCGTATATATAAGCAGTCCAGTAAGTTAAATACATTGGCATTTTATGATTATTAATATGGTTGCAAGTAGATCAGCTTTTAACAGCGGTGACGGTGGGGGTGGGGATTTACAAACTTTACAAACTAGTGGTAATAATAACTGTGATTGTATTGTATGTTTTTGATAACTAAAGGATTTTCAGCTTTACTGTTTGCTGAAAAACTTGCTATTATTAATATAGGTAGGCCGAAACCTATTATAAAAAACTTAAATACAAGAATTAAAACATGTACCTATTCGACATTTCAACGCGGAAAAACTCATGAACAATATGAATGGTTAACGGGTTGTGAAAACAGGAATAAACTGTTTTGTTGGTCTTGTAGTCTATTTGTGACTGAAAAGGGGTTGTGGAATAAAAGTGGGTTTTCCGACTTGAATAATCTATATAAACTAGTACAAAGACATGTTATGTCTAAAGCGCATTTATAGACCATTTTAAAATTAAGTGTCTTTGGAAAAACGCGAAATGAATACGCCGTTGACAAGCAGATTGAAATTCATCGCTAACACAATAAACTGGTTGATAAAAACAGAAACATATTAAAAAGACTTATTGATGCTATGTGTTTTCTTGGTCGCAGCATGAATTGGGCTTCAGGGGTCACGAGGAAACAACTACATCTGCAAATAGAGGAAACTTTCAAGACCTAGTTTCTTTAATAGCCAAATACGACATTTGTTAAAAAAATCACTTGGAACAGTCTAACGTTTTTCGCAGGACATAAAATCGCATTCAGAATGATTTAATTTCGGCTGCTGCCACTATTATTTTGAACAGAATTAAATCTGAAATTAAACAGACTCGTTTCATTGCTATTGTTCTAGATGAAACAATCGATGTAACTAATTTAAGTCAACTATCTGTAGTAATACGCTACGTAAAAATAGATGGGAGTGTACAAGAAAGATTTTAGGCTTTAAAAATGTGACAGAATATCGTACCGCAAACGCTCTATATAAAATTGTGCTTAATATTATGAAAGATATTGAGGAGGCTGATAATAAATTATTTGCCCAAATTTATGAGGGGGCTGCTGTTATGGCCGGACGTTTAGGAAGTTTTCAAGCTAAAGTGCGGGAAACGTTCTCCATTGCTCTATTTGTACACTGTTGTGCTCATAAATTAAATTAAATTTTATCCCAATCTATAAATCATATTAAAGAATGTAAAGTGTTAAATGGCTGCTTTTTTTCCAAATCTACGAAGCGCACACAAGCCTTAGACCCAATTGTTAAAACACGTTTACCCAAAGTAGCTGCAACCCGATGGAACTACAACG
This sequence comes from Tillus elongatus, assembly GCA_964006375.1. NCBI lineage: Eukaryota > Metazoa > Arthropoda > Insecta > Coleoptera > Cleridae > Tillus > Tillus elongatus. The sequence continues at coordinate 92,811,907 of OZ023266.1, forward strand.
GCAGGGTTGTGTTAACTGTATTTGAACACCGTGAATCGTCAATTGAACTTTTTGAAAACATCATGGAAAATAGCAAAAATTGGGACGCAGAAACAATAAATAGTTCTAGAGGATTTTTGGATGGTTTGAAAGGAGACTTTAATTTTAATTTTTTACTTAATATATTTTCGGAAATATTTCCGTTTTCAGATAATGTATTTAACATATTGCAATGTAAAATAAATGACATTGGTTTTTGCCTGAAAAAAAAATAGTGAATTTAAATCCATTATAATTCAAAAAAGGAATGAATTTGATAAGTTCTGGGAAAAAACAATTGAATTCGGAGAAGTGGAGCCACGAAGAAAGCGTCTGCGCAATGATAATGTGGCAGACCTTCAAACTTCTTACCGCCGCCTTTTCTACGAAATTATAGATCAAATTCAGCAGCAAATTAACTGCAAATTTGATCATCTCAGTGACCAGAAATTTCTTGAATTGTGTAATTTTGGAGGATTTAATGGGATACCTTTCCCAGAAGATTCATTCAAATCATTATTTAACCACTATGGACATTATTTTGAAAAAGCCTTATTACGATCAGAACTTGCAGTCATTTATGAACCCGATGTTATTGACACAAAAACTTACGGTAGTTAACTTTTAACTTTCTTAAAACAATCAAAATTGGAAAATGTATATTCTGAAGTGCTCAAATTAATGTGAATTAGTATTAACAAGTCCTGCTACTAGTGCGTCTGTAGGACGAAATTTTTCTACATTGAAACGTATCAAGAGTTTTGTTAGAAATTCAACAGGACAGGAAAGACTTTCCCAAATTTCAATTTTGTCAGTTGAAAATAAACTCGTCCAGGAAATGTCACAGAATCCACAGTTACATGACGACATTATTAACGAATTTTCCAAAAACAACAGAAGAATTGAGTTACACTATAAATAGGTAAGTTTCTGGGAATTGCTTCCCTTATTTCAAATGTCACCGCACGCCCCTGGGCATAATTATTTGGTTTTACTGGCATGGGTACGAGTTTCAGCTACTTGCTTATAAATATTTGGCTCATTTACCCTCTTACTGATATAACATCCAAAAGTTATAAATCTCAAAATTTCCATTAATGATGATTTTAATAAACCACGGCTTTTTATACCTGCCATTGCTCATCCAACTAACACTGAGTAACAATAATAGAGAATATGCTTGTATATTAATGTCTTTATTTTATTTTATGTTTTAGTGTAAAGAAAAATGTCGAACGATATGGTTATGTACACAATTTACAGAGCCCATATACATCACGTGCAAACTGTAAGTATTGTACTTATTACTGACCTGTGGTCAAGTTTTTATACAATATTGCTAAGAGAACCCCTTAATATCCCTAGGTCTGAGCATTTACATAATTTAACCAATATTCAGAGTTTAATGTCATCAAATTAGATTTCCGTAAAGGTTTTCCTTTTTTGTTTTATGGTGAAATTTATAGGGAATTTATTTACGATCTGTCATGTACAATCTGATGTACGAATCGTTTACAATGTGCAGTTTCCCAGCACAATATATATATATATATATATATATATATATATATATATATATATATATATATATATATATATATATATATATATATATATATATATATATATATATATATATATATATATATATTAACACATGTCTCATTAGTGATTTTTTTTAAAGAAAATTCACTAAAAAGGTATAGGCATTTAAAGAAAAAAAATTTGGGTGCCACTGATGACCAGATAAACGCACAAAAGTAAAATATTTTGTGTGAATAACAAAATCCTATGTATGTTACATAAGTTTTTTGGCGCAAAAAGGTCAAGAAATGCCAGAAAAAATTATTTGAAAATTTGATAACTTTGTCTCTTAAAACGTCAAACTCGCGATTTGAAACGCCAAATTGGCAACTTTTAAGCACAGAACCTGAAGCTATTTTGGCGCAAAAAGATCAAGAAATGCCAGAAAAATTAATTTGAAAATTTGATAACTTTGTCTCTTAAAACGTCAAAGTCGCGATTTGAAACGTCAAAATTGGCAACTTTGAAGCAAAGAACCTGTAGCTAATACAGGCTATGTAGAGAACATTTTGCAAGAAAAAGCGTCATTGTCCTTCATTTTACTAAAATTTTTCCAGAAAATTCATTTCAAATAGACCCTTTTTCTGATTCTTTAGCAGTAGTTTTAATTATAGAGTTTATGGTTTAATTCTCTATAATTTTTAGCAAATTTTCATACAAGAAATTCGCTATTGAATTGAGCGCGAACTAGGTCCCCTTTTGTGCTTCCATCTTTACCCAAATATCACTTCGCCACCACTGCAAAACACTGCACCGCACCACTTTCAAAATTTTCACAATGAGAACCTATCTTGCCTAAAAATCGTTTGTAAATTAAGTCACGTCCTATGGACCTGTCAGCCAACTGCAAGTATATATTTATGTAAAAGCTAGATAAAAACGTTGATGGAAGACCATCAAAATATTTTTAATTTAGAAAACACATAATCTTTGTTTGGCCCTATCGCTTAGAAATATATAATAGGATAATACATTCAGACAATCATATTTAATACTGAACACATTTGACGTTTATAACCATTTTTAAGTGAAGTGTCCAGAAATATGCTTATTAAACTGATTACTTGAGTCCTTCTTTGTTTAACAAAAAAGCTTGTTATTAGTGTATGAAAATAAAATAAGTTATTTGTCTTAAAAACTTTTACACGTTACATACAAATAAGGTAATGATGATATAAATTGATATACCTACTTATTACCAGCGCAGACGAGGTCCCAAATAAAATGCTAATGGAATAATCAAAATTTCATCACTATTGGCATCAGATTTAGGGGAGTCCCCCGAGACAATCACTTGTCCTCTATCTAATATGATACCACTATATCGTACGGATTCTTCAATTATACTAATGACAGTATATGTATCCGATGTGATGCTTCCTCTTTCGCTTTTTACGGTCACCTTCTCTCTTGGTTTTCTCTGTTCTCTCTGGTGATCTAGACGCGAGGCGCAACCCCACCGTATCGTCAGGAGCCGCGGGGAGTTTACACTATATTTAATTAAGGCAAAGGGGGAAGATAAACCAACGAGATAGTAGTACTCATTTACATTTAAATGGACACAATGCTCCGCGCTCCACACACTACCGAACACAGGAATAGAGGAATCTGATTCCCTCCGTTCCTCAATTGACGTCTGGTTTCCTGGTCCGCTGGGCCGCTGCAACCAGACACATTGTTGTTTATTCATGGCATACACACAACACATAAAACATAAGTGGCTATGAATGCAACTGCGCCTCCGAATGTCAGTTATATGACAATTTATGTTTTCATGATGTAAAACGGTAATTTGTATGATTATTGGACCAGATAAACTACTTTATTTACCCGTTTTGTAATACGTAGTGTTAAGAATAGGTGTTTTCATATTTAGTGCCACCTTAAAACGTTGATAAAGCGAGTATTAAAAATAGTTTTTGATATGTTAATCAGCATTGAAAAGCAATATATATATATATATATATATATATATATATATATATATATATATATATATATATATATATATATATATATATATATATATATATATATATATGCGCGCGCGCGTGTGTGTGTGTGTGTTGCAGAGTAGACCATATGCAGGGTATGCTTTGAATCAAAAGACATTTTCTAATTATTGGTGCTGCAAAAAGGGTACTGGACACAGCATATCTGCTAAAATGGTTAACATTGCGCTATCGTACATTTAGCTGACTTGCAAATAATTGGAATTTTGATACTCATCGAGTGCAGGGATAAGACTAGAGCTCAGTAGGAAATATACTTAATTACTTAATTTAAAATATCTAGATCACCCTATTAGACAGTCCACAGTCAGTAGTATTGAGGGTAAATTTGGAGTAACTGGTTGTGTTGAAGATATTCCAAACCCACACATCCACAAGTTGATGAAGATCATAAACTAGACATGTTGTTCAACATGAAAGATAATCTTCAAAATACGTCTCGATTGGTTTCATTCGAAAATGAAGTTAGTCAGAGGACAGCGCTACATGCCTTGAAGAAGGAAACATATCATTAACTTAAATTCAATTCGCACAAAAACTACTTAACGATGGCCACCCTGGCCGGCTTCTACAGTTTTGTAAAAATATGATGGATTTGTGCCAGGAAAGTCGACGTTTGCACCTGCAAATACTTCTTTCGGGAAAGGCCATGAAACGAAACAGCTCGGGTTCGTGTTAAGATACAATAAATTTATATATATATATATATATATATATATATATATATATATATATATATATATATACATTCTTTGTCACTTAGATGAATTAAAATCACAGGAATTAAAAGAGATTAAAGATTGACACATATATTACTGTAAAATAAATACAAACCAAATACAAAAGGGATGTTAAATGGTCACAGTAGTTTGTATACCTGAGGCGAAACTAAGTTATTTGAAGGTCGTAATTATATTTATAGTGAACAAGCTAGTTATACCATGTGTAATCACAAACTTTTACATGCAACAATAAAACTACAATATATCACCTCAAATGTCGCAATAGTGGTTGTTATGAACAGTGTTATGTTTATTGAGTGTTCAAAAGAAATGGCAAATTTATCTTCCTCTTTTCCTGCTATGGTGTTCGTTATACCCAGACGTCTTTGTTGGTGGTAATTAAGCAACAATCAATAATGTCTAATGATATTTATACAATAAAGCCAGCATCTAATAAAATCTAGTTATCCAGAAAAATTCGATATCTTTTAAGTAAAATTACCTGTGGAAAAATAAAGATTAAGCCAGGCTAAAAAATACCAGTCTGAATAATACCAGTCTGGAAAACTAATACTGTCTGGACAATAAAAACTGGTAAATAAAACACTAAAAATTGTTACGTAAAAACTCGTACATAAAACTAGTGGATAAAAACTCGTACATAAACCTGGTACGTAAAAATCCTGCAAGAAGAGTTAAAATCTAACATTAAAATTCAGAGATATTGTGGACATTAAACTTAGCCTGTATATACACATCCAGGGGTTTTAATTATGTTATTTATAATATGGTATCTGTTGGTAAATTAAATCCCACTAAAATGGTATACTCTCGGTACAAATGTTTTATAAGGAACTTGACGATATCCAGCACAACTACTGTAGATAATTGCAAACCATCTATGCATCAAGACTTTAAATTCAGCTTCTGACTTTCCAACAAAAGTAATTCTTAAAACTCTGACCTGACAAATTTGCAAATCAGCATATAAGAAACATGTGGATAAGATAAGGGTGATAAGAACAGGCAGTTGGAAATATTTTAACATAAGATTTCTAGGTATTTATCTGCTACTTGTTTATAGTCCGTTCCTCAATTTTATTGCTTTGAATATGCTTATAGTCCGTATTAACTTTTATTTAATAAATTAATAAAATTAAAATTAAAATTTACAAAAATTTGCAGGTGATATTTAGAACCGTCACAGACACATTTTGTCTTCATAGCACAATGAACCGTCAAAATCGCAGATATTGGAGTCGAGTAGATCCTCATTAGATGGTAAAAGACCATAGTCAACACGCACAGAAATTAAATGTATAGGCTAGAGTAGTTGGTAGAAGATGAGTATGACCTTACACTGAAAAAAGATATTTAGAGTTTTGCCAAAATGCCCTTGTTCCAGGGTTTGCATCAATTTTTCCAGACGACAGTGATCCTGATCTTCCAGAGAAGACAATATGGTTTTTGCACGATGCGCCTCCTATTCAAGATTTTCTAGGATGTCAGGAGACGACCGATAATGCCCGCGTCATCGACAGGCCGCAAACATCTCGATTGCTTTTATGTGGTTATTTAAAGTCCAAGGTCTATGTCAGTAGACCAAAAAATTTAGCTAAATTGCAAAAGCGCATTACAGATGAAATGCCCGGAAATAATTGAAAACATACAAAAATAATTTTTACACAAACTTGCGTATTGTCAACACATCCATGAAAGACAGTTCCAACACTAAATTTAACTATTGTACTTGCTTGGCTAATGATCTACTGTATTTTTTTAATAATAAAATTTACGATTTCTTACATTCAATTGTCATTTACTCAAAAAAATTCTTGTGTAAGACGGAAACAATTTTCTACTGTTAGTTCGACAATGAAAATATCTTTCAAAATCAAAAAATAGGGAGTTGCCATAAAAAATAAATTAATGACGTCATGACTCAAAAAGAAATGGTGGTGGAAAAATAAACCTCCATACAAAAATGTACATTTTTACCAAATAAACTTGAGGTGATCGGCCATTTTTCCCCAAAAAAATGGTTTCGCTTTTACTCAATTTAGTCCGCACTTTTGGCGCACACTGTATAAAGGATAAGGCCACCATGATAGCGTTTCTTCTCTTCATTTTTAATCGACATATACTTTTTTTACGTAGATTAAACAGCTCAAATAGTTACTCAGCCAAAATCGATCTTCTATACTTTAAGATTTCTCCATGAATTTTGAAAAAAAACACCTGCTACTTTTCCATTATTTAATTTCATGGTCGCTATTTAAACCCCATGAACTTCAACAGTGGTACATTATATTTGATTTGCAATCAACTGAGCATTCTTACGACCCTCATTTAAGTAAAGAAGAAACCTACAATTTTCTCTCTCTCTCTCTCTCTCTCTCTCGCTTTGTAGGCAGACACTCAGCATCCTGCGCCACGAAGGCACCTGTTTCTTTTATAAACACCATATAACTCTACTATGATGTATACTCTATAGAAAAGTAATTTAGAACATAGAAATAACAAGTTATTGGAATATACACCAGCTGCGGTGTCAAAATCAAAATGGCAATGTCATTGTGACATTTTCCTTTTTATAAATGATACAAAATTTTTAAAATTAATCTGCAATAAAGTTGTGTTGTATGGCTGCCGTGTAATAACGTTATCTAGGACATTGAACCAAAAAAAAAAGAGTATTATAATATATACTTATTTGTTTATTTTATATATTGTTAATTCAAATCATACAATATGTCGTACAAAAAAGAAATGGTTACGCTGATCCAAAATTTATGCTGAACAGATTATGCTAAGGATAATTAACAGTTTGATTATTATAACATCATATACGGTTTAACTAGATATGAAAAAAATATTTCAACAAAAAGTGAAACTGCTCTTAAAATAGTGATACAATTCAATGGACTTTATAAACGAGTACCGTAAAGTGCGCTTAAGGTAATATTTGGGTAATCTTGATTAGGTCATGAGTGAATATTGTGATGGCTTACTAAACCATGTCTTTGAAATAATCATACATCAACATAAAAATATTGGAAAACATTTACGTTTTCTCTTGAGATATTCATATACCATTGACAAAAATCTATCCTGTTTGGTAAATCCGTAGAAAAGTCAATTCTTGCACACCTTGATGATGGGAGAGGTATAAAAGATTATCATGAGCAATCCAAATTGTGATATGAGAAACATTGTACTGTGCCGACAATTTCCTTGTACTTGTTTCAGGATTGTAATCTAAATTGTCAGGGACAACTTTTTCAAGACCTACATTGCGAATCAGACGTCTTCTTCCAGTGCCTTCACGCCAAGGTTGAATTTGTCCGTTTTCTCTAACTCTTCTTTCTATCGCCGCAAAAGTTTTTTGTTATCAGACACGCGACGATTAGGATATCTGGCATGATAAAGTCTTAACGCAGCAGCACATTTCATGTAACATTCAAAAAATGCTTGCAACATATCAATATACTCATCTTAGTGTAATTTGCCATATTATTCAATTCCAAACCTCTTTAATGTCGAAGTAAAAAGCGAATAAAACCAATTGACACTTGATGATTTCTTAAAATGACTTCAAATAACTACTATTTATCATCAAATTAGATTTATCCACTAGATAGCTTTGCTATTAAGTCGCCATACCAGCATGATTTTATAGGTTTTTTTAGTGCACAAAACTAAAAGATTTTTTTTTAGGAAATTACAGGCTTAATCAAAATTTTTGATCACATTTAGATACATAATTTTAAAATACGGATACGATATGAGTTCTGAATTTCTTAACAAAAAGCCCGTTTCGGACGTTAATATTCCTGGAGGTAAAAATCAGATACTAATTTATAAAATCAAAAATACCTCCCTAACGGTAGACTTAAACCATTTTAAACAGGTATAACTTTTTTTGTTAAAAAAGTCCAATATTTCATATTTTGTTACTAAAAGATGTATACGAGGGCTGAGAAAAAATTTAATGCATATTTAATGCATAACATTGTCTGTAGAGGGAGTTCCGTATGCTCAACCATGTGTGATTATCATATTATTTTTCCAAACCTGAAAAAATGTCTCGCTAGAAAATTTGAAGCATGTCTGGTCGCTCTCAAATACTGGCTAAATTTTAAAAAATCAAACTGCAGTAACCATATTTTTCCAAATGGAACAGCTTATTTCAGGAGTGAGAGACATGCCCTTTGCTCCAATTTTCGTATTACATTCCTTATACATAAATACTCTAGTTTTGAGAATACAAGTTTGTTTAAATTCTTCTAAAAAGCTTTTTGTAAATACTTATATCTTGGCAGGTGTGTAAATAGAATTGGCCGGGAAAATTGGACCAGTTTCTTCGAGAACATTTTAAGTTTATTTTCGGAAACTTCTGTGCTTTTTCAAAGAAAAAATGTATAGTGCTGAAATATGGCACATTGTTTTGATGTCTTCCATTAAAAAAAGACACATTTGCCATTCAAAACATTTAAATGAAAATTCACTACCATAACGCACTTGCTGGGTCCAGACTTTTCAACGCTTTATTATTAGTTCGTCTTTTAAATGCAAAGTAAGATTTTTTGCGTTATTTTTGATAGGTCTGGTGTACACTTTTCAAACGTTTCAAAGGCTGGTAGCTTCTTTAATGTTTGTGTCTTTGGGTGATGAATAAAAAGGCATTTTCTTTCCAAACAAATATTTTATTCCTTGTCCCGACGCGTTTCGACCTTCCTTAACAGGTCATCCTCTGGGGAATCTAGAATTTACAAAAGGCTTGTCAGAAAAACTGAGTTTTCCGGTAGGCTACTTCTGCGAGGGTACAATACAGGAATATAAGGCAACAACAGCTAACCCCAACACTAAGTTAAAAAGTTAATGGCTAAAATGTCAAGCTACAAAGCTATTTTAGCCATTAACTTTTTGACTTAGTGTTGGGGTTAGCTGTTGTTACCTCATTTTATCTTATATTCCTGTGTTGTACCCTCGCAGAAGTAGCCTACCGGAAAACTCAGTTTTTCTGACAAGCCTTTTGTAAATTCTAGATTCCCCTGAGGATGACCTGTTAAGGAATGTCGAAACGCGTCGGGACAAGGAATAAAATATTTGTTTGGAAAGAAAAGGCCTTTTTATTCATCACCCAAAGATGTCAACCCCAAACATTTTGACGTTTAGGAACAATATTAATGTTTGTGTGTCCAAAAACAGTTATTTGATTAGTTGTTTTTTACACATAGGATTACACATAAAATTAAATCTGTTTACAACTTAACAACAACTTCACCCTATGAAGGATTGTCACATACTAAAAGCCATAGAAGGAAACCACAAAATCATCATTTGAGACTTTATGATCGACGTGTTAATAAGAACTTTTAAAAATAGAAGTTAATTGAATGATAGTAAGTTGTGATCAAATAAGATCTAACCACAAGAAGAAAAAAAAACATTTTTGAGCAAGCCGAAGTTGAAAATATGTGACCTTCTGAACAAGGGAGTAGATAATGGGGGTCAGAGGTGGTAATTACCCCCTTCCTAGGAATAAAAATATGATTGAAAAAATAATTTGTCATAAGAATACGAACTAGGTAGATACATTTTCTAAATGTTGGAACAGGCAGTATATAATATAAAACTGTTTCAGTTTGCAATAATATCCAATAACGTAGTTCTCTGTCCCTGTCGTGTTAACTGGTATCGGTAAATACAATAAGTATCTACTATTTACTAATCTACTGCGTTACTTGTGGCTTCACGATTACCATACCATACATAGCAAACTAACGGGAATGAGAGAGGTTTTTAGAAGCTTGGAACTATTTATTAAGTGTGTCGCGACTTAACTTCACGGTTAAGACGTTTTAATTTTTAAAACAATTTATTTAATACTTTGAACAATCAATACTTAATTACTTAGTTACAAAAAATTGAATAACATAATATACTAAAAATAAGACGATCAACCTACATGTGATCTATTGTCTGCGCACTCGGTGTGCTAATGACTAACTCGGAACAAGAATGAACGGTTCTACCTCTGTGAGTAGCCTCTTTATAGTCTTCCCTCCAGGCGTGGCACTATTGTCTCTGGATAACAAGGAATCTGCTGATGTAGATTCTCACAGTGATATTCCGTTCTACTTGCACTTTGAACCTGCAAAGTTCTTGGCTCCGTTAAGACGACGGCTGACTCAGCGGTTCTTACCGTGGGAAGGCGACATTGTATTATAACGGGCCATTGTTTGGGCTCCATTTATCTCCTCCCCTTTTTAAAGACGAAGCTATGGTTCGTTCCGGATTTTCAACGGAAATCCGGACTCGGTGGTTCCTGTTTTTGTTCCTTTATCTTCTTTGCTGGTTCTTCGTTTCTTCAACCCCATTCGGACTGCTATCGTTGTGATGGTTATTAAGACAGCTATGTACAGTAATATTGTCCATATACTCAGGTGATGGATTGGTATTGTTATAGGTCCTGGTATATTTTGATTAATTTTTTGAAGTTGGTGTTGGATTTGATTGATGTTGTGTAGCTGTACGTTTTCTAATGATATTTCGGGTACTGGTCCTGGATTTGGTTGATCTTCTGGAATGGGGGTTTCTAGTGTAGGCAGGTTGAATAGTTGTTGTGTTTCTGCTGTTGCTGGGCCGGTCTTGTAGATTTTGTTGCCTATGGTTAATTGGCAATTTGGTTGCAGGTTGATTAATTTTGTACCCTTGATGATGGTGGTCCACTCCTGTTCCTTGCAAGTTATTCTGGCGTTAGTTTCTTCGGGTGCTATAACTATATACTGACTGGTTCCATATCTCGAAACTGTGGTTCTATTAATTTTGACTAATTCTTGATTACAATTGTTAATAGGTTTTTGAAATTTTATTAGCTTTATTTCACATGGGTTTTGATCATTCATGGTTGTTGAATTGTCGTCTTTGCAAAAATATATCTGGTTCTTTAAATTTTGACATTCTTCATTACGATAGGCATATTGTTTACTGCTTAGGATAAGGTATTTGGTTCTAGGAATTATCATGGTAAAAAGGTGTGTCTTTCTAGGGACAGGTAATGTATATAATTGATAATAATCATATTCTGATTCATCTACCAGAGGTATTTCTATTTGAAATATAATTTTGAAATTGTTTTGGACTGCTTTTATTTTAAAGACTTTTTCGTATAGATATATATATATATATATAGATATATATATATATATATATATATATATATATATATATATATATATATATATATATATATATATATATATATATATATATATATATATATATATATATAGATCAGTGGTTGTTATTACTTTAGCATTAGTTGCATAATTTTGGATTTTATTGATTTCTTTTGTTATAAATGTTGGTTTTAGTATGGATGTGTGAAAGATTCCTCATTTTGCAAAAGTGATGGCATTTTCTGTTGTTAGTGCTATTTCTTGAATATTGTTTAATAATTGTCCCAGCTGCATGAGTAACTCTAGGATCTTAATGCGATGATAGTGAGTTAATTGTTCACTTCGCAGGCTTTCTACTGTATTACCTAATTCATTTATCCTATTTACTATCGTGCCTTGGTTATGACTCAATCCTACTATCGTTCTATTACATTCGAGAATGGCCTCGAGCATGATTTAATTTTGAGACCTAAAAAGTTCCTGAATTTTATTTTGATGTGTCGTTAAGATTTCTAATGCTTGTTGAATGCGTTCCCCATCTTGTGAATCGCGATTCCCCTTGATTGACTTAAATATAGAACCTAGTCCGTTTATTAGGCCACGTTTTCGTCTATTAATAATATTGTTATTTGGAAAAATCCTATAAAATATATCGTCTACATTATCTATGGTGAAATTTAATGTCAATATGAAATTATGATATTCAGAATGGTAATCTTTTGTCATGAAGGTAACTGCATTGGTGTAGTGTTTTTTTATTTGGTTGTAGTCTCTATGTAATTGTGTCAAGTCATGTATGTGTATCAGATTCCAGTTGCTAGTCTCAGTGTATGCTGTGCCTAATTTCTTTGGTAACATGCCTGGGTTGTCTGTCAAGTCTTGTATTTGGGCTGTTATTCCCGTGGCAAGGAACCTGCAATACGTAAATTTCTTAAATGTGCTATTGTCTGTTCGTCATTTTTATGATTTATTAAAATAGCTTTGTTATGTTCTAATAGGGATATTATTGAGCGCGGTCCTGAAAATGGGTTTTTATGTTTTTTATGAAAGCCTGGTGGTATCTTTTTATAGACAATATCACCTTCCTTGAACGGTTGGTTCGTGTTTTTATTTGTCCGTTGTAACGTTTTTATTTTTGAATTCTCTATCCTGCTTCTGACTATCTCGTAAATAATTTGCATTAAATCTTTATGTTGTACGTTGTATTCCTGTGTAATTATGACTTCCGGGTCATAGTTAAACATTTCTGGTATGTAGCCAAATATTAAATCAAAAGGTGGTTTTAGTGTCTGTGAGTGTATTGTCGATTTGTAAGCGAATATACAATATGGTATTAAGTCTATGGGTTTCATATTTTTAAATTTCATTTTGAATAATCGATAATGTTCAATAATCGTGCTGTGAAATCTTTCGATAGGTCCATTGGATGTTGGGTTTTGCGGTGTTGTTATATGTAACTCTATCTGATATGTTTCTAATAGTTCTTTAATTACCTGGTTTGAAAACTCCGTACCTGGGTCTGCGATTATTATTTTACACGCTCCATACTGTGAAAAGTACTTGATCAAGTTTTTTGCAATTTCAGTAGCACTTTTACTTTTTATTGGAAATGCTTGGCCAAATTTACTAAATGGATCTATAATTGTTAGGAAGATAGATTGTTCAATTTGGAATGTGTCAATGTGTAATATCTCTAACGGTTTAGATGCTGTGGGGGTGTGTTCCAATGCTATTTGTACCGGGTTCCTATTGTATTTGCACGTTTTGCATAATTCGCAATTTCGTACATATTCCTCTATATGTTTCTTTAAGTTGGGATAGTAGTATATTTTCTTCATTCTTAGGTAAGTCTCATCAGCCCCGCGATGGTTACTCTTCCCCTCGTGATATTTCATTATAGTCTCGGTTAATTCGTCCTCGTTAATTTCATTCCTAATTTCCAGACATCTATAAAATTTGGGTGATTCTACGTTATTAAAGTTTTTATTGATTGCCGAACTTACTAGTTCGTAATCTTGTTCATTTACAAAAATGCAATAATATTTCCTTTGTGGTAAACAGTATTCTTTTATAAATTTCTCTATCTGATCGGGTTTATTTAAATTGAAGTTTGCATATATGAAATTTCTTTTGTCTCTTCTGACTGAGAATATGTCTGGTTTATCCGTATTTTTAAAAACTATCTGATTGGTTTTGCTGTTAACGATTTCTTCCTCGAGTATGGGTATGCCTGGTGCTGAATACGAGTCCGCATTCGAGTTTGCTGTGTCGTCATCTTCAATTTCTATGATTTCTTCCTCTTCGTCGATATTATTCGCCATTGACTGATTATCTATGTCTAGTAGGTTTATTTCTACTCTGGACAGTGCATCTGCTGCGCAGTTTAGCTTTCCTTTTTTGTATTCAATTTTAAATTCATATTCTTCCAATTTTAATCTCCAACGGAGCAATTTTGAATTTGGTTGTTTCAACGAAAATAACCATTTTAAAAGTTTATGGTCCGTGTATATAGTGAATTTCCTTCCGTATAAGTATGGTCTAAAATAGTTAGTTGCCCACACGATGGCTAATAATTCTTTCTCGATTGTGCTGTACCTGGATTCGGTGTCGTTTAATGTCCGGCTGGCGTAAGCTATCGGGTGATCCGCATTGGGTTCGCCCTGGCTTAATATTCCGGCTATCGCTACGTTTGAAGCGTCGGTTGTTAATATAAAGTCTTTAGAAAAATCCGGTGATATAAGTACAGGTGAATTCATTAATATGTCTTTACATGAGTTAAAGGCAGCAATGTATTCTTCGTCGTTCACGTTTATCTTCGAGTTTTTCCTTAAACATTTTGTTAGTGGTTTCGTAACGTGTGCGAAGTTTTCTATAAATTTACGATAGTATCCAACTAATCCTAAGAATGATTTTATTTCCTTTGGGGTTTTAGGTATCGGGAATTTCCTTATTGCGTCCAGTTTCTTTGGATTCGGACGAATCCCGTCTGGGCTGACCACGTGTCCTAAAAACTCGGCTACCTTCCTTAGGAAATCGCTTTTGTCTAGCTGGATCTTTAAGTTGCTTTGCCTGAAGCGCTCGAATACTAGTTTTAGTTTCTCAAGGTGTTCCTGTAAAGATGTGGAGAAAACTATGACGTCATCCACATATACAAGGCATGTTTGTCCAATTAGGCCTTCTAATACGTTTTGCATGAGCCTAGAAAAGGTTGCTGGAGCCCCAGATAACCCGAACGGCATCCTGGTGTACTCCCAATGGCCTGTATCGGTGGTAAACGCTGTTTTTTCTATGTCCCTGGGGTCCATTTCAATTTGGTGATACCCAGAGATCAAATCTATCGTCGAAAAATTTTGGGCTCGCCCAATTTTGTCCAGTATTTCATCAATTTTGGGAATTGGGTGTCTGTCCGGTATTGTTTTTTCATTTAGTTTCCTATAGTCCACCACAATTCTCCATTTTTGTTTATTTGACTTGTCCATTTTCTATGATATAACCCAAATAGGTGAGCTATATGGGCTGTGGCTTTTCCTAATGATTTTTTGTCTTAACATGTCATTTATTTGTCTGTCTACTTCCGGTTTATGTACGTACGGGTATCTATATAATTTAGAATGGACAGGTATGTCGTCTGTTGTCCTTATTCTATGTTTTATCGCATTTGTGTGCGTCAATGGTTCGTTTTTATTTAAAAATATGTCCTGATATTCTGATAATAAACTAAATAACAATTGTTTTTCCTCGTCATTTAATTCTCCTGTATCTATTTGTTCAATTAAGACATTCTCATTATCAATCCGTTTTTGATTACGCCCCGTATCGTAAGTGTTTAAATTATTAATATGAGTTGTACTAGAATTGTTATTTTGTATAACTACTGGTGCAAACGGACTTCGCCTTTGGCTGTATCTGGTTTCAGATGCATATTGTTTATGTAATCTGCTGAATGGCCTATCTCTTACATTATAAGCTTGGTTATTATTTAGTACGTGATTAATTGTCTCAAGTTCTTCATTACGTACGAAATACTGCTGGGTTATTATATTGTTTAAATTTAAATGAGTCTCGGGTAGCCCTAAACCATCTGCGTTGGTTTCTGTTTGTCCCGATCGACTTACGCTAAGATCTGTGAATTTTATTGGTATAATATTCTTGCCTATATACAGTTTGTGCTCCTTAAAATCTATTTTAGCTTCGTTTCGTTTCAGAAATTCCATCCCAATCAATCCCGAAAAAAATGTGTTAAAGTTAAACAGGCAAAACTCTCGTATTTCCTCTGAAATCGATTTAAGTTTAATACGTGCACGCTTACAGTGCTTCGAAATGCCATGCACGGTGCGTATGGTAAAATCGTGCGTAAATATGTTTTTAGGGAACTTATAATATGCTACAGCGGGATTCAAAAGATTTTTTGAAGATCCTGAGTCTAACAAAAATTTACCTGATATTTCGTTTAATTCTATATACGGTAACTTACATAATGTATTCATATTATTTATATCTATCACGGTTCTCTTGTTGAGGGCCCTGCAGTGAGAAAATTTCGCTGTTGGATATCGTATTCCTCGGCTGGCGAATTTTCGTAATTTAATTCTTCGTTTACATAATTTAAATCGTAATTTGTTTCATTTACTTCGTTCTCATTAAATTCTATATTATTTACATGAGCTGCTCTCCTTGGTAATGACAGTCTAGTGTTAGAACTATCTACTTCCATTGGTTCGTGATAATTTCTGTTAGCATTGTGATTTACATTGGGTCGACCCGGTTGATTATTGAAGTTGGGTCGCCTAAATTGACTCGAAAAATTTTGCTTTGGTACAAATTGTTGATTTTGTCTAGGCTGGGAATTTGTGTGATTGTTTTGATTATTATGTTGTTGAAATGGTCTAAAGTTTGTTTGGAAAGGTCTCTGAAATTGTACATTCTGAAAAGGTGGGTTATTTTGTCTCTGAAAGAAAGTACGGTTCTGTCCTTCTAATTTATTATTATTACTGAAATTCTTATTTATTGTTTTATCTCTATAATCGAAATTTTCCTCTGCGAATACGAATTTCAAAGCTTGTTCTATGCTCGAAGGTCCTTGACTACGCAGGACAAGCCCTAACGGATTGCGCAACCCTCCTAAGAACGCTTTTAATGTTTGATTCTAGTATATGTCTTTCTTAATTAATCGCACGCCTTCATTTTGCTCGTTAGCTATTAAACTCGAGATGAGCAATTGCTCTATATGACGGCATCTGTTCGCGAACGACAGTGCGTCTTCAGCATTACGCTGTTTCAAGGTTAACATCTCAGCTAATAAACTATGATCATCTCTTTGGTCACTGAAATTCTGAACAATGGCCTCTCTCAGGTCTGCCCACGTATTAATTATCTTTGTATTTACTATAAGCCGGGCTGTTCCCGTTAATTTAGTTTGAACGTAATTTAGCAAGAAGTGATTCATATACAGATTCTCGTTTGGCACGTAGAACTGATTCATGACCAAGTCACATGCTTTTAAAAAGTTGCCTACGTTGGCTGGTTGCCCGTCGAACTCGGGAATAGCTTTTAAGAAAAATTCTTTGAATTGGTCTGTCATGTTGCTACTATTACTACTCTTATTAATATTTGAATGATTTACTGTTCTGTTATTGTCGCTAATGCTGATTGATCTAAATCTATACTATATGTTACATAAACTTTGTGATTCTTCCTCTGAATCAGACATATAACGTTTCAATACAACACATATAAAAAATTGGAAATGTAAAATGGGATAGCAGTAAACTTACCATAATACGATGGTTGCTGCGTCCATTTGGCTCTGCTTGGCCACTATTTCTGCTTTAACTTGGCTCTGCTTGGCTCGAATTGGTTATTAGGCGTCGATACGCTTAAAAATCGATATGCTTTCGGTTTTCTAACCAATCCTACCGACTGCGCCACTTAACTTCACGGTTAAGACGTTTGAATTTTTAAAACAATTTATTTAATACTTTGAACAATCAATACTTAATTACTTAGTTACAAAAAATTGAATAATATAATATACTAAAAATAAGACGATCAACCTACATGTGATCTATTGTCTGCGCACTCGGTGTGCTAATGACTAACTCGGAACAAGAATGAACGGTTCTACCTCTGTGAGTAGCCTCTTTATAATCTTCCCTCCAGGCGTGGCACTATTGTCTCTGGATAACAAGGAATCTGCTGATGTAGATTCTCACAGTGATATTTCGTTCTACTTGCACTTTGAACCTGCAAAGTTCTTGGCTCCGTTAAGACGACGGCTGACTCAGCGATTCTTACCGTGGGAAGGCGACATTGTATTATAACGGGCCATTGTTTGGGCTCCATTTATCTCGCGAGTTCTATATTTTCATATTTTGCCCCCCTTCGCGGCATGATATAACAATAAAGAATAGTATAGCATCCGGTATTTTAGTCCCTATTCTGTGCTGGCTGTGCTACAATGTTGAGAATAAATAATAGGTCATAATAATAATAATAATAATAACATCTGGACGCCGCTATTTCAGGGAATGAAGATAGAATATACTGTTCTTCAAGTCTGATAATTTCGAATCTGGAACTCTTTGAGTTTGACCTTCGAAAAATACGAATTCAATTTATTTTCGACAGTACAACATGCCGCTGGGCACTAGCTGGTTGAAACATACACAACAATAAATCACGTTCTCAGTTCTCAGTGCTCGGCTCGGAGACTTCAGGTAATATTTTCAACTTCCTAAAAGACTTCTATTAGTGCAAATATGGTTTTTTAGTGCCCATAATAAAATAAACAATCCAGCTCCGACTTCCACTGACATAAAAATAGAACCATTTTTGATCAAATTGTTGTCAAATCTTCGTAATTAATAAGTAATATTTAATGTTTAACAAGTTATTGTGAAAAAGATGTTTTCGAATTCACATAAAAAATGTATTTTTAAATTTTTCTGAAAGAAATTAGTTTAGCAATTTGTCGGGTTAAACATTTTTTAGCTAACTCTCGTAAAAAAGACTTTTATATGAATTTCGTGTAACATTACTTTGGCCAATTTTTGTAAAAAATGACTACTTTCCGTGAAAGGGATTTGGAAAATTTCCATGTAACATTTTCTTTTGTATTCTTGTCAAAGAGCTTTTTGTGGCTGGAAAGTGTAACTTTTTTTGTAAATTGCTTGAATTGATTCATTCGCCAGGAAAATCGAATTAGGTTTTTCGCGACACTTTTGTTGATTTTCGTAATAATTTTATATTTTTCTAAACAATAAAGTAATTTTAATAAAATATGGTACATGCTTTTTCCTTCCTACAAATGTTATACTATGTAACAAATTTGATGTCCTTGATTAAACAAAAGACATTTGGAATTAAAAACTTTTTTTTAAAATTCACTACTGTGACACACTTGCTTCGTCTAGACCTTTTATATTGGAAAAAATTCATTTAACTAAATATTACGCGTGTGCGGCCATATATAACATAATATGAGAGAAAGGTATGACATTTGTTTTGTGAGCAACGCATGAACGATGCCTGTGTATTATATATATATATATATATATATATATATATATATATATATATATATATATATATATATATATATATATATATATATATATATATATCTGTGTGTGTGTGTGTCTCCGTAAACTGTATTTATTCAATTTATTTATAATTTAGGTATATTTTTTTATCTACGCTCTTCCTTCCAAAAGCAATTTATTTTGTAAGGTAAAAACCGGGTAGGTATTTAAGATCCACGCAGCTGCCAATGTGGATGAAGTTAAGTAGTTCGCTGTAAGTGAATTTGTCAATTTAAAAATATACGCGCTGTTATGACCATTATTTTTGTTTAGTGTAAATTGCTGCAATATTTTAACTAATATCTGTCAAGCTGTCTGTAAATTAATTCAGTAATTGTAGTTTCAATGAAGCTGTATATGCATGAAATTGAGTAATTTAAATACTAGAGCAAAGAAACGTGATAAAATTTTTGACAATAGAAGGCAATCAGTCAAAAAAAAATACGTTAACGTACATGGTGAAAATTGTCCATCATATTTTCCGATAAAATTCTGGTCAAAGCGGTTCAAATGGAGCAAAGAATCAATTCGAGGTGAGCCTAAAAGTGTGCGACCTGCGGAGACAAGGACCGAGGACAACATCAAAAAAGTGAAAGGAGCGATGTTACAGGACTGACGAATCAACGTTCTGACTATCGTTCATAGAATATAAATCTGTGAAGAATCGGTGTTGGCGATTTTGTATGAAAATGTGGGGATGAATAAATTGTCAGAGTGCTGGATTCCGAGAATCCGGATTTTGAACAAAAGTTTTGCAGGCAAAAAGTTTGCGAAGACAACTCGGTGGTTTGTGTGCGTCAGTGTTCAAGGTTCATAGGTCGAAAAATAAAATTTTGTTTTTTCTAAATCTTTTTTTCCTAATAAGGTCGATTTCATTCTAATCTTCCCTCGTAACATATGTGAGTTTTTCTTTTATTATATATTACATTGTGCTGGATATTAATAAATTGTATATATAATTTATCATTATTATTATAAATGACTCTCCTACAACAGTTTAAAGTATTTTTAATTGTTTTAGTGTGGTATAAAAAGTAATTTACCTTTAATAGGCGACGATATCTCCAATGAGAAGAAACTAACGACAATGATTTAGACATTAAAATTTACGTTAACAAAATTTATAATATCGTGTCACACTCTACAGCAAGACAGGTGTAACATATGATAATATATGACGTGACAGTAACCAGAACATTCACCGCCTACTCTAATTACCGTCAAAATAAAGCTGAACCTGTAGTATGATGTCATACTTCCACCCCTAATGACGGCAAGCCGAACGTGAGCGGCGGATTGATCAAGGGGGTGGATGTCATTAAAGAAGATTAAATTTACAGTGGAGACAGAGAGAGGAGAGTAGAGTAATAAATGATATTGAAAGTTTGCAATCGTCCCACATGCTGGTTAGCAGAGCAGTGTATAATGTAAAAGGCAGAACAGACAGAGATTAAAGAAGGGTAGAGATGGCTGGGGGAAAAGTCATGGTGTAGTAACTGATGATATGGCAACTTGGGAATACCCTATATTTATATATCGAAGAGTAGTACCTAAGCAGTAAGCTATGGCTGTGAGAATCGAAAACCTCACATTGAAATTATACTTTAAGTCAATAATTATCTGAGATAAGTTTTATCACCTCTGTAACAAGTTTTTAACAAAACTAGAACACTGTAATTATCAGAAACATGTTTATATGCAAATAATAATAAATAGATTAGGTATAGATACATAATATATTTTGGAGAGTTAAACTCTAAGTACCTATATTTTAGCGCATATGCTAACCAAAGACAGTTTTTGCAGCGTCGCTGATCTACTGATACGGACATGTGCCTGCGAACTCAAGGATCTTGGGTTCGACTCCCAGTAGGTGATCATTTCACTTTTCGGTACATAGGGTAAGAGTGCCTAAGAGCACGCGCAATCCAAGACTACGCATGTATATTATCTGTGAAATTGCAGAACGTGTAAGCATCATATACAGTGTGCTTTTGTTTTGTGAGAGTATCAGGTAAGTGTGCACAAAAAAATACTTTCTCTGGCTTGAGTAGTTTTTATGTTTCTCATTTCATCATCGTTTTCATGTAAGAATTGGTAATATTACTTATGTTGTACCAGCAAGCTCAATAGCATTTTGGGGTTATATGGGGGCTGTCAGTAAAGGTTAGGTTGTTATCTGAATGTGTGTTCACTGGGAATAATTCCCGCCTTTCGGAACTATATACAAAACATTGACATTACTCAAATATGTCACTTGACCCAAGAGTACGCATTGCATATCACCCCAAGAGTAGGCGCGCGTAGATGTTGACAGAAATTAAAGATTAGATTAGGAACGGTAAATCCAAAAGAGCTATTGCAGCAGAATATGGAATACACGAAGCCACTCTGAGAAAGATGATTAAGGCTGGGGCAGTTCAAGTGTCTTTAGGTCGCTTGCGACTAGAGTTTTCAAAAGACATGGAAACGCAACTGGCATAGCATGTCACTCACATGGATACATTATTTTACATATTAACCCTCAAGCAACTGAGGGCTATTGCATATCAGTTCGCAGAAGAGAATCATCTTAATTACCCATTTAATAAAACAACAAAACTTACCGGACAGAAATGGATACAGCTCTTTATTCAAAGACAAAACTTGAGTGTCAGACAACCAGAAAAGACAAGTTTAGTAAAGTTGTCAGGCTTCAATGTTGTTCAGGTTTAGAAGTTTCTGGATAATTAGGAAGAGTGTTTAAAAAATATGAGTTTACAGCCAGTAGAATATACAATATGGACGAGACGTGCTTGACGACTGTGCCCAACAAAGTTCCTAAAGTTGTTTTTTCAAGAAGACAGTAGGAAAGGTGGTATCTGGTGAAATAGGCCAACTGGTCACGGCTGTCTGCTGCTTCAGTGCAGCTGGCCACTATGTCCCGCCTCCGCTTATATATCCCCGTAAGTGCAGAAATTAGGAACTGCAAGATGGTGCCCCAGCGGATAGCTTGTTGATGGTGTCCGGCAGCGGATTCATTAATAGTGACATTTTTGTGAAATGGCTCGGCCATTTCAGAACTCACACCCAATCTTCCATAGACAATAAGGTTCTGCTGATAATGGATAATCATTCTTCACATATCAGTCTACCTGCTATCAAATTCTGCAGAGACCATGGCATAGTTCTTCTCAAACTAACCCCCCCGCCCATAGTAGTCGTAAAATCTACTTGATCGGGGCTCCGTTGGGCCACTTAAGACAGCGTATTTTCAGGAGTGTGATAACTATCAGGTGTCCAATATCGGGAAGGTAATTACCCAATTTAAAGTCGCTCAACTATTTGGCAGGGCGTATCAACGAGTAGCTTCATTGGATAAGACAACGAACAGCTTTGTTTGATGTTGCAGACCATCATCGGCATGGATGCGAACGCATACCATGAGTTGTGGGGAAGCTCGGACACAAACTCTAGGGGCGAGTCACTTTTACAATCCTTTATGAAATTTAATTTAGACATATTGAATAGAGGTAATAAACCAACCTTCGTTACAACACGGCATGAGGTAACAGTTTCGACTCAGTTTCTGGGTGAGTTTGTTAAGAACTGGGATGTGTCTGGGGACGTGAGTAGCTCAGACCACAGATATATCCGGTTTGACATCTCCAAAGTGGAAAGACAAACGGTATGGTACAGGGGCCCTCGCAAGGTGGACTGGAAAGCCTACAGGGCAGACCTAGCAGTGGAACTGCGGGGGTTTAAGAGTACCGTAGACAATTCAATAGACCTCGAGATTGCGGAAGCCCAAGTGCGAGACTCAATCACCTCGGACTATAACGCCAACTGTCCCCTGACAATGAGGGTGTCCACCAGGAGTGTCCCGTGGTGGAACGGGGACCTCAGGCAAAGAAGGACGTAGGTTCGTGAGCTATTTAACGTGGCCAAAAGGTCGGGGCCATGGGATGAATATAGACATGCACTAGCGACTCATAACAAAATACTAGGGATGCCAGGAAGGAGTCGTGGAGGAAGCACTGCGAGGAAGTGGAGAACACATCTAAAAGTGCTCGACTACACAAGATCCTGTCCAAGGGCATTCAGACCAACATAGGCTCCCTTAGAACATCCGCGGGAGGCTTTACAAGCTCAGGGGAGGAAACTATGTAAGTTTTTCTCCAGACGTACTTCCCCGGCTGTAACATAATAAACCAATCACCTCCGGACTGGAAACACTCAGAAATAGGTGCGCCGTACAAGTGGGCATCTAGAGTAGACTGGACAGTCGCTAAAGAGGTGGTTACTTGGAGCAAAATCAGATGGGCCATTAACAGCTTTAAGCCATACAAATCCCCAGGATTGGATGGAATAATGCCCATCACGCTCCAACAGGGGATAGATATAATGGCGCCAGCGCTTATCCTCATTATGAGGGCCAGCCTGGCTCTGTGGTACATTCCGAGGGCATGGAGACAGGCCAGGGTTGTATTCATTCCTAAACCTGGCCGTCCAACAGACCAGGCAAAGTCCCCGAAGACAATAAGTCTCATGTCCTTCTTGCTAAAAACAATGGAAAAACTGCTCGACCGGCCCATTAGCGGCGGTGTACTGGAAGCATATCCCTATACTGCGGACAATATGCATACAGAGCAAGAGTCTCAACAGAAACAGCACTGCACCAACTGGTGCTAAAACTGGAGAATAAGTTGGAGAACAGGGAGGTGGCGCTGGGGCTTTCCTAGACATAGAGGGGGCCTTCAGCAACACCTCATTCGGAACGGTACTGGCAGCAGTTAGGGAGCGTGGAATAGAGGAGACCTGCTGCAGGTGGATCGGTTCCATGCTCAGGGACGGGGCGGTGTTAACCTCACTCGCGGGAGGTACTTTGCTGGCGGGGATCGCGGCGGGGTGCCGCAGGGGAGCGTTCTCTCTCCCCTGCTCTGGTGCTTAGTCGTGGATGGCCTGCTAGGGAGGCTCTCGGGATGGGGGTATGAGGTACAGGGCTATGTGGACGACATTGTCATCATAGTCCGAGAAAAGGTTACAGTCAATGTGGGAGCGCATGCAGACAGCACTGAAAGTACAGCACTGAAAGTGGTGGAAAGGTGGACGGTTGGCCAAGGGCTTGGGGTGAGCCCCGAGAAAGCAACCGTCATACCGTTTACGAGGAGGAGGAAGTGGGAGATGCACAGAACTCTCACTCTTTATGGTAGAAACTTCCCAATGCCCAGTGAGGTAAAATATCTTGGGGTCGTATTGGACTCTAAGCTAATCTGGAATGGTCATGTTGAAAAAATACTGCGTAAGGCAGTTATGACGCTAGCCGTCACTAGGCGGCTATATGTAAAAACGTAGGGGCTAAGACCTAGTATGGCCCACTGGCTGTACACAAGGGTGGTCAGACCATCGTTAACATACGCGGCACTGATCTGGTGGCCTAAGCTGACACAATCCAGTGCCAAACAAAAAAATAGGCAAGATCCAAAGGATGGCTTGCCTGTGCCATGACGTCAACCCTAACAGCCGCCATGGAGGTGTTGCTGGATCTGCACCCCCCCCCCCCTCTACACCTAGTTATCATGGGAGAGGCCAGGCTAGGACTATACAGACTAGCCTGCAATGGCGGACTGAAGATCAACCCAGGCTTCAGGGGCCACTGCAAAATTCAGGAGATCGCAAAGGAGCCCATGCTTGAAATGATGTCAGACCTCGCGAGCCCGCGAATCTGCAGAAAAACAAATTTATAGTGGAATCCGCGACCGCAAACCGTGTCAGGAGGAGACGCCGGGCTTATCACGGGACGCGCTCGTCTGGTTCATGAACGAATCCGGCGGGGAGCGTAGAACGGGGGCAGGTGTTTATTCGGAAGGACCGAGGGTAAGTCATAGTATTTCCCTCGGAGCCCATGCAACGGTCTTTCAGGCCAAAATGTACGCCCTCCTGCATTGTGTGCGGAAGAAGAAGAGGTGGGGCTACACCAACAAGCGGATGCTCATAGCCACAGAGAGCCAGGCCCTAAGTAGCCCACGAGTAAATTCAAGGCTGGTAAGAGAGTGTCGAGAAGAGAGGAGCGACCTGGCTGGGCAGAATGAGGTTACCATCATCTGGGTGCCGGGTCACTCGGGGGTCAAAGGCAATGAAGTAGCTGGCAGTCTCGCGAAGACAGGGTCAGTAGAACCATTTGTGGGACCCGAACCGGTTCTGGGCGTGACAAAGAGCACGGCCAGATGAGGCATTAAGTACTGAGTTAGAAACAAAGACAATGTGTACTGAATAGACTGTCCAGCGCTCATATATGGGAAGTCAGTAATTGACGAACCCAGTTCAAATAGAGCTGTGGAGCTGCTGAATCTTAGCAGAGGACAGCTCAGAAACATAACAGGTTCTTGACGGGACATATGGCCGTCAAGAAACACCTGCATAAAATAGGGCGGTTCGAGGGGGACCTCGCATGCAGACTCTGCGGCGAGGGGGAGGAATCAGCCCAGCACATCTTGTGCGAGTGTAAAGCTCTGGACCGCAAAAGACAACAGATCTACGGTCAGTCTAGACCGGAGGCATAGCAATATAAACTTCACCCTACCAATCGCTGTGCAGACTAGTTCAATGCACAGTGATTTTGGAATGGATGGAGTAGAAAAGACTAAGGGCATGCACAAAATTTAACTTGACTGCTCAGTCAAAGGCACAAGCTTTAATGCAAATTGAACACAGGGCATGGGTTTTTTGCACTTACAATTGGTAGGGTGTTTAATGTACAAATAAAAATCAAGAATGCAGTATAAATCGGTTTATTTAAAATTATTGAGTTTATATAATGCTGATTGTAGTGAATTTACCAAATTTAATAAAAATATATCAAATAATTAATTATAGGTGTTTTGATGAATTGTACTTAAAGTACTTAGCTGATAGGTTCATCCATCGGCCGACGTCATCCAGACTTCTGCCATCGAGGAGGCAAGTCAAGGCTGCCTAGGTCAGAATGCTGCGGGGGCCTCCCTGTTCGGTATAACATATGCGTCCTCCCACAGGAGCAGCTTCATGATGACATAACACAGTGGAGGTTTCTTATAAAAGATGGGTGTGGCGTCTTCCTACAGGAGCAGCTTCATAATGACACAACAGAGTGGGTGTTTCTTAGAGATGGATGTTGCGTTCAAAACGACGCATTCATCTTCCCAAAAACGACGTATATATCTCCTGCAAAACGACGGATGCATCTACTCCAAAACGACGGGGCGGCTATTTAGGCATGCTGCCTTTTTTGATTAATTGTCTAAGTAACGACATGTTTTGAGCTTGACTTTTAAGTAAGAAGAGAGTGTGTCTCGTGGTCACAAGGGTTTTTAAAGGTTCCTTATCTTGAAATATATTCGATCAACGAACTGTCAGGTCTGCAGGTTCGTTCCTATTGAGTCATAATACGGTAGAGCAACTGACTACGAGCCTTCACATATCAGTCTACCTGCTATCAATTTCTGCAGAGACCATAGCATAGTTCTTCTCTGTCTACCCCACCCCCACCCCCCATAGTACGCGTAAACTTCAACCCCTCGATCGTGGCTTCGTTGGGCCACTTAAGACAGCGTATTTTCAGGAGTGTGATAACTGGCAGGTCTCCAACCCCGGGAAGACAATTACCCAATTTAAAGTCGCTCAACTATTTGGCACAGCGTATCACCGAGTAGCTTCATCGGATAAGACAACGAACAGCTTTATGAGCACCGGTATTTGGCCCTTCACTCCGAAAATATTTACAGACGAAGATTTTCGCCCTCCGCTGGTTACTAAAAAATCTATGCCACTAAATTCAGAATTGCTGCCCGAAACTGACATCGAAATAATTTACCAAGACGAAGAACCGAGAAAACACTTGAGTAGCCCAAGAACAGAAGTTATCCGAGTCCTTGTGGAACACTGTGAACAATTCAGTGCTCGGTATTGATGAGAATTCCGATAGTATCATCGTGCCTTCAACTCCATTCAACAGCGAAGATAATCTACCTAAAATGAAACATATTAAGAAAGGTATATCAAAAGAAAATGACGAAGGTGAGGAGCAATGCTTGACTGTGCAGAAAAATATAAATTGTCGAATTCAACCCCTAGCGGAGGTGACCTTCATTCCCTTAATTTGGAAAGGGAATGTAGGTCGAGTGGCACCTTTTCGCAAAGCTCTTTTAATTCTCTATTAGAGCAGCAATTTAAAAATCTAGTGATTAGTTTTTAGATATTGACTTTTAAAACTTCAAAATAGAAAATCTAAAATGATAGTACTTATTACGCGTTTACGCAATCGATTTAAACGATTTAGAAAAATTATGAAATCTCTGGTGGTCACTGGATATTTTTCAGTTTTGTTTTTTCGTGAATAAAGTGTATGCATGTATATATTGATATTCCTATTAAAGTGTTATATTTTTTTTATCAGAAAGCAATCAATTTGCATGAGCTCAAGTGAAGGTGTGGGCCATTACAAGTACCTACAAAAAATTTATGAGTCCGGCTTAAATTCACAAAGCTTTGGTATAAACATTGGGGAAATTACCGTACCTTCTGATACAGTCAAACGTTGGTATCGCAAATTCAGAGGGATAGGTCTTCTTGCAAAGGTGAACATGGCGCTTGCCTCCCATTACAGTCTCACTTAAGAACATGCTAAAGAAGGGCATGATATTGTGTGCATCATAAAACGCATTATGACCAGGCAGATAGCAGAAGAAACCCCATAGTCTAACTCTACAGTATAAAACATCCTATCAAACAGTTCGATATAAAAACAATTGTCGGCAAAATGTGTTACATGAATGTTAGCAAAGGACCAAAACAGGAACCATGTTTTGATTTGTTGGCGAGTTATGGACAGGTAGGTACAGAGCAGACTAGATCAACTTTGTTGACCGATTTGTTTACTGTTATCTTGGGTTCATCACTATGCTCCTGCGACCAAATCACAAAGTATAAAATAAAGAGACAGTGCTCCTTTTATGAAATCCATCAAATCATTTTCTCCTTTCTTGAAAACCTTTATTTTTAATTAAATATATCAAACCAAATGCACCTGCCTGTATTAAAAATAGTTGCAATAATGCAATAAGTTGATGAATCTCGATATTTTCGTTATACCTATAGAACCCGCTTCTATTGCAGTTATTGTCAATTAGTAATTTTATTATTACAATTACATAAACATACATCATTTTAAAGACGTCACGTGATTTTTAAAATAAATTTTGATCAACATACCCTAACATAGAAGAAAACAATCTATATATTAATATGGAACGATTTCACCAAATAGGACAACAACAGTAACAGTTGATGGAACGTACACAAACTAAAAGATGCAGAAGAACTAGTAAAGCTATGAAAGGAACCAATAAGATATAAGTCAACGGTGGAATATCTTCTTGGACTGACATGAAAAGCATACAATAGCTGCAGAAAAAGAACTGGTGAAAAGAAATTAAAACAAAACAAAAAACGTGGAATATACCAGAAATACTAAAGTTAATACAAGATTTTGAATGACAGGCGAAGAAAGGTTAGGAACAGAGATGCATACAGTATAAAAATAGAAACACATAAAAGGATGATACAACACCATATGAAAGCAAAAGAAACACAGGTGCCAAGAAATAGTGAAAAATCGAATATTATATATAAAAATAATAAAGATACGATATAAACCAGGAGAAAAACGTCAGCATAAATCACAACGAAGGAAATTTATTACCAGAAAATAATGATATTGTTAAACATTGGAAAGCGTGCCTAGAAGAGTTGTGTCATGTAGAGGAAATCAATTGTGAAGAAGAGTATATAAAGAAGAGATAAAATATAAAACCAGAAACATTTAAGAAAACTACCAAAAACTGATAGAAGGGAAAAGTACTTTTTTAGCTTATCCATGAATATCTCGCCTATGGAGGAATTCCAGAGTAGTCCCTTTTCAGCTGGAGTTTTTCCTATTGCTGCCAGATACCCTCCGGTAGCACTTTGTTGTTCACCATTAGTCTCACGAGCACTTTATTGACCGACCTTATGCGTTTTAACCTGTCACAAAGTGTGGAGGCTACAAATGAAATAAAAAGTGCTGCCGTCATGGTGGTGACGTTAATGCGACATAGAGCCATGACAAGGCGTCTTCGACCTCAGACTGTAATTATGATGATCTTCTTTCAGCATAATAATTACAATAATATAACATAATGACTTCATTTATTTTAAACAAAGTCACACTTTTGTGGTCAATTGCCCCTTTTTGTTGCTCCAGGACTTTAAGGCAGCAGCTGTATAATTGTAAGAAAGCCATATTTTTATAGAAATTTGTTGAGTTTAGTAATTGGTAAGACAGAAAACTCTGAAACAGTAGCAACTTAAAAAAATATACAAGCCGTCTCAGTTCGCGGAGAAGTTCATTTGGAATCGACTGTACTACGAGTTCGATTCCCGCTGGTGGCTTGGTGGTCGTGTATGTTAAGGTGGGGGTGGAATTAGTTAAGCAGGCAAAATGGGACAATTAATGGTCTATTTGTTAGGGGGCATCTAATCCATATTATTTTCAACATAAATACTAGTAAAGCAACAGCCACGTAACGTGGAACACATCGGTAAGATCAACGAAGTTAAGCAACGTCGGGGACGATCAGTACTTAGATGGGTAACCATCTGGGAACATCTTGTGCTGTTGAATGGGCTCGATAGGTAATAGTAAATCACTGAGTATATTTGCAAATCAAGTTGTCTTCAAGAAACAGCGACACTCAGGTTGAGAGTATTTACTTATCACTTAAGCTTAAGTGGGACACATTGGAATATAACAGGCCAACTATTTCAGTTTCATTACGTTTGTAGATTATATGTAACCGTAAGGTAACCTGTCTTCAAGTTTGAGATTCTCCACTTACCATAGAAGAAATAAATTAGTTATTAGAATTTAAGATACCAGTTCTTATATGTCTGAACTAAACAAACACTAGCTAGCAAGATGACAAAAGTACCAGGAAGGGGATTCGCTACCAACGTGCCTGCCGATAATTGTGATGAAGTCAGCCCAACATCTTTATTAACTACTAAGTGAGCGTACATCCAGTCATCCAGTTACAAAGAGCCCAGGATCCCTATGTATAACATCTACATACATATACGAACGGTGAATTAGACAAACTAGGGAGGAAGGGAAGTAACCGGAGGGTTGAACTGTCTCAACAAATTAATCATTCACTGGGAATAATTACTGATAATGGAGAATGATTATTGCCTGCTGCTGTTTTCTTAGAAAGCTATGAATGTGGCAATCACATTATAGAAGTCAGGGTTTCTGGGAAATCAAAATCCTAATTTTGTTACGCCATTAAGTTTCTGCTTACTGAGAAGTTAAGCTTACTTAATTAAAGTAGAGGTTATAGTAGTTGTGTCCTTTCCTTGCTGATTAAAAATTCCATATTAAATGCAGATATAGAAACTTTTGTCTGGCTTCACTAGTTTTTGTTTTTTTTCTTTCGGTTTTTTCGTCATCATCAGGCAGGAAATAATTAATTTTTTTATTCGCATTCATCACACTTATAAATAAAAATCTGTTATGTTAGGGTATTTTATTAAAAAAAACTCTTTAAAAATAAAAGTGAGAGACGACGTCTCTTAATAGTCTGCGTGTTGCGTGTCAATATTAATATGAAAATAAGATCACCTTATAACAAAAGTCTGGACGCAGCAAGTGCGTTATGGAAGTGAATTTTCATAAAAATCTTTTTAATAGCAAATATGTCTCTCTAATGCAAGCAGAAACATAATAATTTTTATTTTGTTAATTATATGTTAAATCTCTAATTAGAGATGTTATGTAAACTATATGCGAAAACTTAGACTCAGGTTTTCGTTATTTGAAATAAACAACCGTTTCCGTGGTAACCAATGTTATATTTTTGAAAAAAAAAAAGAAAACCACTGTGAAATTTTTATTCCTTAGAATAATCATATCGTGTTTCATATCGATGTAAAGAAGAAAAAATACCTCTTTAATAAAGCCACCACCAACTATGGTTTCCATTGAAAGAAACACAAGCTTATGTCATAACTCAAAAGTTACAGATCTTCTTAAAATTTGCATATTTTTGCTTTATTTAGAACATATTTATCTACACCTTTTTACTATACACCTTTTCAGTAAAACCAATACTAACCCAGGCAAATGCATTTAAAGAAATCGGCAAATATAAGTTTTTTCAAAATTTCTATTAATCCATGACATTTTTTATGAAGAAAAAAAAACAGTTCAAAATTACACTCATAAAACTGCGCTACTTTACCCATTTAACCGTCTCTGTATATGCAGTAGTTTACAAAATCCCTGTACTAAACATCGAAAAAACTCACCATACATATATATATATATATATATATATATATATATATATATATATATATATATATATAAACATATAAAAATTGAAACTGACCTCGGATATGTGTTCTAGGGGGCCTAATTAGGGCCCATTTGAAGAAATTTTTTTAAATTCAAAAGTTGGGATCTCCTCAATAGTGAGTTTTTTAAAGAAAATGCACCAATAACAACCATAACAACAATCATAATAATGGAATAACTAATTATCAAATAATATCAAAAGAGGCAGGTTATATATAACGAAAATACAGACTTACATGAAGTTATTACATTTTTACAACTACTTTTAATACAGGTAGACGTATTCGTCATTACAAAAGTGTATGCGGTTATTTAGTGTGGGTCTATCTTACGTATCGATAATATGTTTTTCAAATGTACATTTGTCAGCTGCAGATATATGTTTCTTTTGGTAATAAAACTTTTATATGTTTGGACAATGTAGACTGCGGTTGCGATGGCTAATTACCGATGCCAGGAAGCTGTTTCACCTCAACATCCTGAAAATTTTGCTGAACCCCTGTCTTCTTGTAAGTTGGGTAGAGATCTTCAACGTGCCCAACATCGTACGGGCACGAGGCCGACAGCTTTACGCCACTTCGGAAGGGCGGAACGTACAGACATTCAAGTTGCACAAATACAATGCCACAACCTCGGTTCATGTTAATTTTACACTATGTACTTTGTGGGGGGAGCCCTCAAATCATCTGGTGATTCACTGTCCTGCGATAAACTTGATAACATACTGGCTTTAACGTCAATAAAAAAATTATTGAAATCATCTCCTTTTAAAGTTATCTCGGGATTCCTTATCTTATTATCACTTAATTTTTCAGTCTCTGTTTTGATGACTTTTCAGACTGCTCTTTGCTTGATTTGGCTGTTTTCGATATAATCAGAATTATATGCCCTTTTTTCTTCATCAACAATTCTAAAATACCACAATTTAAAACTGTTATAGGCTTGATAGAAGGTACCGTCCCCTGTCACATGTGCAACAATTCGTAAAGCGTCCGATGTGTTTCTCATTATCAGTTTTTCATTATTTTTCACTGAATAGAAAAGTTTATATTTATCGGTAACATTAAGTAGCTTTTTTTTACAGGAAAACATGCATTAAAAGCTGGCATACATCTTGACTGAAACAAATCGTAACATTGTTATGCAGATAAACGTCCCTCACTGTCATCCCATGTTTTACTAGATTAGACATTTTTTCCTTCCTCAGCACTCGTCCGCGGCTTTGCCGCCCCGATAGCACTGCAACCTTCGACTTATTGTGCATTAGATTAGACATTGATAAACTGTAAAATATTCTGAATATTTTTATTCCTCATCAATATCACACACTTTTCTTTTTTTGTACTTTGACCAGGCAAGCTAGAAATTTGCACAAAATGATCGCCCATTTGCAAGGTGACTGTCTTTACCTCGAAATTGTCTAGTTTCATATTTGTTACCAATGTTATCAACGCATCTAGTGCTGGTCAATCTGGATGGTTCAGTTGTTATTATCTCCAAGCTGAACAACAAAATAAGATCACGAAAACTCTCACTTTCCTCAGGATCTCTCAAATCAACGTTAAAATCTCCAATTAGGGTAATCCTCTTGTTGCTTCCAACACACAAAAAACCTGGTTGAGCCTATTAAAAAAATATCAGGATATCCCGCTGGTGATCTGTAAACTGATATAATGATTAAATTTTTGCAGTGAATTTCAACTGCTGCTAGCTCAATGTATATTTCTTTCGACAAGTGTTTAATTGTCTCGATTTCTGTGAATCTGGTCCCATCCTTGTCTTCAACCAACGCTCCATCATGCATATGCTGTTTCCTACAGAAAATACTGGTCAGATTAAACCCTCAGATTAAACCTTTTTATGTCAAAACTCTTTACACCCTTCTGAGATACGAAATGCTCCGTTATACACAGGGCATCTATGTTATTATCCTTTAAATAGGATTCGAAACGATTCATTTTATTGCCTATGCCATTAATATTTAAATTCAAAAGTACAAAAACATCCCCGCACTTACCCCGTATTGTGTCCTCTTCATTGTTTTTTTTAATCTAAAAAGCTAAACTGTTTTACCACAACACCATTGGGCCATGTCTGCGGTTTGTTTAAAACTTCCATTAACGATAGATCTGCACCCACCTTAAACGAAATACCGTCGGCTTCTTCCCTTTCTGGTAGAATTTCTACTGAAAACTTATTATTTGGAAATTTTTCTTGCAAGTAATTTTTTATATTTTCTGATGTGGCACTTGACTCCACCCTGTCCACATATAACCAAGCTTGTGACGAAGTCTATATTTTCAGAACAGCTGTATGTACTGGAAACGGCTGTTCGAAAATAAATATCATATATTTCATACAAATAAAAATTCCACGCAGTAAAAATTATTATCTTAATCATTAACATTTCTTAAAAGTACGCATTTCCGAATTATCGCGGCGGTGTAAAAACATATCTGCAGAGATAAGGATAAGGTATCTTCCACCGATTAAGATGTTTCAGCCGGGGACTGCAGACAGAGACAATTTAACTACTGAGGTAGATAGTTGACCATTTGCCGTAGCGTGTTGAAGAATATTTGGTAGTAAATTACATTCAAAAAGTTAGAGTCAATTTATAGAAGTGGTAGAGGAACGCCAGTACACCGTACCCTCTTACCCGTGATTGTGAGAGACAAGTCCGTGGCGCAATAAATCTATCTGACGCCGTCGAGGTAAGAATATTTTGGTTTTGCCTTATTTGATATAATTGTAGCGAATTTTCGGATATTTTCTCTCAGTCCCCACGTGCCTACCCGTCGACGTCGAGGCCACGAGATTTAGCGCCGTTCCCCTACATAATCCCATCCCCTCATCGTCAGCGTGTCTTAATACTTCTGGAAGGTGATGCTGTATCTAACACATACCTTCTAAGGGTATTAATTACGACGGTTCCAAGTCGACTCTGGTCTGGACGCTGTAGTACACAAGCAGGCCAAGGTCGAGTTGGTACACGACAATATCCTTTCGCAGGGTGCCCCCCTGCAACCCTCCCGTTCCATATCGACGCCCTGACGTCGAGGCGTTGGATCTCTTGTTGTCGACTCCGTCGGGTAGGCGCATTTTTGCTATTTGAGGAGCGCGTCTCCAATTGACCCATTTAACGGCTGCATCCACGGGTTGTAAACCACCGCACTCGAGGTTTCCGTCCGCGTGACTCCCGCATTTTCTTTCCGTGGGGAATAAGTGGTTTCGTTGGTCCGTCACCAGCAATACGACTTGTCTTAGAGTATGTTAGAGCGATAGGTACATTTTATATTGTGAGCATACCAGTGCGTTGTAAAACCTTATAATGTAATAAATAGAGTGGAAACTACGTTCAGTCTATTTCTTAATCTTAAATAAATCTGCTACACCCTTATAAACTTTCGGAAGGTCAGGTAAATACCGGGGGAGCGATTAAAGCCCGCGACCCCGGAGGTATCTATACGGCCTGCTACACCACAGGCTGCCGGACCCTCTCCACGGAGCTATCCAGGCACTCCGGTCACGTCAGTGGTCGGAGTCTTGTGACGAGATCGCAGACACCCTCGTAGGGAGTAAACCCTCTAAAATCTGGCGCCCGGGACCGTTCCTGTAAATCCATTGATCCGTTTTACCGTACAATTCACCCCGAAAGTCAGGCCTCGTTACAAAATGGCGCCCGAGCAGTTTAGCCGAGCAGGGAGCCGTAACTAATAAACTGACCATTCCGTATTGATACCGTCCCGTTACATTACCGTTCCGTTGCGATATAGTTCCGTTACATATTATTGAATAAAAAGCCGATCGTTCCGTGTTGATACCGTCCCGTTCTAATACCGTCCCGTTCCGATACAGTTTTGTTACATATTATTAAATAAAAAAGCTAACCGTTCCGTGGTAATACCGTCCCGTTACAATACCGTCCCGTTCCGATATCGTTCCGTTACATATTATTAAATAAAATAGCTAACTGTTCCGTATTAATACCGTTCCGTTCCAATACCGCCCCGTTCCGATATCGTTCCGTTGCAAGTTATTTAACAAAAACCGTCACCGTTATGTCCACACCGCAAGAAAATGTCCCAAACTGGAAGGTACAGTTTGACGGAAATTCCGACCCAGCTGCCTTCCTAGAACGTTTGGAGGAAATACGCATATATTCAGGCGTCAGCAGCGACCGTCTCTTATCCGCCCTCCCACAATGGTTAGATGGACCAGCCCTGTTGTGGTACCGCAACAACCGTGGCATGTGGAAGCGATGGGAGGATTTCCTGACTGATTTCCGTCAGTTCTACTTCCCAGTTAACTATTTGGTGGACATAGAAACGGAAATAAGCCGGAGGCTCCAGCTACCGGATGAGCCGGTCATAAGGTATGCCACCGACCTCCAAACGCTTATCAGGAGACATGGGAATATGTCCCCGGAAAAGAAGCTAACATGGCTTAGAAGAAATCTTCTGCCTCAATACCGCCAAATGCTGTGGAATTGTGACATTCCGGACATTAGAACATTCATAGAGAAGGTTAAGTCCGTCGAATCCCTCGTCCAAGAAACCCGTGGTAACCAGCGTTGGGCCGGGTTATCGACGAGGCCACAGTCAAACCATGCTCCGTACTACTCTCCCCCACCGAGCCCCACCGCCAGGGCAACACCGCCAGCACCTGATAGTCGACGCCGCACGTTTATACCAGCCTCCAGGAGAGCTAACCCAAATGAGGTACAAGCCGGAAACAACACCTATAGAGCAGTGAGATTTGCTCCTACTTGCTGGCGATGCGGCCAACCTGGGCACATGAGAGGCCAGTGTCAAGCGCCGTCAGCCAGGTTGTTTTGCTCGCGCTGCGGGCGTCCCGACACCCTGTCGAGAGAATGTCCTTGCTTATCCGATCAGGGAAACTATTAAGGGACTGCGCCGGACCGAGGACCCCGCAGTTTCCGTCACACGAACCCTCGGAAACAAGCGTCGTAACAGACAACCGACCGTTTATGGCGATAAGCATCGTCGAAGAGACCTTCGAGGCGCTGGTGGACACCGGGGCCACGCGCTCATTCGTGGGTGGCAAAGTGGCTGAGTATTGCCACTCGAAAGGCATGCCCGCGATCCCCATAGGCGACGTGGCCACCCGGGTCGCCGACGGCAATGCCATCAACATCAGACAGGCTTACGACCTGGTGATGAGGATTGGCTCACGGACTATCAGGCGCCGCATGCTATATTTACCCACATTGCCAGTCGATATTCTCTTCGGAATGGACGTGCTAAAGGAACACGGGTTTGAGATAGACCTCCGTACCGCTCAGTGCCGACTAAATGGAGAATTGATACCGCCCACCGTCGCAGATTGCACAGAGCTTACGACTGGGGAACAAGTATCAACAGAAGGCCCTTCCTTGCCACACCTATCTGCCGTCGAACAGCAGGAGCTGCAGCGATTCCTAGCTGAGGAGTTACCAGCTTTTGCAGATATCAAAGGCCCTACTCACCTGGCACAACACCATATACGGCTTGCTAAGACTACGCCTATCAAGCAAAGGTATAGACCCCGTAACCCGAAAATGCAGGAAATAATTAATGAAGAGGTGGATAGAATGTTAGCGGAAGGCATCATAGAGCCGTCGTCTAGCCCCTGGAGCTCGCCAATCGTGATTGTCAAAAAGAAAGATGGTACCCCACGCTTCTGCGTAGACTTCCGCAAAGTTAATGAGGTATCGGTTAAGGATGCGTATCCCCTCCCGTACATCTCGGCCATATTAGACAAACTGAGGCGAGCTAAGTATATCACCACCCTAGACCTGCGGCAGGGATACTGGCAGATACCGTTGACGCCGGAAAGTCGACCGATCACGGCGTTCACCGTCCCCGGAAGAGGCTTATTCCAGTTCAGGGTAATGTGCTTCGGTCTCCACTCGGCCAGCGCGACGTTCCAACGCCTACTAGATAGGATCATAACTCCTGACATGGACGACATCGCGTTCGCCTATTTGGACGACGTGATTGTGTTGGGAGAGACCTTCGAACAGCACCTGAACAACCTCCGGGAAGTATTCCGCCGACTCCGTAACGCTAACCTACAGCTAAACCCAGACAAGTGCCACTTTTGCCGCCGTTCCCTCACATATTTAGGACACCTGGTGAACGAGGTGGGAATACACACCGATCCAGATAAAGTGGCGGCGATCCGCGCTATGCCCCCGCCGAACAACGTCCGTAGCCTACGTAGGTTTTTGGGAGTCTGCTCTTGGTACCGAAGGTTCCTGAAGGACTTTTCGCAAGTAGCAGCGCCACTAACCAGGCTCCTAAAGAAGAAGGAGAAATGGAGTTGGACCGTACACCAACAACAGGCATTCGACGACCTAAAGACTGGACTCACCGAGGCCCCAGTGTTAGCGTGCCCAGACTTTACGAAGCGCTTCACGTTGCAAACCGACGCTTCCAACGACGGACTGGGCGTAGCGCTGACGCAAAACCTGGAAGAGGGGGAACGGGTAATAGCGTATGCTAGCCGTACTCTGACCGGCCCAGAAAAGAATTACTCCGTAACAGAAAAAGAATGTCTGGCCATAGTGTGGGGCATAGAAAAGATGCGGCCGTATCTGGAAGGCTATAGCTTCACCGTAATAACCGACCATATGTCCCTCCGGTGGCTACAGTCAATCCATAGTCCTTCAGGAAGGTTGGCATGCTGGAGTGTGTTCCTCCAGCAATACGATTTCGCCATAAAATACAGGAAAGGCGCCATGAACCGGGTGGCCGACGCGTTATCGCGAAACGCGTTACCGGCTACGGATACGCCGGAGGAACATGCTTGCTTCAGCCGAGAAGATACCCAATGCACGTGGTTTATAAACAAAATCACCGAGGTGCAGAAGAATCCCGACGCGTTTCCGGACTACCGGGTGGAAGGGGGGAAGTTCTATAGGCACTTCTGGGACTCCAACGAGTTCGCCGAACCTGAAGTATACAACCCGTGGAAAATATGCGTCCCGAAAAACTTCAGGTCAAGGGTACTGGAACAAAACCATGATGCACCCACCGCGGGGCATTTAGGAATCGCCAAGACCATAGCGCGCATAACCCACAACTACTACTGGCCCGGCATGTTCCGAGACATCGCGCGTTATGTCCGGCAGTGTGATCGTTGCCAAAGGTACAAGGTATCACAACAACAACTTCCTGGGAAAATGCAGCCGTTTGTCAGCAAGGGGCCATGGGAGGTCGTGAGTATAGATCTGGTAGGACCACTACCCCGATCCAAGAAGGGTAACTGCTACCTGGTCGTCATGCACGATAGGTTCACTAAGTGGGTAGAAGCGAAACCGTTGCGAAAATCGTCGGCTAAAGCCGTTGCCGACGTGCTCTTCGAACAGGTTATGATGCGCTTCGGGACCCCACGAATAGTTATTAGCGACAATGGCCCCCAATTCACCGGTCGCATATTTAAAGGGTTGCTCAAAGAAATGGGCATCAAACACCGTTTAACACCCCCGTATACACCCCAAGCGAACCCCGTGGAGAGAAGCAACCGCACGCTAAAGACCATGATATCGCTGTTTTGTGACAGCGAACAGGCCAGATGGGATGAGAGATTGCCCGAGCTAGTGTTCGCCATAAACACCGCTAAACAGCAGTCGACCGGCTTCTCTCCGGCGTTCCTCAATTTTGGGCGGGAATTGTCGGCACCGAACATGACACCGACCACCGAACCAGCAGACGGAGACGACGCCATCGTGGACGCTCCCCAAATCAACCGCCAATTGAATCGAGTGGAGAAGTTGCAAGAGACCTTCGAACTCGTGAAGATCAACCTCGATAGGGCCTTTTCTCAGCAGAGCGGCCATTACAACCTGAGGCGTCGCGACTGGCGATGTGCCGTAGGTGACCGCGTCCTACGGGTAGATCGTCCACTGTCTTCGGCACCCCGGGGCTTTGCGGCAAAATTGGCCCCGAAATATACGGGACCGTACACCGTGAGCAAAGTCGTGTCGCGGGTGGTCTACGATCTGAAAGACGAAGCGGGTAAGAGGTATCACAATATCCACATCAAAGACCTTAAACCGTACCACCCGCCGTCTCCGCTGTTCCCGGTCGACATGAGGAGGAACCCCGTCCGTCAACTACGTAGTGCAGGTGAACCCCAGCCCAGGTCTCCAGGACACCACCCGGCATATACCAAGAGGCGTCGACCACAAGGAAGGCACCGTGTCACTCCAAACCTTGGGACGCAACCGCCAGCAAACGTTGTCGTAAGTGACCGACCCCAATGTACACTGCTACACAATAGCTAGTATTAATTTTACAATAGGTTAAGGTTTAGTTGGTAGAGTAAATTTTTTTTTTGGAAAATTGCAATGTTTTGTTAGTTGTAGGTAGGTGACGGCCAACAAGTCGGTAGGGATAAAATATTTGTATGCAAATATTTTTCTGTACGAAGGGGGGCGTGTGACGAAGTCTATATTTTCAGAACAGCTGTTCGAAAATAAATATAATATATTTCATACAAATAAAAATTCCACGCAGTAAAAATTATTATCTTAATCATTAACATTTCTTAAAAGTACGCATTTCCGAATTATCGCGGCGGTGTAAAAACATATCTGCAGAGATAAGGATAAGGTATCTTCCACCGATTAAGATGTTTCAGCCGGGGACTGCAGACAGAGAGAATTTAACTACTGAGGTAGATAGTTGACCATTTGCCGTAGCGTGTTGAAGAATATTTGGTAGTAAATTACATTCAAAAAGTTAGAGTCAATTTATAGAAGTGGTAGAGGAACGCCAGTACACTGTACCCTCTTACCCGTGATTGTGAGAGACAAGTCCGTGGCGCAATAAATCTATCTGACGCCGTCGAGGTAAGAATATTTTGGTTTTGCCTTATTTGATATAATTGTAGCGAATTTTCGGATATTTTCTCTCAGTCCCCACGTGCCTACCCGTCGACGTCGAGGCCACGAGATTTAGCGCCGTTCCCCTACATAATCCTATCCCCTCATCGTCAGCGTGTCTTAATACTTCTGGAAGGTGATGCTGTATCTAACACAGACCTTCTAAGGGTATTAATTACGACGGTTCCAAGTCGACTCTGGTCTGGACGCTGTAGTACACAAGCAGGCCAAGGTCGAGTTGGTACACGACAATATCCTTTCGCAGGGTGCCCCCCTGCAACCCTCCCGTTCCATATCGACGCCCTGACGTCGAGGCGTTGGATCTCTTGTTGTCGACTCCGTCGGATAGGCGCATTTTTGCTATTTGAGGAGCGCGTCTCCAATTGACCCATTTAACGGCTGCATCCACGGGTTGTAAACCACCGCACTCGAGGTTTCCGTCCGCGTGACTCCCGCATTTTCTTTCCGTGGGGAATAAGTGGTTTCGTTGGTCCGTCACCAGCAATACGACTTGTCTTAGAGTATGTTAGAGCGATAGGTACATTTTATATTGTGAGCATACCAGTACGTTGTAAAACCTTATAATGTAATAAATAGAGTGGAAACTACGTTCAGTCTATTTCTTAATCTTAAATAAATCTGCTACACCCTTATAAACTTTCGGAAGGTCAGGTAAATACCGGGGGAGCGATTAAAGCCCGCTACCCCGGAGGTATCTATACGGCCTGCTACACCACAGGCTGCCGGACCCTCTCCACGGAGCTATCCAGGCACTCCGGTCACGTCAGTGGTCGGAGTCTTGTGACGAGGTCGCAGACACCCTCGTAGGGAGTAAACCCTCTAAAATCTGGCGCCCGGGACCGTTCCTGTAAATCCATTGATCCGTTTTACCGTACAATTCACCCCGAAAGTCAGGCCTCGTTACAAGCTCTGCGTGCTACACTGATAACACAGGCATTTTTTGGAAACGCCGAAATGTCACAATCGTCTGTTATATTAATACTATTGTCTTCTGCCTCTTCTGTTGGATTATATTATGGGTTGTGCCTGAGTCAATGCTAACCTTGTCAGCAGACTTCACCAAATTCTCATTCACACAAAAATTTTAAATTGTTTCTTTCTCTGCGAAGTTTTCGCACTGGTAA
The DNA here is from genome assembly GCA_964006375.1 of Tillus elongatus. NCBI lineage: Eukaryota > Metazoa > Arthropoda > Insecta > Coleoptera > Cleridae > Tillus > Tillus elongatus. The sequence goes on from OZ023266.1 coordinate 92,853,451, forward strand.
CGCCACGGTTTGAGTTGTCTACATCACTTTTGGAACTATCCTTATTTAACAACTTAATGATTAGAGTTTTGTCACTTACTTGTTTTTCCATTTCAGGTAGAAGTCTCTCTGTTGACTTTAACTTCACTTGGGTAACTTGTAATTCATTTTGTAGCCGAAGAGCAGGTAAACAAACTTGTAGGTTAGGAGTCATACCTGCCCTTTGCACTGAATGCATATAAATTTCTTGTTCCTAGTAATATATTCTCTCAATGCATCACTTATTGTTACACCCTTTGGAACACATTTTGACAATACAGAGTCTATTAAATATTCTTTTCTAAGTTTTAACAATTCCCCAGCAAAATCACCACTGGTACCCATTGTTGCCATTATTATACGTATAATTGTGCCTGTACAAGTAGGTTTTCTGAATATTGGAAAGTCAAATAATTATTATTAATTATTATTTCTAACTTTCTAATAGTCAAATCTAAGAAATATATAGGTACCATTGATAGTATCTTTTTCTTAAGCAAATTGGATATTTTTATAAAGGTCATTTATAAAATTTTAAATTAATTTAATTTTGTAGTGCCACCTCGAAAACACTCAAAAATAACATATACATATATGTACCAAACTAGGGTCCGTTTAAATTGTTATATATGGTTTCTTAAAAATTGTGGGTAGGCGTTAAATGCAAAATAAAAACTCATTATTAAATTGCCGAGCTATCCCATAATCTTTAAGATAATATTAATATTACCTTACCGTTACAAAAACTGAATATATATATATATATATATATATATATATATATATATATATATTTGTGTGTGTGTGTATACGAGCGAAACTCAAAAAATACTAAATTGATTTGAACGAAACTTGGCACATATTTTCATTTTGTTGAGACTAGGGACCAGTTCGTTACACAGTCCGATCGGACTAGTTTTTCTAAAAAAATTGTATCTCAAAAAATAACAAGTTATTTTGATGAATTTTGGTAGTTATGTTGCCCTGGTAAAGATCTTACTATGTACCAAAATTCAACTTTTTAGGTTTATAAAAAATTCAGTCATTAAAATTTGAAGCATTTAATAAAAATTCGCTACCATAACGTACTTGCTGCGTCCCGATTTTTTAAAATATATTGGTAAATAATTTAAAAAACGGACTACCTGTACACATGCTTTTATTTTGCATATAAATCTTATCATTAAATGTATAAATGTAAAATAGTTTTGTTTTAAACATTCGTTAAAAAGGTTCATTCTTTGTGGTCTTTTTATGACATTTGCGCTAATTTTTGTTAAAATGTTTTCTAATAAGCATAAGCATTCTCTAGTTGGCATTTTAGAATACATACTATAAACATCAACCAGAACTAATTAGCTGTTTGGAGAAATAATTATGTTATTTTAATTTGGTGTTACTTCATTGCTGTGTCTAAACTTTTACTATACTAGTTATAAATGGCTTGTCGTATTATCAATTTATTGACTACAAAGGGATATTTTTAATTTTTTTAAGTTCTTTTGTCATAGAGTATACCTTTATAAACTCAGATCAGCTGTGGCATGAATCCGACTATCTAATTAAAACAAACCATTATTTAATATATTTGTAACATATATTATACATAAATTTTATCTTCCTGCACCCTACCATATGAACTTTAACTATGTCAAATCTTGCACTTCTCCGTGCGCGCAATGTGCTTAAAAAGGGGTATGTTTTTTTCTTCACGTATTAACGTATAGATTATTTCCGTAACAGGTACAAATGCAACTTTTGAACTTACTTTATTTTATGATTTACATGATTGTATATTTCACAGTGAATGAATCAATAAATAAATATCTTAGTTTCTCGACATTTTTGGGTACAAAATTTAGATTTTAATGTTTTGATATTTTGCGGTCTCCTAGCCCAAAATAATTTACTTTCCGCAATGAAATTAAATTAATTGTGTTTACCAAGAAACATTTTAAGCCTTCTGACCTCTTTTGGCCTCCTAAAGATACTTTTTTTAATACTCATTATTCAATTTTCCCTCAAGCTATAACTTGAAATACGGTAAGTACGGTAGTCTTTATAAAGTTAACTTTTGTACCTTGTGATTCCAATTAAATAACGTTGTTATTTTCGATACGATTAAAAAGTTTCGAAAGAAAATCTATTTTTTCCATTTTTCCATGGAAAACAAGTAGAATTTATCTTAGTAAAAAATGGGGAGACCTGCCAGATTTAATTAGAATCAATTATTTATTTTTTGAGTTATCGGTGTAAGCATAAAAATTTAAACTGACCCTAGCATGGGTCTAGGAATCCGATTTCGTGCTTATATAAAGAAATTTTCTGAGATTCTTGAAGTCACGGTTTTTTTCATCACCGATTATTTCTTGCAAAAATTCCCTAAAACTGCTAAAACTGAATTTTATATTTTCTTGATTCCTAGAAAGTGTACTTATACAGAACAGACACAGTTGTAAAAATAATTCTATTCAATTTTTTTCAGATAAATATAAAAGGGGTACCTATATAGTTTCCACATTCTTGACGATGGCATTGTATAATTCACATGTAAGTATTTTTGATGTTTCGTAATTCTTATCTTTAACAAAGCCTAAATTTGCGGAACTACTTTAAATTTTCAGATTAATCTTTTTTGCTGCGCTTCATCGCTGAAACAAATTCCATAAAACATCTAACAGTACCTTTAATCGCTCAATAAAGCACTCCACTAAAAGAGACAACAGCAATGAGAGACCGAGTTATTCCCACAGTAAATAAAATAAACATGGGATCGTTGAGAGCTAAGTGCTCAAGGAGATTTGTAAACCGTTTAAAAATCTGCGTGTATTCCCCAGCGGAAAGACCAGGCTGAACTTTCCACAATAAGCCCTCCAGTTTCCAAACCAGAAATACGGACAGTTATCATAGCAACCGAGCACGCTCGACTCAATTCTGTCCATCTTCCTCTAGCTCGTTTGTTTACCGTTACTGTGTTTCTCTTCCCATTAAACGGCTTACTGCGATCATTGCTAACTACCTAAGCCGATTAGCTGGTAACTATGACTACCGCACTCACTACTACTGACAACTGCTAACTGTCCAAATGTTGCAGATATTTTCACCACAGTATCTCTGATATAACAGATGTTTGATTGCTGGTTTTTCTAACAGTTTTACGTTTCAATTACTTGTTGATAAGAAGAAAATCTGATTTATAAAAAGTGCCGACGCAGCAAGTGTGTTATGAAAATGGATTTTAAAGAAGCACACTTATTAAAGAAATGAATATTTAGAAAATAATTATAAATTTCTACGAAAATTTACTAAAAGGACAAAGGAGGAAATGTATTTAAGTTTATAATAAAAGTGTGGACACAATCTGTCAAATTTGGTAGATAGTGTAATCTTTATAGTATTATAAACCATGTACCGAATTCCATTAAAATAACTTTATTATTTTCAGAGATACAAAAGAAACTTAAAATTTTCCGAAATACTGTTTTGATTTACCTGGCCAACGATATTATCCAAGCAATTTACGCAAAAATACACCTGCCAAGATAGAAATATACTGGCAAAAAAAAAATGAAAATTTGCAAAATTCGCAAAAAAAACTGATTTAGAAGTTTTTCTTACAAAAAACAGCTGTTTTTTTTTACAAAGTTGACTATAAAAGTAATTAGCTAAAAATCATACATTTTTAGTGACTTTTCTTACAAAAATTTACTAATGACGAGATCCCGACTTTTGAATTTTGAATATTTTTTTTCAAATGAGCACTAATTAGGCCCCCCAAAACACATATCCGGGGTCAGTTTCAATTTATATATATATATATATATATATATATATATATATATATATATATATATATATATATATATATATATATATATATATATACAGGAATGTTGCACTACACTGTAATCACTTTTGAATGTACACGTTATTTGTTTGCTGTACTTTCTGTGATTTTTTATTTGTTTACGTGAACAGCAGTTTGGAACCTTCCTAGTTCATCATCAGCGCACTACGACTTCGACGTGACGCCTGCATCTTCAGCTTCTATTGGTCGGTTTACAGTTGTTTGATTGGCTGTGTTTTCCGCCTGTGTCGATTCTATCGGTTTCCTGTTTTCATTATTGTGGTATGATAGTTTCTATGGCATTTATTAAGTTCTGTTTAAATGTTTGCACTTGGATTTGTTCTGGGATTAATTGTCTTTTAAACAAACAAGCAATAAGAAACAATTAATCCCAGAACAAATCCAAGTACAAACATTTAAACAAACCTTAATAAATGCCATCCAAATAGAGAAATTATCATACCACAATAATGAAAACAGGAAACCGATACAATCGACACAAACCGAAAACACAGCCAATCAAAAAATTGTAAACGGACCAATAGAAGCTGAACATGCAGACGTCATGTACAACTTAAGGCATAGAGCACACACGAACGATCAGCGTCAGTAGCGTGCTGATGATGAACCAGGAAGGTTTAAAACGGCAGTCACGTAAACAAATAAAAAAATCACAGAAAGTACAGGAAACAAATACAGTGTGTGTGTGTGTGTGTGTGTGTGTGTTTATATATATATATATATATATATATATATATATATATATATATATATATATATATATATATATATATATTTCCGGAGATTAATTATTTTACGAAAGAAATATATATATATATATATATATATATATATATATATATATATATATATATATATATATATATATATATTTCTTTCGTAAAATAATTAATATCTCCGGAAATAAGAGAGTAAGGGCAATCAAATTTGGTACGCGTGTTTATATTATAAAGAGTGAACCGTGTACCAACATTTAGGGATGTAAATTTAAATACAAAAGAGTTATGAGCATCTAAAGAAAAATAAATTGGGGGTTTCCTCAAAAAGTCAAATTCGCGATTGGAAACGTAAAATTTGACAACACTTAGGCAAAGAACCTGAAACAAATACGGATTGTAGAAAGAAAATGTCGCAAGAAGAGTGTTCTGCAAACTCTTAAGTTTCAGCTTCAACCGTCATTGTCCTTCATTTTACTAAAATGTTTACAGAAAATTCATTTAAAATAGATCCTTTCTCTGATGCTTTGGCGGTAGTTTTAGTTAAGTTGATGGTTTAACGGTCTATGATTTTTAGCCAATTTTCGTAGAAAAAATTCGTTAATGAAGAGACCGCGACTTTTGAATTTACATATCGTAGAGCTATTACAAAGATTAAGTTACACATTTCCACTAGTGCGATATCGCATGTACATTAATATCACAAATATGTTGATTGGGATTTCTACAGCAAAGCTAAATATAATTGTTATTATACAAGATACGAGAAAAAATTGTAAAATTAAATTATAGGGTGTCTAGAGCTGCATCTTATAAAATTATCACAGTGTGTTCCATAAGTCGTTGGTGATCTCGAAAATTTTTTTTTCGAACATCCTTATATTATCGCATTTTTGCATTTTTTATCGAAGTATGATGCATGTTTGTAGGAAAAACAATCGAGACGCAGTAAGTGCGTTTTGGTAGCGAATTTTCATTAAATGCTTCAAATTTCACTAACTCAATTTGCTATTACCCTAAGATTTGTTAGCTAGGAAACCAGTTTTCTCGGAAACATTTTAAGTTTATTTTCGGATTTTTTTTACATTGTTAAACAATAGGTTATTTTGATAAAATAGGATACATTGTTTCTACTGTATAGGCTATACAAGTAATCAGATTGATGCCTGCTTTCATTAGAAACATAATTGCTAGTAAAAACATTTTTATGAAAATTGACTTCCATAACGCACTTGCTCAGTCTAGACTTTTATTTCATTCTATGATAATAAAAATATTTAAAAAAATACGACCTAATCTTTGACGGAGATTCGAACCTGCGTTAAGAAAGCAATTACAATTTATTTTCAGTAAAGACCGGGGGTTGAGGCACTTCTAAAGTATGGAATACATTGAGTAAAAGCTAAATGAATTTTTTTTAGGGAAAATCCTCGAGCACGTTGATATAATTTGATAAAAGCCTATCATTTAATGATATATTGCGCATTTTCAATACATATGTCTGAAATCTGTTTCGAAAAATAAATTCCAATAATTAAGCAGGCAGCATTCAATAATGGTTACTCTAAAAATATAATAGATATGATAATAAGACAGAAAATAAAACAAATTAGCACTTAATTTAATTTATCCAAATATTAGAGACCAAAAATATAACAGATATATGTTTCGATTACTTATTTTAGAAACGTTTCAGAAAACATTTCAAAAATTTTAAATGGGTGTCAGGACAAATACAAAATTAGCTTTCAAATCTTACAACACTACGCGTAATTTACTTACTATTTAACGTGAAAGGGAATTTATGTTATTTGACTAAAGACCATATTTCTGAACTTAGAAATAACCACGCTGACAAATCTACATTTGAAAAACTTATTATCGATACTTAACATAACTCTACAGTAAATAACCGCATAGAGTCACTGCATTTTTGTATTGGCAAAAGCAAACTTAGCTTCTTTTGATGCTTTACAGATGAAAAAGCACATACACGACTACAACTACCTTTTGAATTTTCGTAGAAAAAAATCCACTAACGAGGAGGTCCCGGCTTTTGAATTTTGAAAAAAGGTCTTCACTTGAGTGCGAACTAGGATTCCTAGGATATGGATTCGGGGCCAGTTTATATATATATATATATATATATATATATATATATATATGTATATATATATATATATATATATATATATATATATATATATATATATATATATATATATATATATATATATATATATATATATGGATATGGTACACCGAAATTTGGCAGGTACCTTCCTCTGTAAGTATGGCTTGGATAAGTTTTCGGTGCAGCAATCGATGCTTGATGTGTATGAGAGCATTTATATTTCTAGAGCAATAAAAAACCAAAGTCTCTTAAACGACCTGCGCCACTGATCTCAAGCCGTCTCTTTGCGCTCTGTTTTTGAAGCAAATAAACATTTCTAAAGCTGCCAGGTAAAGTAATAAAGAAAGTTCAATAACCTCGTCCGCCAATAAAGATACATTACACAGAAAATGTGCCTGCGATTTAAATCTCTCTCTTGGTATCGTTCTTTGGCCAAGAATCAATATGAATAGATGATGTTGTAGTAGAAATTAGTTAGAATTTTTCATTCTCTGATGACGCAAACTTTGTTAGTGAAACGATAGTTAGGTCTTTAAATATATGTGTTATGGTGATTTGGGTTCTCCAAGTGTACTTAATTTGCACACAGGTGTTAAAAGACATAGCAACAGCAAGTTCCACTTGGATTCATGTTTTAAGCTAAAACGTTTCGGTTAAGTGCGTATAGAGCACGAAATAGACAACCAACTGAGTGAAAGTCACAAAAGGCATAAGGAGTTGATGCGGAAAAGTGGCTTATTATTATAAAATCGCGTTTTCTGGACGTAACTCGCTTTTTGGGAGGACATGAACTTAGTTTTAGAGGACATCATGAAGAAAAAACCAGTGCAAATCAAGGTACCTAACTATGTAGGCCTATTAAATTTGCTTGCATCGATCCAGTTCTCAGTAATCACCTTGAACAAAATAAGTTTTTTCGGGGAACTTTCAGTTCACGGGCGGATTCAGAAGTGTTCGGACGTCTGATCGTAGCGTGAAAATTTTAAGTGCGTTCTTAGTGAAAACAAATAAGTATTATGAGCCTTAATAAAGACATTAAAGTTGATCCACCAGATAAGGCCAAAGAACATGACACATGGATGGACATAGAAGACGATACGGTGACAAAAAAAACAGGAATAGGAGAAGAAAATGAACAGATACACTCAAATACACAATCACAAAATAGAAACCTATTATTAAAAAATCCACAGATTACACATAATACACAGACACAAATTACACTACCACATAATATTAGAAGGGAACAGGTAAGCGAAGAATTATTAATTAATCCAGTAATTTTAAATCAAAATTCTTTCCACAACTCTCAATTAATATCGCAGTCGGGTTTATCAGCTCTTGGCAGCACGGGCTTATCACAAGAAAAAGAGAAGGTCACGGAAGAAACAAACCAAAATATAAATAATCAATTATTCCCAAAACAAAAATATTTATATCGAACAGCTGATACAGGGCCATACATAGTCTACGTACAAAATAAAAACGGAAATGTAGGTCGGTTGCATAGAATAGGAGTAGCAAGGTTAATTAGGAATTGCGAGCCAGATATACAGGACTCTATCAATTGTATAGCTAGTGTAGGCATTAATAAATTAAAAATTGAATTTTCAACCGCATCTAGCGCCAATAAATTAATAAATTCAAAGGAACTATCCAACAAGGATTACGAAGCATACATGCCCCAATATTTAGCAAGAAGGCAAGGTATAATTAAACACGTCGATGTGGATATTTCAGAAACAGAGTTAAAAGAACTTATTAAACCAAGATATGGCAACATTGTAGAAGTGTTAGACGTTCGGCGTATGAATCGTAGAGTGTTTCAAGACGGGAAGTTGAACTTTATTCCTACACAAACAATATTAGTGTCATTCAAAGGTAAAGTACTGCCTACACAGATAGTTATAGAAAAATTAATATTTGATGTAGAGCCTTATGTACAACGAGTTGTACAATGTCTAAAATGCTTAAGATACGGTCACATTAGCGCGCAATGTAAGGGTCGCGAGAGATGCAAGAGATGCGGTGGTGAACATGACAACAAAAATTGCACATCACAGGAACCGCCAAAATGTGTTGTTTGCACAGGAGAACACGAAGCCACAAACCGACAACTTTGCCCAGAATTTAGTAGACAAAAAAATATAAAAATTATTATGGGTAAAGAAAATGTTTCATACAAGGAAGCTATTAGGAAATACGAGTCTAGTTATTCAGGCGTTTTAAAAACGGTGCAAGGATCATCAAATACCAGTGGCGATAGCAAGACCGGACACTATTTTACACAAATGAAAAGAAAACGAGCAACCGTCTCCACACCAGAGGGAAGTATAAGTCCAACGTTAGAAGCGCATAGACAAATTATACATTTCCCACCACTTCCATCTAAACCCATTCAGAATCCTTATTCTCCACAATACTCCAGGAAAAGGTTAGGTAATAGCAGTGATTCTAATTTTAATTCATGCACAGTTTTGTTACATAGTTTAAGAGACTTGGTAAATAATCAAAATAAAACATTTTCATATGAAGAGTTAAGGGAAAAGGTTAAATTTATATTAAGTCAAAATTCACACCCATTATAATGCAATGGAATGCACGGTCAGTGGTTTCAAATAAAGGTGAATTTGAGAAATTTATTTTTGATTATGACGTAACGGTAGCATTGATATGCGAGACGTGGCTAAAAAATAATGTAAATTTTAGAATAAAAGGGTTTAACACAATCCGAAAAGACAGAGACGATGGATGGGGTGGAGTAGCCATCCTGATAAAAAATAGTTTATTTTTTACTGAATTATCAAATTTTCATAATATTAGTGGAGTTATGTGTATAGGTGCAAAAATTAAGTTAAATAAATGCAAAAGCATAAATTTTTATTCATTATATGTTAAGCCCAATTTAAGCATAACAAAAGAGGAGTGGGAAGATTTCTTTTCCAGTTTGGAAAAACCATTCGTTGTAGGGGGGGACTTTAACAGTCATAATTTTGCCTGGGGTTGCAACTGGAATGATAGCAAAGGAAATAATCTTTTGGCTGCGGTAGAGGATAGTCATTTGGTTTTTCTAAATTCAGGTGAAGAGACACTTGTTCGCTGTCCTGGCTCAAGTAATATGTCGGCCGTTGACTTGACCATAGTTTCGGCTGACATAGCCGCGGATTTTGAGTGGAGCGTAAATGAAGACACATTAGGGTCAGATCATTATGCTATTGTGTATAAAATAAATTGTAGTATCTCAAATACCACTTACAATAATAACAAGGAACACATTCCAAATACGCAAAGGCGAAGTCAATTTAATTTGAGAAGGGCAGACTGGCAACTGTTTTCTTTAGTGATATCCGAGGAAACCGAAGATATCGAAAATGTTGAATATAATAATTTTATTTCAAAAATCGAAAGCGCCGCAAATAAATCGATACCACTGAAGAGGGTATTTGCAAGTCAGTTCTTTTCAAAGGTGTGGTGGAATTCAGAATGTAAATTAGCAATATCTAATAAAAAGGCAGCATATAGAAGATATAAAAACAATCCCACGAAAGACAATTATGAACAATATAATAGATCAGTGGCCATCACTAAAAGAACTATACTAAACAGCAAAAGAATTACCTGGAGGGATTTTTGCCAAAAATTGAATAGAAACACCCCAATAAAAGAAGTATGGTCACATATAAGGAAGATAAGTAGTACGTTATCAACACCCCGGAGTACTTTGACTACCGAAGCAATAGCAGAAGAGCTACTAAATAAATTGGCACCATCCTGGGTACCGCAGCTTCAAGAGATTGATCAACACACAATACCAAGCACAGAAGGGCACCCACTCTCAAAAAAGTTCACCATTGACGAATTACAGAAGGCCGTCCAAGATAAGAAATTATCGACTCCAGGATTTGACAACATTCACTATGCAATGCTAAGCAACTTACCACTAGAACAGAAGCATATCCTTCTTAAGATAATTAATGATATATGGAAGAGTGGTAATATACCACAATCCTGGAAAACGCACATAATGATTACGTTTTTGAAAGCCGGGCGAGACCCACAACTCTTAAATTCGTACCGGACAATATCCTTGGCTTCCTGTGTACTTAAGACACTCGAAAGAATGATTAAACACCGATTAGTGAGGTGGTTAGAATTAAATGACAAGATTCCAAATACGCAACTAGGCTTTAGAAGAGGGTATTCAACGGAAGAAAGTGTCGCCCATTTAGTAACAGACATTAACACTTCCTTTACCAGCAAAAAGTCTGTAACAGCCGCCTTCATAGACATAGAGAGTGCATACGACAACGTGTGCTTAAACATATTGACCCAAAGAATGTGCAGCATTGGTATACCCAGTAGTTTTGCTCATAGGATAGTACGCCTATATGAAAACCGCATCATTTACTTACAAGTAAAGGACAAACTGGTAGGACCAAGATTATTGAATAAAGGCTTACCTCAAGGGTGTATACTGAGTCCAGTACTTTATTTAATTTACACAATCCCCATTGACCAGATCATAGGCAACGAAGTAAACGTATTGCAATACGCAGACGATATATGTCTATATGTCAAAAAATGCGAAGTAAATGAAGGCTTCAGTAAACTTAATGATGCAATGAATAGTTTGAATAACTGGACGGAAGCTAATGGTCTAAGTATATCAGCCTATAAAAGCAAAGTATGTGTATTCAACAAAAAACACGCTAATCCAACATCCAGTGTTGTTTTAGGCGATAAGATTCTACCAGTACATAACACGGTAACATTTTTAGGCATAGTTCTGGATAGAAAACTCCTGTGGAAAGATCACATAAGCACTATTATAGCAAGAACCGAAAAGGGGATAAACATATTAAGAGTACTAGCTGGCAAAGCCTGGGGTGCAGATCCAGATATCGCATTAATGATATATAGATCGTTCATCAGATCAATAATAGATTATGGATCCATTTTGTATAACCAAGCAGCAAAAACTCATCTTAAAAAGCTCGAAGTTGTCCAGAACAAATGCTTGAGAACTTGCATAGGCGCCCTAAACAGCACACCAATTTGTAGCCTGTTAGCCGAGTGTTCCGAATCGCCAATCAACATTCGAAGGTCGATGCTGTCCACCAGGTTTTTATTGAAAATACATGCCAAACAAAGCAGTCTCATTAACAAGATATGCAATCTAAATGTTCTAGACCTTACACACCCATACTGGAAAAATAAGAAAGCTCCAGCATTGGTAGAAGAATATAGAGATATACTAATAAAGCTGCAAGATGACATATGGGTTGACAAATACAACAGCATTTATAGACTACCAGAGAAAATTCCAGACACACCCATTATATTTCTGACAGACTATTCAATATTTCCGATAGAAGTGAGAAACAGACTATTTGATTTTGATTTGGAAAATATGGTACCAGACAATTACATCCTGTTTACAGACGCCTCCAAGTTAGAGAAGAAAGTAGCATTGGCCATATGGGACCCACAAAAAGATCTTAGTAAAAATATGCAAATAAAAGAACTGTTTCCTATATGCACTGCAGAGTTCATAGCTATAATAGAAGCATTAGATATTGCTAAGACCATTGACCATACCAACTTTGTAATTGTAACAGACAGTAAAAGTACACTTGAAAAGCTAGCCAAGTTAAATGTGACTTCACAGTGTAACTATTTGCATGAGATTTACACACGGAGGATTAATACCTTACATAAACAAAATAAAAAAGTAACTTTGATTTGGGTTAAGGGACACTGTGGAATCGCAGGTAACGAGATTGCCGACAAACAGGCAAAAGAAGCATTGACTAGCGGCGTTATGTTAGATTACAAATATTTTTACAAGGATGTATACTCCTATGTGACATCACTGCACCAAAAAGAATGGCATGATCAATTTATTAGAGATACGAATGGGGCATATTATAGGAGTATACAACCTACAATACCTAAAAAACCATGGTTCATCAAAAGCAACCTTAGCAGGCAAGAAATTAAAATTATATGTAGACTTAGGTTTAATCATGCCCTTGTACCAAAACATCTATTTAAATTAAGGTTAGCTGATAGTCCGCTTTGTGGATGTGGTGAATTGGGTGACCCAGAGCACACCCTGCTGAATTGCAGCTTATCCGCAGCGTATATAACAACATTTGTAGACAAGGTTTGTGGGCTAAAAAGTGTACAAATACCATTTAATTTGCCGCAACTACTAGAATCCAAAAACATTATAATATATAAATTAATCACCAACCATGTCAAATATCTAAAAATAAAGATATAGATATACGTAGTGAATATTTAGTTTTAGGGGTAGGTGTGTGTATGAGGAGTGGGTACAGATGTGTGTACGTGTGGGTGCTTGTGTGAGTTGGAAACAATCTAATCAAATTAATTTAAGATCACTATATGTATAGTTATATAAGGCACCTAATGTCTGTCCTAGTGTAATACCTTTACTTACCGTGGCCCTTCTGTGTTGTGGTAGATAAGTTGCTCTGACAGGCCCCAGGGCATGAAGATGTGTGTTCCCTGTCTGATATCCCTCAATAAAAATGATAAGGAAAAAATACTAATAGTTATGGCAATAATAGATGGTAAAATATGTAGTAGGTAATAAGTTTGTTAAAGTAGGTGTTGGGTAATGTGTAAAGTATAGTGATCTCATACACAGTTTGCTACACCCAATGAGGGTAGATATTAATTAACGGCGACATAGAAAAATCGAACGACAGTAATTGTGCGAATGGTTAACCTAAACCGCAGCCAGAAAAACCGAACAATGAATGAATGAATGAAGGGGAACTTTAAATAGAATAACATTGTTATGGACGAGACGACAGACGTAACAAACTCCTATTTGTTATCAACTGTGTTGAGATATGTAACAAAAGATGGCCTTATTCAAGAAATATTTGCCGGTTTCACTTGTGTAACATCTGATCGATCAGTTGAGGCTTTGTACGACATTGTATGTGATGTTTTAAACACCTACAAATGTGACCAGAAATTAATTGCTCAAAGCTGTGATGGCGCAGCAGTGACGTCGGGACATTTGGGAGGTTTCCAGGCAAAGGCAAAGGAAACATTTAGGAACTCGGTGTTTGCCTATTGTTTCGCACACCGCCTAAATTTTGTTCTTTCTCAGTCGGTGAGCCAAATTAAAGATTGCAAGTTTTTCTTTGCATCGTTGATCGGAATGGTCGCATTTTTTCGAAATCTACCAAAAGGACCCCAGCGTTTGATAAACAAATAAACAAACGACTTCCAAATTGACGCCAATATTATTTTAAATCAAACTACTAACTTTCGATTTTCTATCTAAGAAATGTGGCCACCATAATCCATTGCTTCCCCTATTTGAAACCCACCGCACGCCTCTGGTTTCCAGGTAAGCGAAAGTTGAAGACGATCATCTGTCTTGTTTAAAGAATTAGGGTGTTTTTCGATCTCGATCGCTTCGTAGATAATGCTAGCTTGAAAATTGTAAACTGGGGCTATGGTTTTGACATTGTCGAAGTTTATTTTGTGTCCTGTATGAATATGATGATATTATGCCAGTGCTGATTGGGGGTCCGATTTTCTAACTTACAGTAAGACTGTGTTCATATATTATTTGTGCATACTTCTTATATAAGTCCGGGAACAGTTAGAATAAGGAATTTTGTAACCACCATGGCATTTGTTTGGAATAGTAACCTGGAAGTTTTTACTACACTTGGTAGTGTTTGTTCTGTTGCGAGATTGCTTTAATATTATGGTTTCTAAAAATTCAGCTGATCTTGTTGGTGACACCTTTAATATAAGGTGGAACGGCTTTGCGCTGTTAAACCACGGTTACATCTCTCTCAGGTCTAGGGTTGAACACACTGAGACCTTAGAGGCAATACGCAGTTAGGAGTATTATAGGCAGATTGAGGCTCTGTGAGCGAACTACAATAACCCATATACGAATATCTGGTTATTCTTTGTATTTAATATACAGGGCGTTCCGAGCTCCTGCGGCACTATATTATTTCAGTTTTTTTAAGAATAGTGATTTGTAGAAAATAATTAGTATATTTGAAACACCATTCAATTTTTTCTAAAAAATATATACTTGTTGTAAGTCGCTAAAATGCACAATTTTAAAGAAAACCGAGTCTAAAGTTAGTGTCGAAAATGTATAGATTGCTCTACAACAGATTAAGCGAAACTGTAAGTTTTCGCCCAAACAGACATTATGGACGACCGGTGGTTCGAACTCGTCAGCAGCCGAAAGCGGTATTAAATATTGTTGAAGATGTTCCAACCACAAGTATCCGCCGTATATCTGCCAATGTTATATTGAGTCAGGGTACTGTGCTTAACATTTCACGGAAACAAGTATTATACCAGTACCATTTTTCTTCAGTCCAAAACTTACTGCCAGGTGATATTTTAGCAAGAACAAATAATGTTTGTGGATTCAACTTAAATAAAAATAGACATGATCAACTTTTTGTAAGTAAAATTCTATTCACTGCTGAGGCAATATTTACGAGAAGAGAAATTTTCAACCACAAAAATTGTCACATGTGAGTTGAAGAAAACCCAAACAGTACGAGAGTGAGTCACTATCTGCACGAATTTACATTAAACGTTAGATTTGATATAGTTAAAGATAGCGTTGTAGGACCATTTGAAGTTCCAGCAGCACTGAATGGACAGGATTACTTAGATTTTCTCCAGCATAATTTATTGGATCTGCTAGATGATGTTTAAATACAATGTTTCATTTGTGGTACTTACATGATCACGCCCCTGGCCACTATCCCATAGCAGTACAAAATTGTTTGAATAACACATTCCCCCATGGATGGATCGGACGAGGAAGTGAACATCCATACGCAGTCCAGATTTGAATCGTTTGTATTTGTATTTCTGGGGCTATATTAAGAGACTAGTTATATTTTTCGATGTTTAGTTTTATGTCGTTTTCGTTTTCAGTTGTTATAAGAAGCAATAGATTTTTTAACCAATTTGTTATAATTCATGTATTATTTTCCAAACTTAAGATATATTTTGAACTCAGTTTTCACTAAAATGATGTATTTTAGTGTCACTGAAATGGTGCATTTTAGCGACTTGAAACAAGTAAACCATTACTAAAGAAAACTGAATGCTGTTTGAAAATTATTAGTAATTTCTAAAAATTACTATTCTTAAATAACTACATTATTTATGAGTAAAACTAACATAATCAGTAATGACATTGATGTAGAAATGATTATTAAGCAGTAAATTTAAAAGAATATGAAAAAAATTTGGAATTATTTATTAACAAAAAAAAACTCCACTTTAACAAACAAAATTATAGTTAACTTTTTCAAACAGTTTATCTTACCTGCCTACATAGTCTTCAGGATAGGGAACAATGATACCATCTGGGCTAGGTCTAGGTGAGTTGCCCACCCAGAAGAAAGCGTCAGGACCTGTACCGTCGTAAGCAAATCCCTTGATAAAAATGGTGCTTTCATCCACAGCGTACGCCGTTCCTCGGATACCGTGAGCAAACTCCTGCAGAGTACCTATGAGACGACCATAGTATGGTTCCTGATGCTTTACACATAATCCTGGAAAAAGTAATACCTTGTGATAATGCTACTTTGACTTCAACATGCATTGACTTTAATTTTTATTTTAAACTGATCAAGACAAAAGAGACACATACCGCAGGGTTTATACGAGTAATATCGAGGCCCTTTCTAATAAAAGTATAATCTCATTTTTCTTATCGGAACGTAATAGGCCGAGAAAGATAAAATGAAAAGTAAGCAAATTGAAAACATGATCATACAGCAAGTAAAAACCTGTAGATGTAAAAAAATAGTAAATAAATCAAAAACTACTTGAAGCGAGGACAGGCTGATAAAGCTTACTAGTAAGTGATAAGACTCCAATATAAACCGGGAACACAAAGTAAATTCATAAAAAACAACAATGTAAATTTATTACTTATAAAGGAAGACATGGTGAAACCCTGGAAAGCATATCTAGCACAATTGAGTAGGAAACACAATTAATTTTGAAGGAAGTATATGAAAAAGTTGGTGAATACAAACCTAGATGATCTGGATCAGCCAATTGCCAGAAGGGAGTTCAAAAAGTAAACAGATTAAACCAAAAAGTCTGGACGCAGCAAGTGCGCTATGGTAGTGAATTTTCATTAAAATGTTTTTAATAGCAAATATGTTTTTTTGTATGTATGTATATAGCATCTCGATTTTTTCATGAAATAATATAAACGAAAACCTCTCTGAACGCATTAGACTCCGATTTTTGTTGGTAAAAACACAGTATCACAATTTTTTATATGTGTCAAAAATGTAAAAAGTTGCAAAACAATTGAATTAACTCGAAAACAAACATGCATTACAATTCGATGGGAAAATGCAGGAATGCAATAATATAAGGGGTGTTCGATTTAAAAAAGAAAATTTGTATCTCCAGCGACTTATGGGCCACCTGCAATTCTGGAAATATTTTTTATACGATGCCGTTCAAATTTCAGCTATTCAAATTTGAAGCATTTAATGAAAATTCGCTACCATAACGCATTTGCTGCGTCCCTAATTTCTTTTCTCACAGACATGCATCATATTTCAATGGACAATGCAAAAATTCAATAAAATAAGGCGTATTCGGTTAAAAAAAAAGAAAATTTGTATCACCAACGACACTGTGACTGCAGAAATATTTTTTTAAGATGTAGCTCAGGACATCCTATAATCAACGTACACAAGCTCTTCTCGTATCCTGTAGAATAAGTAAGCATCAGAGAAAGGGTTTATTTGAAATGGATTTTCTGGAAACATTTTAGTAAAATGACGCTTGAAGCTGAAACTTAAGGGCTTGTCTCTTCCAAATTTTTCTCTACGTAGCTTGTATTTGGCTTCAGGTTCTTTGCCTTAGAGTTGCCAATTTTGACGTTTCAATCGCGACTTTGGCGTTTTAAGAGGACTTACCAAATTTTCAAAGTAATTTTTCTGGCATTTCTGGACCTTCTTGGGCCAAAAAAACTTAGTCTTTGTCTGTAACATACATAGCATTTTGTTATCAACACAAAATATTTTACTTTTGGGTCATCAGTAGCACCCAACATTTTTTTCTTTAAATGCCTATACCATTTTAGTGGATTTTATTTAAAAAATCGATTATGAGGAGATCTGTGTTTATATATATATATATATATATATATATATATATATATATATATATATATATATATATATATATATATATATATATATATAACACCGATAACTCCAAAAAGAATGGACCGATTTCGATAAAATTTGGTAGGTGCTTTCCTTTTGCAAGTGGCTTGGATAAGTTCGTGAGCCAGGCAAATTGCGCCAGTTCTTCCTGCAAAATGTTGGGTTTTCTTTCGGAAAATTTTTGCATCTCCAAAAATAACAAAGCTATGGCAACCAAAGTTGGTACTTAGGTTAACACTATTAAACTTACCATACGTGCCATTCCGATCTGTAAGTTGAATGAAAAAAATTATAGACAGTTAAAAAATATTTTGGGTGCCACTGATGAACAGATAAATGCACAAAACCAAAATATTTTGTGTGAATCACAAGATCTATTGTATATTACAGACAAAGTAGGTTTTCTCGGCGCAAAATGTCTAGAAATAATAGAAAAGTTACTTTAAAATTTTAATAGTTCAATTTCTGGACGGAGAATCTGAAACAAATACGGGCTATGTAAAGCAAACGTCATAATAAATGTGTTTTACAAAGCCTTAAGTTACAACGTCAACCATCATCGTCCTTCATTTTACTAACATATTTGCAGACAATTCATTTCAAATAGACCCCTTCTCTGATCAATTGGTAGCAGTTTCAGTTATAGAGGGAACCTCGGTGGTTCAGGGGTAAGAACGTGTCCGTCTTAATCGAAGGGTACTGGGTTCGATTCCAGGGTACTCCTTTCATATTTTCAGTACAAACCGTAACATTAACATCAACCGAGGTTCTAGCATTGTATTTGAGCAAGTTGAATGTCTGCACGTTCCGCCCTTCAGAGGGAGCGTAAAGCCGTCGGTCCCGTGTCCATGCGATGTTGGGCACGTTAATGATCCCTACCTTTCTTACAGAAAGGCAAAGGTTCGGCAAAATTTCCAGGATAGTGAGGTGAAACTGCTCCCTGGCGTCGGTGAATGGCCATAGTCGCGGAAATAGGCCGACGTTAAAGAAACAAAAACACACACAAACACAGCTATTGAGTTTGTGGTTTAATAGTCTATACTTTTTCACGAATTTTAGTAGCAAAAATTGTTATTGAGAAGACCGCGGCATTAAAATTTTTAAAATATTTATTCAAAGAAGTGCGAACTAGGCGCCTCAGGGGTCAATTTCAGTTTTTACATGTTAAAATATATACAGGCTGGTGCATTTATACTGTAAAGCTCAATATATCGGTTATTATACAAGATACAGGAAAATATTTTGAAAGTTATTTGTATTGTGTTTTGAGCTGTATCTTATAAATTATGTTGACAATCACAGGTGGCCCATAAATCGTTGGTAATACAAGTTTTCTTTTTTTTTTTTAATGGAACAGTCCATTTATTGTAGCATCATTGCATTTTCCATCCCATTTTAATACATACTTGTAAGGGGAAAACATTTATATCGCCCGTAATTTTCGAGTTATTTCAATTGTTTTTAACTTTTTACATTTTGGAACATATAAAGAATTGTGATACAGCGTTTTTACCAATGGAATTCGGAGTCACATAAAAAGGCGCATTTATGAAGGTTTTCAATTATATTTACCAGTAGATAGGAGAGTCTCATGAAAGTGAAGTATTCAGAGAGGTTTTAGTTTAATATTATTTATCGAAAAAATCAAGATGACGAATACAGAGCGCTCTCAAATAGTGCCTGAATTTGGAAATATTGGAACTGCCGTAACTCAATGTTCTCAAAGTGAACAATTCCCTATACCTATAGATTCTAGTTTTATAAATATTTTTCTCCTCTTTTTTAAACTTGGTTACAGATTAGGCATATAATCTGAATTTTATGTATTCTTTAGGCAAAATTTTTGTAAAAAAAATAGTCCATTTACGCAGATTTTTTGTATTTCCGTAGAAATCATTGTTTGTAAGATTTTTGTGACATTTTGGTAATAAATGTTTAATGAGTTATTGTAAAAAAAATATTTTCGGATTTTCGTGAAAAAATTGTTTGCAAATTTTCATGTAACTTTTTTTGGTAGTTCCGTCGGAAAGCTTTTAATCAATAATTTTATCTGGCTAGGTGGGTAAATAGCTTGAACAGGTTCGTTGGCCAGAAAAATCGGACCAGTTTTTTTGGGAATATCTTAAGTATATGTTTGGAAAATTTCTGTACTTTTTCAAATAATAAAGTTATTTTTATGAAGTATGGTACATTGTTTTTACTATGTAGGTTATACTGGTAACCAAATTTGATGCCTGCCTTAATTAAATTAATAAATATTAAAAATATTTTAATGAAAATTCACTACTATAACGCACTTGCTGCATCCATACTTTTTTTTTCACCCAATACGTTTTAATTTCGCCACATAGTTTACTTTTTGTGACATAAACCAGCGTACGAAATTTGGCTGCCATTACTTTTTATTTCCGGATATATGAAAATTTGTCGAGAGAAAACACAAAATTTTCCGGGAAAAACTGGACCGATTCTCCTGGCCAACGAAGTTACCAAGCTATTTGCAAAAACAAGGTACCCACCAAATTTGATCTCAATCGGACCATTATTTTATGAGTTATCGGTGTGATACATATATATATATATATATATATATATATATATATATATATATATATATATATATATATATATATATATATATAATTCAAACGGACCCTGGATATGGGTTCCAGGGGACTTAGTTAGCGCTCATTTGGTGACACTTTTTGAAAATTAAAAAGTCGATATCTCATTAGTGAACTTTTTAAAGAAAATTCACTAAAAACTGGTGTAGACAAATGGGCGGCCAAAGTTTGTGAAAAAAAAGAGGAGAACTTTTATGACAAATTCTGAGACAATGGTTTTTTACAATATTTTTTCACAAACATATATTTGTAAAAAGGAAAGTGGCAGGCCAAGAGAAAAAAGCCTTTGACAAACCAGGCCAGTTTATGGCAGAAGCTACAATGAAGTAAACAAAACTACAGAAGAAAAAGTAATTTTTGCTACGGCAAGACGACATCGCCTTTAAACTGTAATAATAAATATTAAAAAGTCGAAACACAACAACAGTGTCACAGCGAGGAATTTTCATAATGCAACTTACTTTATCTCCTAAGCCTAAGCATATAATTAAACCGGTTTAAACTTATTTATGTTAAGCTTAAGTAACTGATTTTATAAAGAATTCACTCCAAGGCATCTGAACTTTTTGTCAATTCAATACGAAATATCAATCAAATTGTGTGCCATTCCGTAGGTTAAAAACACTGACAACAATTAAATCATTTAACGTATTTATCTTTCTTTATTTTATTTAACCTTATGGCGGAGAGTAATGTCCTTTCTTAACAAGAAAAATTATGATTCGCGCTATTTTCTAAGTTCTGTTGAATTTTGTTTAGAAAAAACTTGGATTAAGATTTTTCAACAAAACTGAATTTTGGAACATTGCATCTGCAGTTCAATGGCAAAATGTGAGTTAAATTTCGTGAAAATAAATCGACGGGTTTCAAAGATATAGCGTTTTAGAAAATAAAGTTTGCAATTTGTCATGGAAATACTTGACTCTAAGAACTGGCCAATGAACAAGCCCTCCGAAAAGAAATTTCAGTTGTCATGGAATAAATCGGAGGTCTCTAAGAGGCGTAGAAGCTTAACAAACCACGTTGTATATATATATATATATATATATATATATATATACATATATATATATATATATATATATATATATATATATATATATATATATATATACACAGTGTCTGCCAAACTCGATGACCTATTAGAAGTATCTGTATCTAGATAACGTGAAAATGTAGGAATCTAAAATTAAGGTTATGGTCATATTGAGAGCCGTGGTCTTCAGCGTAAAAATATCTTTAACAATGCGGTGTTGCCAGATCCTTTCTTATCAAATACCAACTCTGATTTTTCTAATAGAACACCTATATATTATGACATTTTTACATTTCAATGAGCACTCTGGAAGTTTTTCGTATAACCCATCTTTTACTTATCCTGAGCCGTTTAGGAAATAAAATAATTTTTTAAGAAATTTGGCAACTAGCATCTCTTAATAAAAAATTCTTTTCTACCAGCATAGCTGGAGGCCTGATTTTTGGGTGGTTATTCTTTATTATGTTGCTCTATCATAAAATTTTATGCGAATTAAGTTGATGCATGCATACAGGTGTCCACTATGTAATAGACTTTTTGTAGAACATTAAAAGACAAATATGGGGAAATTTAAAATGGAACATCCTGTATTCTATAGTGAAACTCTAAGAATCAGTTAGTTCTCTATCTAAAAGTATAATGTGATGTTATACATATCTTTAGCGGTTCTGAACTCATTAGAAAAAAAAACAGAATAATGCAAGTGGCAAGCAAGAAACAACTATTTATTTGAGTAGTTCACGCAAAAAAGTTATATTTTATTTACTTGTTGAATATGATACCACTTTAAAATAAAATAATAGGAAGCAATAACTTAGCATTCTAAGATAAAGTAATTAACCCATATTCTAGAATAAATAAAACAATAACAACAATAAACAAAAAAATCACTAACTGAATTATTTGTAACGCCTTAAACACTTTTTAACACATTAAAATAAAACAACAAAAAGTAAACATAACAAAAGGAAAGACTTAATAACTAAATTGTTCAAAACGTCTTCCACTATCTCTCAAACATTGAAGAATTTGTTTCTCCACGTGGCCTGTTATTGCTGGTTGTATCTCACAGGCCTCTAAAGACAAGAGTGCTTCTCTAACTCGATTTTGAAGTTATTTCTTAGTATAAATGGGGGTAAGGTAAACACGTTGTTTTATTCTACCCCACAGATAATAATCAGTGGGATTAGGTCTGGCGACGTTGGGCGCCAAACCCGTGGAGCTGATCGACGAATCCAAAGATCTGAGAACATCTCTGACAGTTCACTGGTAACTTCATTTGTGCAGTGAGCGGGTGCACCATCTAGTTGATACCAACAATCCGCAGCATTTCAGTATTTAATTCGTTGGGAAAGTCAGATACTGTGGTCCGTAATATTTCGAGATATTTCTCAGAATTTATATACTCATAAAACGAAAATTTTATTTTATCGTTCATCAATAAACAGAATACATTACAACCGAATTTGTGTTGAAATTTCCTTCATTTAACAAAGTATGGATTTTTTGTAGCCCACTAATGTGAATTTCTTCTCTTAAATATGTCTTCTCTGGTAAATGTACTTTCAACGGTCCAAATAATTTTTTTCAGAAAATGTTGATCTTGTGTACGAAATAAAATCATTTCGCATAATTCAACACGCTTTGGGAGATCACTAGGTTCGATTGCTTATAGTGTCACAAATTTATAATTATGCTTTTTATGGGTGTGCAGAATTCTCACTATCGATTTGTAAGATATTCCCAAATCATTCTCAGCAGAATTAATTGACGCCTGAGGATATGCAGAAAAATATGACTGGACATTTATTTCATTGTCCTCGTTACCTGTTACAGGTTTAATTTGCACTCTTCTTGGATTCTTTATAAGACCTTTGTTCATAAAGTTATTATGTATCCTCCAAATATTTTTTTCATTAATCGAAACTGCATTTGGATAGTGCTCATTAAACTTTCCACATGTTCTAGAAATAATTTTGTTACAGTGGCCATACATGTAAGACAGATTTAAAATTTGTTCGCTTGTATAAGAATTAAACATTTTTAGATAATAGTTTACACAAGAACACAGAGACAATAAGCTTGCAAACCGACGAATGTTAGTTTGACAACGAATCTTGACTGTTTAAAGTCATGTCTATCTAGCAATAAAACATAGGTTTCCAATACTAGTATTATTCTGGTTTGTTTGCTAATAAGTTCAAAACCGCTAAAAATAGGTATAACATCACAATATACTTTTAGATAGATAATTAACTGATCCTTCGGGTTTCAATACAAGATACAGGCTGTTCCATTTAAAATCTCCGCATAACTTGCATTTTACTGTTCTACAAAAACCTTCTATGCAGCAAGTTAATTCGCATAACATTTTATGATATAGCAACATAATAAAGAACAACCACCAAAAAATCAGACCTCCAGCTACGCTCGTTGAAAAGAAAATATTTTTTATTAAGCGATGCTAGTTGCCAAATTTCTTAAAAAGTACTTTTTACTTCCTATGTCATAATATATAGGGTGTTCTTATAGAGAAACCAGAGTTGGTATTTGGTAAGAGAGAATCTGGCAACATCGAATTGTTAAAAATATTTTTGAAATGGAGATCACAGCTTCATATGAACATAACCTTAATTCCAAATTCCTACCTTTTCTTGTTCTCTAGATACTTCTAACAGGCCATAAAATTTGGCGCACCCGGTATATATATATATATATATATATATATATATATATATATATATATATATATATATATATATATATATATATATATATATATATATATACCGGGTGCGCCAAATTTTATGGCTTGTTAGAAGTATGTAGAGAACAAGAAAAGGTAGGAATTTAGAATTAAGGTTATGTTCATATAAAGCTGTGACCTCCATTTCAAAAATATTTATATGTATATATATATATATATATATATATATATATATATATATATATATATATATATATATATATATATATATATATATATATATATATATCTATATATATATATGGCTTAAATTTGCGTTCCTTTGAATTTTTTTTCGAAAGAGTCGTTGCCTACATACAGGCAAAATTTTATTCATGAA
Organism: Tillus elongatus; assembly: GCA_964006375.1. Lineage (NCBI taxonomy): Eukaryota > Metazoa > Arthropoda > Insecta > Coleoptera > Cleridae > Tillus > Tillus elongatus. The sequence goes on from OZ023266.1 coordinate 92,878,173, forward strand.
AATTCGCTAAAAACGAAAATTATTATTGGCTTAACCAATATATTTTATTGTTACTTTATGGTGCTTGAGGATGTAAAAAAAAACACCTATTCTCAAAGATGCAGTTGTTTTTAGCTCCAAAACAGCTGAAAGCAGATAAAGCCACATAAGGATTATATCCAAAAATATTGAAGCTAATAAATAAACAAAATATTGATTTTTTATGTGTATTTTTTGTTTCTTTAAAGTCTGCCTATTTCCGCAACTATGGCCAATCACCGACGCCAGGGAGCAGTTTCACCTCACCATCCTGGAAATTTTGCAGAACCCCTTTCTTTCTGTTAGGATGGTAGGGATCTTTAACGTGCCCAACATCGCATGGACACGGGACCGACGGCTTTACGCCCCCTCCGAAGGGCGAAACGTGCAGACATTCAACTTACTCAAATACATTGCCAGAACCTCGGTTCATATTGATGTTACAGTTTGTACTGAAAAAGTAAAAGGAGTACCCTGGGAATGAACCCATTACCCTTCGGTTCAGAGGCACACGTTCTTACCTCTGAATCACCGAGGCTCAAAATATTGATTTAGATGTTTATTCATTTATTGTTGTTGCCCTTTCTTGGTGAACGTGTTCCATTGTAAATACAAATGTAGAGACTTTTTCTCTGGATTCACTCATGTTTGTTTTCTTCTCGGCAATCGGTTCGGGGTTTCACGGTATCGTCGGGCAAAAGGAAATTGAATTTATTTATAGGCATTCATAACAACTATAGATGAAAATCCATTGAGTTCAGGTATTTTGATCAAAAAGTCTTTAAAAATAAAATAAAAACGACAGTTGACGTCTTTAACATAATATCTAATGTTCTATGTTAATAAATAACATGAAAGCAACTAAATATAACCACAATTATAATACATTTATAACTAAATAACAGCAATTGCAGTAGGTTCTATGAGAGCTTTGGTGGTTGAGTGGTAAGAACGTGTGTCTCTGAACCGAAGGGTACTGGGTTCAATTCCAAGCTTTTCCCTTGCACTTTTTCAGTAGTCGCGGAAATAGACAGACGTTAAAGAAGCAAAAACAGCAACAACAACAACAACGTAGGTTCTATGTAATGAGAATATAGACACATATTAAGCTATAAAATTATTAGACATATCAAGCTATAAAATTATTACAACTATTAGTTGTAATAAAAAACTAAAACTATTATTCATATGTTAATTGCCAAGCGGTTGCGAACAGCGTCCTGAAAAATTCTGGAATTTTTTATCCTGTAATGACGCTAACTTGGTTAGTGAAACTATCGTCAGGTCTTTTAAAATGTGTTGTGGTGATTTGGGTTCTCCAAGTGTACTTGGCATATGATCTTGTTAAATAAATATTTTTAGTGCGTTTTTCAAAGGCGATTCAACTTCGTTTAAAATAATTATTATTTTAAAAGTTTAATTTGACGACGGACAATTAGGGCTACATAATTTCTAGGAAACAGTTGCAACTGTTTCCTTAAATCGACTAGCTATTTAACTCCTTCGTTGATAAATGTAATATAATGAATGTGGTTGCTTGTTAAGCGATTTTGTGAAAAAAGCCGACAGAAAAAACATGTGATATCGATGTAAGAAATCAGGAAAAGCTTTCAGGCGAGTGTTCCAGCTGTTGTATTGATGACCCGGTGTAAAAGGAACCGAAAAATAGCGAACTATAGACTTCGACTGAAAAGTGGAGTGTTCAGCACAGAAAAAGCACTCTGTGGTGGAGAACTAGATGCTGGAGGGTGGCAGACTGCAGACGGGAGCACAGAGCAGAGGAGAAGATTGAGAAGTGTCAAGAGTCACAATATAAACGACATAATCGAGTTGAGATATCAGGATTGAATCGACATAGGGCACAGTCTATTGTGATGAAGTGACACCACAACTATTTATAAGATTTGAATCAACTGAAACTTTTTCCTCTAAAAACTGTTATGGGCGTTGTATGTTATTATGTTATGGATATGTTGTACGCTTACATAAAAGTAGATAAATATTAAACACCCTACAATATACTACAAAATATTTAGGTAAATCTGTTGTCGACAGTAATACCTACGATATATCTACTCATTTATAATATATATATATATATATATATATATATATATATATATATATATATATATATATATATATATATATATATATATATATATATATATATATATATAGATTATACGATAAGTACTATTATTTAATGTTTCATTTCAGGAATTGTGAAACCTACAGAATCACAAATAATTTGCTTTAATTTGGTATCATTACATAAATGATAAATGACTCTGCTTAAAACAATTTTGAAGTAGCAGTATATCTATTACATTTCTTTATATGAAGAAGTCCTAATTCTTGTGGATACCGTATTGACCTGTTTCTTTGTTTGATAAAGAAAAATATTACCAATTCATCAGTGTACCACAGTTTTAAGGAATATGTTGCTAAATCACATTAAATATAATTTATCAATTAAAAACGTTGTTTGCTTTCTCAAGTTTTTGAAGATTTCGATAAACTCAATTTTGGATCGTCTTACAGCTCATATGTAGCTGCGTTTATTTGACCTATGTAACATCTGTATAAGACTATGTCTGGTTTTAAAGGAGTGTAAAGATGATATTATATATATATATATATATATATATATATATATATATATATATATATATATATATATATATATATATATATATATATATATATATATATATATACCGATGACCCAAAAAATAATGGCTCGATTTTGATGAAAATCGGTACGTACCTTCCTTTTGTAACTGGCTTGGATAAGTTTGTTAGCCAGGAAGTCAGACCAGTTTTTTCGGGAAAACTTTCGGTTTTCTTTTGGAAAATTTTTGTATCTCCGAAAATAATAGAGCTATGACAACCAAATTTGGTACATACATTTCTACTATCAAACTTGCCCTACATACCGAAATTTAGATCTCTAAGTTAAAAAAAAATTATAGGCATTTAAAGAAAAAAATTGGGTGCGACTGGTGATCAAAGGAAAGTACAAGAACAAAATATTTTCTGTGATTAACAAAACCAATTGAATATTACACACAACGGCTAAGTTTTCTTGGCGCAAAAAGGTCAAGAAGTAGCAGAACAAATATTTTGAAAACTTTATAATATTTCTTCTTAAAACGTCAAAGTCGCGATTTGAAACGACAAAATTTGTAACTTTCAGACAACGCATCTGAAACAAATACGGATTATGTAGGAGAAATGTCATAATAAGTTTGTTTTACAAAGACTTAAGTTTCAGTTTCAACCACCATTGTCCTCCAATTTCCTAAAATTATTTCGAAGAGACCCACTTTTTAATGCTTTGGAAGTAGTTTCAGCTATAGAGTTTATGGTTTAATAGTCTATATTAGCAAATTTTCGTAGAAAAAATTCGTTATTGAAAAGACCGCGACTTATGGATTTTAAAAAGATTTCTTTAAATGAGCACGAACTAGAACCCCCAAAACCCATATACGGGATCAGTTTTAGTTTTTGTCTGTTTATACATATACAGGGTGCCGCATTTCTATGGTAAAGCTCAATATATCCGTTATTATACAAGATAGGAGAAAAAATGATATACGTTAATTATGGGGTGGTGTCTCGAGCTGCATCTTATAAACCTATTTTAACAATGACAGGCTGGCCCATAAGTCTTTGGTGATACACACTTTCTTTTTTTAATAGAAACCCCTTATGTTATTGCATTTTGGTATTTTCCATCGAATCACAATGCATGTTTGTAAGGAAAAAAAAATGATATCGTTAATCGTTTTTGAGTTATTTCAATTGTTTTGCAACTTTTCAGGTTTTTGGCACATAACGCAAACACATACCATAAATTGTGATACGGCGTTTTTATCTGTGTACATAGTGGAGCCCTATGGAAAAGACGCATTCAGAGACCTTTTTGTTTGTATTACTATTTAGTCGACTTTAAAATACGGACACAGAAAACATATGAAGTGGAGTATAATACTCGGTATATCTTCTAACCATATTTATTTATGACTAGGATGCTGTCAAGGCGAATATCTCTTACATTAAGATATATGTTGTATACAGGTACTCTCAAATAATGGCTGAATTTTAAACGTTTTTGCAGAAGTGTTTTTAGTGTTTCCGTAGAAATCGTTTTTTGTAACATTTTCGTGATATGTTGGTAATTAATAATAAATGTTTAGTAAGTGATTGTGAAAAAATTTCGAATTTTTGCGAAAAATATAATTTAGTGGAACATTACTAAAGGCAATTTCTGTAAAGAAAATAGAGATTTTTTAAAAATTCTGATCCTAAACCTGTTCGTGAATAATTATATCTTGGCAGGTGTGTAAATAGCTTTTTTGCAATACCTGTTAAGTAAGTTCACTTTTAATGACAGTTTTTTGACAATGTAAGTTGAACTTTTAAAGCATTTGTCAGTTTCCATGAGAACAGGACATTTTTCATACCTAGGTACGGTAAGACTTACCTTACCTAGGTACGGTAAGTACTGCAAACCTATAAATAGCAAATCTGAATAATGAACAAATTGTTTGAGAAGATTTATTAATTATTATAATTCATCGAAATATTGAAAGTACAATTAGTCATATGATTAACAGTAAGGATTGACGCCATGCTCTTCTTTATATTATTATCTTCAGTTTCTAGCAATGTTAAATTATCAAGACTATCTTGCGGAGTATTCGAAGAATCACCGACCTCAATAATAGGGATTTGGCGAGAGGAGCTGGCTTCTTGGTTGCTAATATGAAATATCTTCTTAGCAACTTGTACTTTATTATTCAAGGAATCCGCCACATAGCTTTCAGCTACTGCCGAGGATTTCCACCCGCCATGCCTCTTCAGTGCTAAAATGTCAACTCCGCTATTAGCCAAAAAAGTAGCGGAAGTTCGGCGAAAGGAATGCCCAGTATATTTTTCCGCATTCTCCAAATGTAGAAATTTCGCAACTTCAGAAGGAATTTTGGCAAAAATATTTCTTCCAACTGGTTGGTTAGAGCATTTCCCATTTTGATACCTCAAGAAGAATCTCTGTATTGAATTTTTTGGTCGCAGGTTCATATACTTCCTCACTAATGCCACAAAGTGAAACTTCTCATTCTCATTGTCGACAATGGTAAAACTTCTGGATTGATGATTCTTAGCGTCAAGTATTCTGACCAAAATAATGTCTCCTTTATCAATAACATTATTGATTGTTAGCTTACATAATTCATCTTTACGGCAGGCACCTGCAATTCCCATAACTACAACCACCTTCTTCATCAGGTATATTTGGTCATGTGCTTCACTTAAAAAGGTCTGAATTTCCTCGATCGTAAACACTTCACTTTTCTTTGAAACATATCCAATATTTTTCTTCTTTAAAAATGCCTTTAACTTTGCATATTTGGAAATATCAACATTGTCATTCAAAGAGATTGTCGATCGTAACATAGAGTATTCGGACCATAAGCTTGATGGAGCAGAATATTTACCTGATTTTTCCAAGAAATATGCTAGTAAAACTGTCTCACTGGTATGTATTACAACCTTTTTAGTGTGGCACCACTTTTTGAAACCCTCATAGCAACTTTCATACCTTTGCTTAGACTTTTCTGGTAAAAGTGACAAACAAGCAATACCTGCCGCTTCTTCGATGTCAGATTCTTCCATATTCAAAGTCACTTCAACACTAATTTTAATTCAAAAATCACAATTAAAATACAAATTAATGTTTAACCTGGACCTGTGCTGAACTGCAGCCAGCGTTTAGTTTTGTTTGTTCACCCGTAGCGTCCTTAGTAACCCAACACAACAACCAAGTCACAAGCTACTTGTTGTTAAGTAGTATGTTAGAATCCATCTAATTAATTCGACTGTCAGTCTGACATCTATTCACGCAGTAATTATTAAAAAAGAATGCAAATTCAAAAAAAAACCCGTTAAAGCAGGTATTGCAAAAAATTATTACTAAACCGTAAACTGTAAGTGACTCTTCATGCCTCGAATGCTTAGAAAACCTCGGCCCTACGGGCCTCGATTTTCCAAACTGCATTCTCTGCATGAAAAGTGTCACTTACAGTTTATGGTACGTAATATACTATTAGAGGTTCGTTGGTCAGGAAAATGGGACCAGTTGTTTCTGGAACTTTTTAAGTTTATTTTCGGAAAATGTACTTTTTGAAACAACAAAGCTATTTCATTGTTACCACTATATAGGTTATACTGCCAATCAAATGTCTTTCTTTTACAAACAAGACATATTTGCCATTAAAAAACATTTTCACGAAAATTCGCTACCATAACGCACTTGCTGCGTCCCGACTTTTTATAACTTAAATTGTATTCTAAAATAGGTATGCACAAGCATAAGCTTTTATATTTGTAATACATTATATAAAACCTTCTTGGTACAAAATATATAAATAAATATATTTTATCCCAATTGGCACCATTTACATAATCATAAAAAATAAAAAGTCTGGACGCAGTAAGTGCGTTATGGTAGCGATTTTTCATGTTTTTAATGGCAATTGTGTCTTTTTTTTTAAATAAAAGGCACCAAGCTTGGTATGGTAGGTGCATTGTTTTTACTATATACAGGTTATACCAAGCTTTTTTTTCCTCAGGGCTCGTCCGCGGCCTTGCCTCCCCGATAGCAGTGCTATCGGGACGGCAAGGCCGCGGACGAGCCCTGAGGGGAAAAAAGCTTGGTATAACCTGTATATAGTAAAAACAATCCACCTACCATATTTGGTCATAAACTACTATAACTGAAACTACTGCGAAAGCATCAGAGGAAGGCTCTATTTAAAATCAATTTTCTGTAAATATTTTAGTAAAAGTAAGGAGAATGACGGTTGAAGCCGAAACTTAAGGCTTTGTAAAATACATTTCTTACGACAATCTTCTAATTAACTCGTATTTATTTCAGGTTCTTTGTCTAAAAATTGTCAGTTTTGACAACAAGAAATTTTTCTTGCGGGGTTGGGCATCTGGGAGGGGGTCCTAGGCATGTTTCAGAAAAAAATATTTGAAAAGCGTTCGGAAGTTAAACTGCAAATTTTTCAAAATATTTTTCTCCGAAAATTACAAAGTTGTTTTGATGAAATTTGGTGGATATGTTGCCCTGGGTAAGACCCTATTATACACCAAAATTCAACTTTCTAAGTTCGTAGAAACTTGAGTTATTCAAATTTGAATCATTTAATAAAAAGTTACTACCATAACGCACTAGCTGCGTCCCGAATTTTTTTTCTTGCGCACCCCCAATGCATTAAGGCACGATCCGCTACTGGTTCTAGGTGTTCTAGTTCGCGCTCATTTGAAAACAATTTTGCAAGTCTCACCATCGATAGTACCTCTCTATTAGTGATTTTTTTAATAAAAAGCTAATGAAGATTGTGCTTGGCATAAACAACTAAATACTTTTTTGTCGTTTAGCATGGTTCATAAACGAGCTGTGTTAAGAAATTACTCAGAAAAAAAAGGTTTTAAAATTGTTTCCTATAGTGCAGATAAAACTCTTTGCAGTGTCAGATATAGGAAAAGCAAAGTTATTTAACTTGACACTGACAATAACTCTAACTAAAATAAAATTCATTTTACTTTTAACATGACCATGAAATTTTGCCATTACTGAAACAAGCGTGTATTAGGACAGTAACCTAACGCGATCATATGAGACTTTTCTTTTAATAATTAATCCTACACATTTCAAACACTAAATAAGGTACAAACTACCGGCCAATATTCCGCAAGGGACAAACACACAGTCACACACACATACACACGTACAATCAACACTAACCGTGATTGCTATTCCGCACAATAGATGACGCATCGATCCAATGATGTATTCATCTGTCTTTCGGGCCATTGCAACTAGATTCGGTATGCTTTGTGAAACGTTTTATTCTTATTTTGCGCCCTAAGCTGAGTTCTATCCCCTTCCGATTACATACTACACGGAATATCAAAAGGATATTTAAAGTGAGCTCTGAATTTATATTTATCATGATTTCACATAATTTTATCAAATTATTTTCAAGCTTTCGGTTTAATACGCGTTTGAAACTATTTATTTACAATGTAAAGTTTGGAACTTGTGATGGTGCTGATAAGTGTACTTTGAAACCAGTAAGATAATTTTTATTTTACACCCGGCGAAAATTGAATAAATAAAGTCAATCAAATTAGGTTTTTCCTAAATAACCGAGACAGCACAGACACATTCTGAGAATATACCAGGAATGTTTCGAAAGAATATTGAAACATCCCCAGAATATTTTCACAGGATACAAATATATTCATAGAACATTCTATAAAATAGACAATTGGACAGATTATGTCATACTAATAAGGTTCTTAGAATATTATTTATAATATCCTTAGGAGTGCCCAGTATGTTTTGAAAATGTCCCACGAACAATTCTACAAATCTTCTCAAAATGTCCATACATATCCTCATGGGAACATTGATTTTTTTTTAAAGATATACAAACCGTAAGAACCGACACAGAGTAGGGGCATGTATTAGGGGGACCTAAAAGATGGTGATTTAACACAATTTACCCATATATTCTTATTTTTCAACTTATACAACCATTTGAAATGCCTCAACTGCGCTACCTACCATCTATTAATGCTCTTAGTATACTCAGAATGTGTACTAAATTTGATTTTTCTAAGTTAAAGTGTTACGAAGATATTGCTTTTTTTCGAAATTTGAAACCCCACTTTGAAGGCCTATAACTTTTCACGGGTGCAACTTAGTATAGGGGTAAGTTGCGTTAAATCACCATATTTTAGGTTTTTCCACATGCCCCTGCTCAACACCCTTTGTAAATATTTTCAATGATACACAAAAATTAAGAAAATGAAAGCGATGAAATATTTGTTTTATCTTTAAAATTTAGTAATTTTCCTCCATTTAACTGACCTTGTATATATTTCAACTTCAATCACTCACCCTTGTGTAGGTTACCATTATTCTAATGGCTATATACACCTGTAAACTCACGTTCAGATACTTAATAAGTCAACAATTCGAGTATTGCAGATTTATTTAGATTAAGTATGTACTCATAACAAATGCAAAAAGATTGTGTATAAAATATTAATAAAACAATTAAAATTTCAATAACATAAAAATAAAATAAATAAAGATACAGTTCTTGGAGTTTCCAGAAAATTAACTAACTTGAAATTTGGCTAGACTATTGATCCTACAGGCTTTCAGTTTGGCATTAAATGAATTACATTACATAATAGTACACCTTTATAGAATACAATTAATTGGACAGAATGTGCCACAAAATCACACTCACTTGCACTTATAAAAACCTACAGCTGAAAGTCATCGAACCTTTCCTTGCATGGTTGCTCTCTGCTCTGCTCTCACGGACTAAATTTTGACTTCTAAAGCCATTTCCGTATTTCGATGTCCGCTGTTTGTTACCAACTGCTTCGATATTCTGGTTGTGAAAGCATACTTTAGCAAAGTGATTGCGTAAATGATAAATTTCAAGTTCTATTGTACACATGGCATCTTTCTAATATATGTTCAGGTCCACATTTTCTGCTCATTATAGTGATACTCCTCACAGCATTAACTTCTTCCACATAAGTCAAAAGTCGAATATATATATATATATATATATATATATATATATATATATATATATATATATATATATATATATATATATATATTATTTGTTTGCTGTACTTTCTGTGATTTTTATTTGTTTTCGTGGACTGCAGTTTCGAACCTTCCTGTTTCAGCATCAGCACACTACTGACTCTGATCGTTCCTGTGTGTTCTATGTCTAAAGTTGTACGTGACGCCTGCATGTTGAGCTTCTATTGGTCGGTTTACAGTTGTTTAATTGGCTGTGTTTTCGGTCTGTGTCGATTGTATCGGTTTCCTGTTTTCATTATTGTGGTATGATAATTTCCGTATTTGTATGGTTTTTATTTAGTATTGTTTAAATTTTTGTACCTGGATTTGTTCTAGGATTAACTGTTTCTTATTGTTTGTTTGTTGAATGTAGTATTGTTCCCAGATTTCTATTTTTTGTTGTCTTTAATATGTTTTAATAGTTGTAATTGGTTGATATATGGCTTTTGGTGTTTTCTGTTGCAAAAGTGTGTAGCTACGTTTGCTTTGTAGCTAGGTATGTGGATTTTATCTAATTATGTTATAATATGTTCCTTGAATGTTGTTTCTATTGATTTTTTGTCATTCCTGTATATTTTTTATTGCATGTGTTACATTCTATTTAATATATTCCGCTTGGCTTTATAACTTATTTTTAAGTCATATTGTTTGAGTGTTTTTATACCACAATAATGAAAACAGGAAACCGATACAATCGACACAGACCGAAAACACAGCAAATCAAACAACTGTAAACCGACCAATAGGAGTTCAACACGCAGGCGTCACGAAGAATGAGCAGAGTCAGTAGCGGGCTGATGATAAAGCAGGAAGGTTCGAAACTTCAGTCTATGTAAACAAATAAAAATGACAGAAAGTACAGCAAACAAATAAAGTGTCTATTTAAAAGTGATTAGTACAACATTATATATATATATATATATATATATATATATATATATATATATATATATATATATATATATATATATATTATATATATATATATATATATATATATATATATATATATATATATATATATATATATATATATATATATATATATATATATATAGAGTGTGTGTATTTTCACTACTTTTGCATTTTTGATATCCTAACAATCCTTTGTTGTACTTGCTAGTCGTAAAGGCCCATAATTCATTTATCTTTGATCGCTCAATCTGCATATATATTTTAGTTTATTTTTATTTAAAAAAATCGATGGTGACACTTTCCAAAAAATTTTTCAATTTAGCGCGAACTAGGATGCCTAGAACTTATAGCCGGGGTCAGTTTCAATTCAATTTTTATATGTTTATATATATATATATATATATATATATATATATATATATATATATATATATATATATATATATATATATATATATGTGTGTGTGTGTGTGTGTGTGTGTGTGTGTGTGTATCCAACCGATAACTCAAAAAATAATTAACCGATTTCGATGAAACTCCACAAGTGCCTTTCTTTTATTAATGGCTTTGATGAGTTCGTTACCAAAGAAATTCGGACAAGGTTTTCCCGGAAAATTTTGAGTTTCTTTCTCTAAAAATTACAAAGCTATTTCAATGGAATTTTTCAGATATGTTGTCTTGAGTAAGGAACTACTACATACTAAAATTCAACTTTCTAAGTTTATAGAAAATAGAGATATTAACATTTTGAGTTTCTTTTTCGACAAAAAATTTTTTCTCTGAAAATTACAGGGTTATTTTCATGAAATTTGGTGAATATGTTTCCTTGAGAAAGGTCTTACTACGCACCAAAATTCAACTTTCTAAGTTTATAGAAAGTTGAGTTATGCAAATTTGAAGCATATAATAAAAAATCACTACCATAACTCACTTGCTGCGTCCCGAACTTTTTTGTAATTATAAAGATACATCTATAACTGGCAAGTTGCTTCTTAAGTTCCGTTACTGTTGATAGAAGTTATAAAATTTTAACGTTTCCATAGTAATATTTGTCTTTGGCTTCATCAAAACAACCGAGAACATCTTCCAGCTTATTTGTCTTATCTGCTGGAAAAGTATTGAAGATATCTAACCCCGCTTCACTTATAATATGTAAATATAACATTTTAATATGTAAAGGTAGGGCTATTTTAATGTCATTTGAATAGTGTTTTCCTGAACCTCTTAGAAACATATTAAACTTTTCTTTTCATTTAGTTCCAGTCCATCCACATCAAACGGTGGTGGTGGTTTATATGGCATGACTTACTATTGAACAAAACAATTTTTTAATTATATATTATACAATGTATGTGTACCTAATTTGTAAGATGATCCAGTCTCGAGCAAAATTGACGAACCCTTCGTCGGTGTCAACTACAAGAGATGCTTAAAAACTTGTTTCTTTACTGTGTTCGTTTTAGTTCTTGATAACCTGACATACAATTATACACCGTTCTCCGTGTTCACGTCACATTATTATTTTTAATTAATTATGTAAAATATAACCTTATACAGTAATAACCTCACACTATTCATGTTCACATTAATTTACATTTACGTCTATCGGCCATCTTCCCTTCTTCCATCGGCACCGACATGGACATGCGCTCTATGCCTAAAGAAGCGAGGCACCTAAATATATAATTACTTTTCGGATGTGGTTAACATAGAACAGGTAACAGAATCAAACATGCAAATAGTTACTATTATAATTCTCACCACTATACCGTCATATATCTTTTTCATTAAATTATTTATATAATATTATAAGGACATGTCAAACACATTCTGGGAAAATATTCTGAATCTATTCAAATATTCTCAGTATATTGATAAAGAATTTTCTTAGGATGTGGTTGAATGAATGTACTGAGAATATTCAAGTAGCAACTTGAGATTCCATCAATGTTATAACATTCCGAAACAAAAATTCTGAAAAGAGAATGTTCTCACATTATGAGAATATCTTGTGCTGTATGTTAAGTTAAAGCCCTTTGCAAATAGATTTTGGTTAACCGGTACGTTTATAATATAACATCAGGTACCTAAAATAGGTTTTCAATAATCAGTTTTTATAAATCAATAATAATTATTTAAAGAGTACTAAGATGCAAGTTTAAAATTTTGAGTAATATCACCTTTAAAACGGAATGAAGTGTGAGGCAAAAGCAGTGGAAGCATAACGTCGTGCTTGTTAGTACTTCAAAGAGATGATATCTGTCAATCTTTGTAACGATGAACCTGTTTAGATTATGTGTGTTTGAGGTGGCACATGTCTAGTTGAGCAGAGTGATCGCTGATAGTTCAGTGAGGATGTTTTACAAGGTCGTATGCAAACAAAGGGGAAAACACGGCAGCTGTTCATAAACACTCTGCCCAGTTTTTATGTGTACAATATATGCACTGTTCGCTAACTGTTTACAGGAAGAGTCTATAGAACATCGATTCTGTTGGTGCGCATAAATCGCACATTTTAGGAATACGTCTGCGAGTTCAAATGGTGGAGGCCTTGGAATTAAAGAAAATACTGAATAAAAATGGTTCTGTGCAACATATCAGAAAAGAGTGTATGTGTGTGTTTGTGTGTCTTCGATCAATAAAAAAATACCCATTTTAATTATATCTTTTTTTTTCTAAATAGCTTTTATGAGTTCATTGGTCAAAAAAATCTGGATCTGAAAATTTTCCGAAAAAAGGTAAGTTTGAAAATAGGAACAAGCTTTTTTTATCAAATATAGTACACATGTTGCCTTCACAAAGACTTCAAAATATACCGAAATTAAAGTTTCTAGGTTATTAAATTAGAGTTGTAGCCAAGCCCTTTCATTATTAGATTTTCTGTCGGTTTAATATTGATTTACAACCTAACACACACACACACACACACAGCATGGCCCCTGCGCAAGGATGACACGCAAAATCGTGAAGCGTCCCACATTTTTCAGTGTATTCTTTAGGGTTGTCCACTTTCAGGTCCACTTTTTATTATCTGTATTGAACCACTTCTATCTTTCATCAGAGACAGAATAGTAGGTATTACCTTGCCTATCCCCCAAAAAATTTACTTCCTAAAAGTCTCCGCCTATGCGGATGATGTTAATGTGGTGATTTCTGAGAAGACTGACTTGGAGGTTATGATGGACTGCTATAATGAATACTCCCAAAATTTTGGTGCACAACTCAATACAGATAAATCCATGGGTTACTGGTTGGGAGCTTATAAAGGTTCCGGCGAGACCCCCCTCGGTTTTAATTGGTCATCCGCAGGCATAAAAATCCTGGGTATTACGTTTAAAAATGACGCCGACGTACTTGATCTTGCCCCATTAAATGCAGCATTCAAAAGGTTAAAAGAGAGCTCCAGTAGATGGATCAGGGTCCTTCCGGCTTTATCCTGGAGAGGAAGAGCTATGGTTATAAATCAGTTTCTTGCACATAAACTTTGGTATACCTTGCAAATCTTACCCGCCCCACCTGACTTTGTAAACAAAATTCAGTCCTTTCTTATAAATTTATTCTGGAGTGGCAGAAAGCACTGGATTTCCGCGCAAGATCTATGTCTACCAATTTCTCATGGAGGTTTAGGCCTAGTTCATATAGCGTCTAAAATAAAACTGTTTCGAATTTCCTTTGCTTTGCGATTCCTGGCGTGTAACGAGGGAAGTAACTGGAAGCTAATGGCACATCACTCTTTGAGTTCTTACAGATCTAGTGATCTGACCTGGCAGGTCCTATTTATTCAGTATTCAAGCTATCACCCAGCAAAATTATCATTATTCTTGAGGCAAGTCCTTGAATCAAACTCTTTGATAAATCTCTGTTTGGAAAACTATCCCTCAACATTCTCAGAGTTGAAACAAATACCTCTGACCGCATCGCGCTTATCATTGGGTAGTTTTAAGTTCTCTAACCTCTGGTTTTCTAGAGGCGTTTACACTATTGGCGATTTTTTTGATGGGGTAAAATGGAAGTCATTCGAAAATATTCAGCTAAAACTATAACTCGCTCCTCAAAATAACCTTAGAATTAACTTTCACCATTTTAAAGCATTGATAACGGAAACCAGCGCAGATGTTTTGCCCAAAACTGGCCCACCAAATATGATATTTTACACTGCATCAAAGCCATTGAAGAAAAGCTCACAGATTGTAGTCTCCGTAACAAAAGCGCTATTTTACGCGATTTAACCTTGAGGGCATTTTGTGTCATCTCGCCAATGAAAGGAGCATGGACTGATGATACAGTTAACTGGCAAGCACTATGCTCTAAACCCACTATGGACCATGATGCGACTGTCGCTTTTAGATTTGCCAAAAATAGGTTGGCAGATCCAGTTTTCTTAAGCAGAGCAGGAATAATCTTGTCAGCTCTTTGTCTCTGGTGTGGTATTACCGGGACATCCTGGCACATGATAGTGGAATGTTCGGAGGTTTCTGCTCTGTGGAAATTTGTTGGGTCTCTTGTCTATAAATTAACTGCAAAGCCACTTCGTATGGTCGACATATATGCGGGATTTGTACCACTCACTAGTGAGAAAGCAGCCCTTGTTAACTTTTTGTGCAACATAGCAAAAAGCACAATATATAATCACATAGTTTCATATTTTAAATTCATTGATTGTTGTTGCCCTTACTTGGTGAAACTTGTCCATACTACATACAGACTTGGAGACTACTTCTCTGGCTTCACTGTTGGTTTTCGTTTTTGTAGGTGAAGGACGTAGCCAGCGCGTGAGCTAACTGGAGCAAGTGGCCCTTCGAATTCTGGATGTTCTAGGATGTTCTTCAACGTTTCTGTGACTATAGTTTCGCTGCTTGACAGCATTCTCAGACAGATCAAAATTGAATTGCTCAAATGAATGCGAATCTGAGCCATTGGAAACCATTTGCGAGGTTTCTTCATTTTTTTTTGTTTATATATTAATATTAGAAAACGACATTACTGTGTGGTGTAAGGTTAAATAGAATAAACAAAGATGGATATACTAAATGATTCATTCGTTGTCAGTGTTTCTAACCTAAGGAATGTTACTCGATTTGGGTGACTTTTCGTATTGAATCGATAGAAAAGATTCCGATGCTTTGAAGTAAATTGTTATAAAAAAAGTCTGGACGCAGCAAGTGCGTTATGGAAGTGAATTTTCATAAAAATGTTTTTAATAGCAAATATGTCTCTCTAATGCAAGCAGGCATCAACCTAGTTACCGGTGTAGCCTATATAGTAGAAACAATATACCATATTTTATCAAAATTACTTATCGTTTGAAAATGTACAAAAATTTTCCACAAATAAAATGAAAATGTTTCCGAGAAAACTGGTTTCCTAGCCAACAAACCTTAGGTTAATAGCAAATTGAGTTATTGAAATTTAAACGATTTAATGAAAATTCGTTACTAAAACGCGCTTACTGCGTCTCGACTTTTTTTCTTACAAATATGCATCATATTTCGATAAAAAATGCAATAATATAGGGATGTTCTAAAAAAAACAATTGCAGGGATCATCACAGACTTATGGACCAACCTGTGATTGTCAACATATTTTTATAAGATGCAGCTTAAGACACACTATAATTAACGTATACAATTTTTTCTCGTATCTTGTATAATAACAATTATATTGAGCTTTATCGTAGAAATGCGTCACCTTGTATATATCCAAATAGATAAAAACTGAAAGTAAACCCGGATATGAACAGCGGGCCTAGTTTGCGCTCATTTGAAGAAATCTTTTTAAAATTGGAAAGTCGCGGTCTCCTAAATAACGAATTTTTTCTCCGAAAATGAGCTAAAAATTATAGACCATCAAACCATAAACTTAACTAAACCTACAGCCAAAGCATCAACTTAACTAAACCTATAGCCAAAGCATCAGAGAAATTGTCTACTTGAAATTAATTTTCTGTAAATATTTTAGTAAAATGAAGGACAATGGCGGTTGAAGCTCAAACTTAAGGGTTTGCAGAACACCCTTCTTGCGATGCTTTTTTTACATAATCTGTATTTGTTTTAGGTTCTTTGCCTAAATGTTGCAAATTTTGACATTTCAAATAGCGACTTTGACGTTTTGAGGAAAACCTTCCCGGCAAATAATACAACAATCGACTTGTTTATTAGTAAAAATGTAAACCCAGATGAACAACCCATTTCCTTTCAAGAACTATCCTCCGATCACAACCCTGTATTTTTGAAATTAACACACCAATTGTCCAATAACGCAGCCATAACGGTGACAAGCTATAAAAACACTAACTGGTCAGATTTAAGAAAAAACACTTGACAGACTTGTAAACGTAGAAGCTAATATAAACTCAATTGCTAAACTAGAGGATGAAGTCACTAAACTAATCAAAGCCCTTCAGACAGCTAGAAATAAACACTCCCGAATAATTAAAATCAATAAATACTCCCGGATGAAATTAGACGAATAATTAGACACAGGCATAAAAAACTGAAGTGAATCGACTAACAAACAAAATTAACAACAAAATACGACAACATGGAAACACACAATGGGCAAACACACTTAAAGAACTCAGACCACAAGACAACTTTCTCTGGAAACTCACCAGAAAACTAAAAACAAAACAAACTACATCCCTACACTAATTAGTAACAACACACATATATTATAACAGACAGCGACAAAGCTGAGACTTAAGCTAATCACTTTGAGACTATACATAATACATAACCTGACCTTACTAATGAACAGAAAGACATAACTAACACAGTAAATGACTACTTAAACAGGACATCCTCCCCAGAAAATACATGTATAAACTCAATAGTAGTAAAAACAGACGAAATCAAGTCCGAACTAAGAAATTTCCTTAACAACAAATGTCTCGGACCAGACGGAATACAAAACATTATAAAAAAAACTTGTCGGATAAAGCTTTCGAACAACTGACAAACATAATAAATGCTATTTTTAAGTTACATCACTTTCCTAACAGCTGGGAAACAGCTACTGTCATTCCAATACCCAAACCGGGCAAAACTTACACGGACGTAAACAGCTATAGACCAATCAGTCTACTAAACACCATCAGTAAATTAGTAGAAAAAATCATGTTACTATAAATTAAAAAAAAAATTGAATCAAGGTCAAAGCTATTTCGTGACACTCAGTTTGGTTTTAGGCCTCACCACAGCACGCTAATGCAAATAGCTAGAATTCCCAACGACGTAATAATAAACTTTAATCAAAAAAAACTCTGGACGCAGCAAGTGCGTTATGGTAGTGAATTTTCATAAAAATGTTTTTATTGCAAATATGTGTGTTTTCTTTTTAAGAAAGCAGGCATCAATTTTGGTTACCAGTATAACCTATATAGTAAAAACAATGTGCCATGTTTCATACAAATAACTTTATTGTGTGAAAATGTACAAAAATTTTCAAAAGTTAACTTAAAGTGTTTTCGGAAAAACTCGTTTCTTAGTCAACCTTATAGGTTAATAGCAAATTGGGCTATTCAAATATGAAGCATTTGATCAAAATTCGCTACCATAACGCACTTGCTGCATCGAAAATTTCTTTTCTTACAAACATGCATTATATTTGGATGGAAAATGCAAAAATGCAATAACATAAGGTGTGTTTGATTAAAAAAAAAGAAAATTTGTATCACCAACGACTTATGGGCCACCCTGTGATTGTAGAAATATTTTTTAAGATGTAGCTCAAGACACCCTATAATTAATATATACCATTTTTTTCATATCTTGTATAATAACGGATATATTAAGCTTTATTGATTTTTTACGAAAATTCGACAAAAATTATATACCATTAAACGATAAACTCTATAGCTAAGACTACTGCCAAGCATCAGAGAAATGGTCTATTTGAAATGAATTTTCTGGAAACATATTAGTAAAATGAAGGACAATGACAGCTGAAACTAAGACTTCAGCGTTTGTAAAACATTCTTCTTGAGACATTTGATTTCCATAGCCCGTATTAGATTCAAGTTATTTGCCTGAATCTTGCCGATTTTGACGTTTTAAATCGCAACTTTGACGTTTTGAGGAAAATTCCTATTTATTTTTCTTTAAATACCTATAACTTTTTTGTTATTTGACCTACATAGCTAAATTTTGGTAGGTAACTCACCTGCAAGGATATAAACCGGCGTACAATTTGGTTGCCATTACTTTGTTAATTCCGGAGATATAAATTTTTTTCGAAAGAAAACACAAAATTTTCCGGGAGAACCTGGGCAGATTTTCCGAGATAAGGAACTTATCTAAGCCATTTGCAAAAGGAATTTATTCACCAAATTTAATTAAAATCGGCTTATTATTTTTTGAGTTATTGGTGTGATACATACATATATATATATATATATATATATATATATATATATATATATATATATATATATATATATATATATATATATATATATATATATATATATATATATATATATATATAATATTCACCACAAGTCAATTTTCCACTAATTTTAGTCAAACTTATTTACAGCTCGGACCTTGCAGGTAAAAATTAACTGCAGCTTATCAAATAAGAAAAATATTAACTCCGGAGTTCCACAAGGGTCTGTCCACGAACCAATCTTATTTAATTACTACCCCAAAAATACAAATCCATGGGTGTTATATCAGGACTTCGAGCACACCAGTGAACCGGCTTATTGTTACAAATGACACGATTATTAAAATTTTGGTACAAAAATTCTTTGACGATCCTAGCATTGTGAGCTGGACAACCGTCTTGTTGGTACCAAATCTCGTCTAAATTATCATGAACTGTTCTAATTGTTGGTAAGATATCATTTCTCAATAGATTAAGATACCTTTCCCCAGTTAAACTATTTTCAAAAAAGAACGGAGCAACAATGAAGTTACCTGGATTTTTTAAAAATTAGCTGTCTAATCTACAAATAAAAATAACAGTTTTTTACCTAATAAGTCGCACCAAACATGAATACCAAATCTGTCTTGCAAATCGTCTTTCTTCCTTTAGATGGGGATTTTCATTTGCCCAATAATGCCTATTATGGCGATTATACACACCACAATTTGCAAATCTGGATTCATCAGTTCATATTATTTTCAAATTAAACTTTTAATCTTGCTGACATTGTCCTTGATAGCATCTGCAGAATTGAAGTTGCTTAGGGTAATCGTCAACATTTAAGCCTTGTACGATTGTAGGTTTGTATGGATGGTGATGACTTTGTTTTAATACACGGTATACCGTACTTTTTGGAACGTTAATTTGTTCACCATAAAACCGAACATATTGCGGAGGGTTTTCGTTTGAAACCTGTAAGACGGCATTATTTCTTTCTTCATTTCTAAGCATTGGTAGTTTCTTTGCGTGGAAGCTACCGTCGTTCAATTTTGGTCGCTATCCTGAGAAATATTTTGGTGTTTGGTTGTCGTCTTTCTGTGTATAGGTTTTGATATTAATTTGCAGCTGCCTCAGTATTTCGGTTAGAACGAATATAACATTCCAACATGTCAAAATATTCTTCATTACTGAACATATTGTTGCATAATATTTAAAATAAACAGGAAACAAACTATTTAGTAGAAAATTTTATGCAAAGTGTTAAATACACCTAAAATTTTTCAAATAATCAAGAATGACAGTATTCTTAATTGTCGCGATAATGTTATATCCATAGCAACCTTTCTTCTGTTGTTTTTCAGTTGACTTACGTTTAAAAATCAAACAATTTTCAAATGCTTCTTCGTAAATCATTAATCCGCGTTTTATTGAGTTCTGTTAGTAAATTTAGTAATTTACTAGGTTTATCTATTTAATTAAATTATAACAATCTTCTAGGATAATGTTGTAATGTAAAATATCATTTGTAATAATGGGTCGATTCATTGGTATGCTCAAAGTTCCTATTTGGCGTGTAGTGTGGGTAAATAAGAAGCAAAAGCATTTGTATGTGATACCGTACAGTACGAGAAAATCAGTAGTACTTAAGTATCATAATTACAGGGGAAAATTTTCAGTGTCCACGATATTAAGGACATATTGGTTTCGAGGAATGAAACGTTATGCTCGAAAACATATACGGGCCTGTTTCGAGTGTTTAAAGTTGAAGATGCCGGGAGGCAGGAAACCTGGATTATTACACCCGATTCCAATACCGCAAAGATCTATTTCGAGAGTGCACATGGATCATGTTGGATAATTTATTACCAGTAAGAAAGACAACATCCATGTGTTGGTGATAGTGTGCGGAATGATACAATTTGTCAGGCTATATTTTGTGAAAAATACTAGTGAAAACCAGTATTAAAAGCTCCAGACAGTTTCATTTTGGAGCACGGAGTAATGAACCAAATAGTGAGTGATCGTGGAGCGGCCTTTACGCCCAAAGCATTTCAGGCATACTGCTCAAAACGTTGAATACATTACACCTTGAACAAGAGCCGAGATCCACAAGCCAATGCACAGGTGGAACGAGCAAATAGGTGTCTTGTGCCAGTTATATCAACCAATATGAAAGAAGAATGTCAGTGGGACCAAAACATCAAACTGGTCGAGAGTCAAATGAATAATGCCGAGAACCAGAATACAGAGAAAACGCTGTTTGAGTGGCTCTATGGTTATATTCCTGAATACGATAACATAGTGGTGAAAAACATTGCAAGTAAGGACAAATATACACCTCCATCTGTATTACGCGACGAAATAGTGCAGAAAGGGCTTAACAACAATATAAATCTAGAAGTGATCGAAAAAAATTCGCAGGAAAAAAATATCATGCGGGATACTTGGTAGTAATGAGGCGAGCCCCTGAATGTACAGGGAACGGACAAAGACTCAGTGTAAATATCGAGGACATCTGGTAGTGATCGAGTGTTTGCCTAGTGATAGATATCGTGTTTCAAGTATTAAGGAAACAAACAGCGGTTTAAGTTATGAGACAGACGCCCTCGTGGCGCAGGTTGCTAGGTGCCAGCCTGCTAAGCGAGAGGTCCCGGGTTCGATTCCTGGGCGAGCCAAGTTGACTTTGTCTGGAAAATTTGTAAAAATATTCAAATGTTGGGAAATGAATGTGCTAATGGCCTAAGATGCCGCAGCCAATAATATTAAATAAAATAAAAAAAATTTATGAGACAATAGCTCATGTATCACATTTAAACATCTACCAAAACCATGATCATTCCGATCATGATGATGGGGATAAGTACAGCACAGATAATTCCGTGAAGTCTGTGAGTAATGAGTTAGCAGACGAAGAGGACACTTGTCCAGAAGAACAAGAACAGGGTGCAGGATAAAGGCAGGAAGTTCTAGAGAAGAGAAGGATCAAACAGCCGGTTCGTGAGTGATTACTTAAGTTATTAAGTGGCAGGTAACCTAAAATTTTTACTAGGTATGGTATGGGATTAATGGAAGTGGTGTGAGTGAAACCAGCCGTGGAAGTCTGGAAAATCAGGATTGGCCGAGTGTTAACTATTAATTTGAACTACGCGCCAAGGAGTGAGAAAGTGGGGAGTGACAGAAGCGCAACGCGTGCGTTATGGACAGAGGGAACTAATTTGAGGTTTTAGAGTTGGATGTATCAATTCAAAAGATACAATAAAGTTTATTTTAAAGTTTAACAAAGTTTGTTATCCAAGTATACTTAGGAAGTCAGAAAACCAGAAAATGTTGACGAAAGTGAATCACTATGCCCCGAGACGCACAAAAAATCATGACATTTGCCTAGAAAACAGGAGAAAATTATAAAGGTGTTTACAAAAATCGCAAATAAAGTGGCCTTACCATTTGTGCTAGAATAACTAGGCGTCGCCTTTTAGAGACGGGTTCAAATACCGCAGACCAGCGAAAAACTCAAAACTGTCTCCGCCCATGAAATTAAAACGTTTGGCATGGGGTAAGCAACATCGAAACATGACGGTTGAAGATTGGAAGATGTAAATATTAAGTGTTCTATATTTAATTTTGGTTATTTTAAAATTCTATCTATCTATCTATATTTTAGACTATTGGCCACGGTTTTGAACCATTAGCACATTTTAACCCGAATTTTTTGTTAGAGTGGCTGCCCCGATTCTGTGAATAAATTTAATGTGTTCATCGGATCTTTACGCATTACATTTTATCTTTTTATTTAATCTTCTCTAAACTTTCTAATTACTCAGCCATCTACATACATATTTAAATAAAGATCCACTCACACATGCGCGAGCTTAAACTCACATTCACACAAGTACACATAATGTACAGAGTCAGATTTAACAATTTGTACCTGCAATATTCTATATCTATTTAACTAATTATTACTAGAATATATTAAGGAAAAATAAAATACAGGGACACAAATCTTGTGCGTCTTAGGGGTCTATCTAGACGACTTTATATAACTTAGACAGATGGTTGACCCTGGATAAATTAGGAAAAACAAATGGTTAGACAGAAGGATAGCTAAAACTATGTACAAAGTTCCAAGTAGCTACTACAAAATAAAATTAGAACCATTAAATATTTATACCCAAGTTATAAATATGTGTATTTATAATCAAATATATATCAATATTTCCCGTTGCAAGTAAGTGTGCCAAGTTGAAAGGACACGTAACACAACGTGTCCGCACAATATTTTCAAATTTGTACAACCCATCAACATATGCTGTATGTCCCCCAACTCGCCACACTCGCAATTGGGATCGTCTTTTAAATTTATTTTATATAAGTATGAAGGTACCAATGCATGTCCAAATCTTAATCTACAAATATTTACTATGACTAGTCTATCTAATATTTCGTTTTTAAACCAGGGTATCCTAGGTGGAAAAGGTTGTAGCTGTTTATAGTAAAATCCCGTACTATTGTGTTTGTATCTTTGTGTCCATTTTTCTTTAATAGAATTAAATAGGTAAGGCAAAACGTCGGAGCCCGTACATAGATAGGTTAATTCTTCTCCTGTGTTAATAGATTCTTTAGCCAATGTATCCACTGTTTCATTCTGTAATATCCCACAGTGTCCTTTTATCCAGCATAAGGTAACGTCTTTGCCTTCTTCTTGTAACAAGTACAGCTGTTTTATTAACTCAGCTATCAAATAGTTGTTTACTTTTGTATTTGCAGTAAAATTATTAATGTTATCAAGGCAACTCTTACTATCTGTGAAGATAACCACTCTTTGCTTGCACTGTTGTTTTACATACTGTAATGCTTCTAAAATTGCAACTATTACTGCTGAATATATGGACAATTTAGTATTTAGTCGAAACGTTTTTTTTTTTTAATTTCACCTTCCGGTACATAATAGGCACAGCCAGTGAAGTTGTTTTGTTTAGAACCATCGGTGAAAATATGAAGGGATTGTGGAAATTTAGACATTACATCACACTTAAATACCAGATTACGAACGTTACTGGGGAAGTCATTGTAATTCTGTAAATATATTACTTTTAGTGGTTTCTTTGTTTGTATATTTATGCTATATGTCGGACATAATCTATTTTGATATAGATCACCTTTATGTGACAAAATATTGTGGTAAGCTGTTACAATTAGAGAAGGGGGTTTATAACCCTGACGTGAAGATGTTGTATTAAATATATAGGCTTGGTTTACTTTTTTTATCAAGTCACTCCCTCTTGTATATTCTTTTATAAGAAACCTAGTAGCCAAATTTTCTGCACGTATTTTTGGAGGCGTTTCTCCAACTCCGGCTAACAAGCAGTCAATTGGTGTACTATTCAGAGAGCCAATGCATAAACGAAGGCTTTTATTTTGAATCGTTTCTAGTTTCTTTGTGTGGGTTCTACTTGCGTTCAGGTAGAATATACACCCGTAGTCTATCTGCGATCTTACAAAGGACTTGTAAAACATTATGCTTATATTGGGATCAGCTCCCCACTTTGTGTGAAGAATTAAAAACAAACGTTGAAAAACGCATTCAATTCATGTCAAAAATGTGCATGTTGTATTGTAGTTTTTTCAAATACTTATTTTCTAAAACGAACAATATTCTTAATTGCATTGGAGATGCCTGGTGCACTTAGAAAAACTAATAAGAGTAATTTTAACACTACTTATTTGAAAATATTATACAACCTCAAACTTATCTTAATGTAATTTTTGGACATGTAACTAATAACTTGGCCACACACATACAGTATTTTATTGTAAATTAGCATTAGCATTAGCATTCTTTAATGGTTTTAATTATACATCGTGTCTATACAAATAAGTCTCCAGACTTATGTGGTGTATTAACACAATTTAAAATATGTTCATAAGTTTTAAATTAGTTAGAAATAACAAACAAATAATTTAACACTAAGAATTCACCTACTTGCCAGGTTGGTGCTTCTTGCATTGGTAAAAAGCCTGCTGACTTAAATTCACACCAGTAACCTACAATAAAAGGACAAAATTGTAAGGGTTCTAGGGCTATGCCAGGAATGTACTGCACCGACAGATCAGCTATTTATTTTACTATAGATCCAGCGAGTGCAACCCCTAATAAGGGTGTTAACAGCACTAAATTACTCTCTTAATTTACCGTAAATCATTCCAACTGAGTGTAGTTTCATGGTGCATACTAAGATTTGGAAATAAAATAAAAGTTCGGGGCGTAGCAAGTGCGTTATGGTAGCGAATTTTCATTAAATGCTTTAAATCTGAATAACCTAATTTTATATAAATCTAGAAAGTTGAATTTTGGTGTGTAGTGAGTTCTTTCCCAAGGAAAGATATTCACCAAATTTCATCAAAATATCTCTGTAATTTTCGGAGATCAAACATTTTTTCGAAAGAAAACTCAAAATTTTTCCGGAAAACAGATTTTCCTGCCTAACGAACTTATCCAAGCTAACTAACTTTTTAGTTTAGCGACAGCTACTGATGAAGATAACTCTGTTGTCGAAATACGTATCTAGTGCATAACTGTTATTTTTTTATAGTTTTTGGGATGATTCTGCGTTTTGTCTTAAAAAGTGTCAAAACGTATAGAAAACATGATTTGGGAACAACATTTTTTTTTTGTCTGTCTGTCTGTTAATCTGTATCTCTGTCTGTTTTTAGCCACGATAACTTTAGAACGAATTGAAATATCGTCTTCAAATTTGGTATACGGTCAGTACCCGACAAACGAACGGTTCGGATTGTTTCTGGGTAAAATGACTGCAATAGGTAGGCGATGAATGAGGGGTGACTTGGTGAAAATTGATATTAAACTCGAGT
Organism: Tillus elongatus; assembly: GCA_964006375.1. NCBI lineage: Eukaryota > Metazoa > Arthropoda > Insecta > Coleoptera > Cleridae > Tillus > Tillus elongatus. Next base: position 92,904,034 of record OZ023266.1, read on the forward strand.
AATATAACGTTTTAGGGTTCGTTTATTAGAAAACAATCAATTTAATCAGACATCTGGTATTCTGTGTTGAAATTAAATTAGGGGTGGAATATCGGTGACAGAAATTTCGAATTTTTTGTGTGCTAAAATGACGTGAAACGTCTCAAAGCATATAAAAAACTTAATTCTGGAACGAACATTTGTGTCTTTGTCGGTCTGTGGGTCTGTCGATCTGTCGGTCAAGTCAGTTTGTCGGTCTGTACGTCTGTTAGTAGGCGAAATAACTTTCGAACGAATTGAGATATCATCTTCAGATTTGGTATCCAGTTAGCACCCGACAAAGGTACCCTTCGAATTGTTTTTGGGTAAGATCGCTTCAGATGGTTGACATTTTTTCGTTAAAGCTCGAGTAATATAACGTTTCAGAAGTTTATGGGTACCGTAATACGAATATTTTCTTTGTGGTCAAGTCATCGACCCTAATATCATTTCATGAACACGTCTTTCTAAAGAGAATAAATTATCACAGCTATGTGGAAGTTATGATTCAATTTGCAGCACTATTTAAAGCTAATTCCGTATCATAGATAATATATCCAAATTTAGATAGTTTAGAAGTTATTAAAACGTTTTGGAATTATAATAGGTGAAGCCGATTTTTTAACAAACTTATCCAAGCCACTTACAAAGGGAAGGTATTCACCAAATTGAATAAAAATCGGCCCATTATTTTTTGAGTTATTGTTGTGATACATACACACACACACACACACACACACACACACACACACACACACACACACACACACACACACACACACACACACACACACACACACACACACACACACACACACACACACACACACACACACACACACACACACACACACACACACACACACACACACACACACACACACACACACACACACACACACACACACACACACACACACACACACACACACACACACACACACACACACACACACACACACACACACACACACACACACACACACACACACACACACACACACACACACACACACACACACACACACACACACACACACACACACACACACACACACACACACACACACACACACACACACACACACACACACACACACACACACACACACACACACACACACACACACACACACACACACACACACACACACACACACACACACACACACACACACACACACACACACACACACACACACACACACACACACACACACACACACACACACACACACACACACACACACACACACACACACACACACACACACACACACACACACACACACACACACACACACACACACACACACACACACACACACACACACACACACACACACACACACACACACACACACACACACACACACACACACACACACACACACACACACACACACACACACACACACACACACACACACACACACACACACACACACACACACACACACACACACACACACACACACACACACACACACACACACACACACACACACACACACACACACACACACACACACACACACACACACACACACACACACACACACACACACACACACACACACACACACACACACACATATATATATATATATATATATATATATATATATATATATATATATATATATATATATATATATATATATATATAATTGAAACTGACCCCGGATATGTGTTCTAGGGCGCTAGTTCTAGAGTTCTAGTTAGCGTTCCGCATTTAAAGAAATGTTTTCAAAATTCAAAAGTCGGGATCTCCTTATTAGTGAATTATTTTTTAAGAAAATTCACTAAAAGAGAAGCTATATTAGAATTAGAGGGAGAGAATTTCAATCAATTAAGTTTAAATCATTTAGAAATGGCAAATAATCATCTTGCCGATTTTTCACAAGATGCTATCATGAACCCCGAATATTCCGGTGGACAGAAGCATTTTGCTTATTTTATTAAACAGTGCGAACTTTATATTACTAGTTATAGAAGGTCAAAAGCCGAAACACACACAAATCGAACCTGACTAGAAATTATAAAAGCTAGAATCACTGGTAATGCTCGTGACGTGTTAGTTAGTTTAGAAAAGCATACATGGGAAAATATGCTTTAAAAAATCAGTTTTCAGACCCCCGTTTAAAATATATTTTATTGAACGATTTAAATACTAGCTTTATGACTAAATCACAAACTATTCAGGAATATTTCAATTTAACTAAAGAAAAGCTAAAAGTCCTAATTGAACATGTAGATATACAGGATTTAGTTAACGACGTAAAAACTTACAAAAAAGAATGTTACCAACAAAATGCAGTGGAAGCATTTAAAGCGTGTGTAATAGGATCTTACTTTTCACATCTTAAGATTAGTTAGTGTTAATACTCTTGATTCACTTACGTTAGAATGTAATAGGATAAACAACGAGATTATACAGTCAAATTTCATTAATAGCCTCAGAAACAAAAATAATACGAAAACAAATCATAACACACCTGTACAACATAGACAGACATATATCTAAAAAACGGTATTTCCAACATTTCCTCAAATATATAACAAACCACAACAAATCACACAACAAAGGCAACCGTTTCTTTCTAAGCCAATCTCCAACATAAGACTCGTTCAAAATTTTAATAGAAACATACAACACGCCCCAACTCAATTAAGTAAAGGATCAACACGCATGACAATAAGCAACCAGGCTTCTTTAAGAAATACACAACAAATGCCCCAAAGAAACCACTTCATATCCCAATAAAGGCCCACGTTTCAACATCAAGGACGGTTTAACCAAGAGGAGCTACAACTAGATTATTCATTATTCTGAAGAATACCCTTATGACGAGAAACCCTTTGACGAAACCGTAGAGCCACACCAACCCAAATCGGGATTTACACGAAACAGTCTCGGAAATTGCTTTATTTAGATATAAATGATATTGTTAATACCGCTAAATTACCATTGTTTGTCATTCCAAGTCTAAATTTAAAAGTATTGATTGACTCCGGAGCGTCAGATACTATCATAAATCCAGGAGCGGCTTACGAATTATTTACAGAATTTATTTATAAAGAACCATTTTCAATGAAATCAGTTAATCAGATTACCCATGGTCAAGACAACGTAAGGTATCCTATTTTACAGGAATGTAATATTAATTACCAATTTCCAATGCGTGTCATGCAATGGCACCATCGATTTGACGAGCGTATGAGGTTGTTGTAAATGAATCGCCAAGATTAGTTAACGTACGGATTTATTCGCCAGAATAGTTATAGTGCAATTACAGGTTACGATGAATAATATAATGTGTGATTATGTAGCCTTAACTTTAGATATAATATACAATCTATTAAAATGTTCGTGAACGTGGACGTGGAAAACATATGTGTCAAAAAATAATAACGTATGAATAAATGAATACATACTTTACTTGTCACACTCGCCGGTTCGTGAACAAAGAATAGACACAGTGCACTGACCACAGTTATAGAGTATCCAATGACTAAGATTATAAATGAACAGATATAACACTCCCCCTTCTAAGAAAAAGAATTCTACAAGTTCTCAAAATTAAACGTTATTATATTATTATCAACAACTATTAAATATTAAATACTTGAGTGAGTGGTGGACGTGCCGCCACCTAGTTGCGGAACCAAGTAGTATGTTGTCACGCCAGCTCCAAATAACACAAAGTGTTAAAAAAATAGAGACTATATACAACTAACTAACAATTTAGAAAATTGTCAGCCCTGGCCCATTTCTACTCCAATATAGGGACAAAGTATGTAAGGCTAGATGCATTGCAAATACTTATTAAGAATATAAAAAAAAACAATAAAGTAATAATATAAAAAAGGAAAAATATATTTATATTTTTTCTGCTGATTTATACATAAGAGTAAGTATGTTTTCTTTCAGGGATTAACAGTTCATAGGTCCAACCTTTCAGTAGGTTTTCTTGTTCTATGTGATCTACGGAGTGTTTCATTGTTACTTGAACTCGGTATATTTGACTCAAAATTCTCAGTTCTAGGAGTTTCATTTTTATCAGAATCGTGATTTATGACATCAGAGGAACTATTGTTTGAGTTGTCGGGTGCACGATTTTCATTGCTTCGTGGATTGTCGATAGTTGGTAGATAGTCTGAAGTTTTTAAGTTCTCATCAAAAGTTTTATCGGGAGAACTCATTCGTATAGTGGAGCCTACTTCCCGCATTTGGTCAATATTACGTTTCCATTTTGGACCATCATCGAGTAAGACTAAATAATGTAATTTTCCAAGTTTTTGCTTAATAATTCCAAATACAATACAGCCACTCGGGTATTGATTTCAAATGATCTTTCATTTAAAAGTTTGAAAGGTTTTGATCTTGTAAGTTGAGGTTTTAGAAAGTCGTGTTTTGAACGCTCGACTGAACATTAGGAATGAAGGTGAATGTTCTGTTGTGCAATGCGGCATTTTTCTATATCACAATAACAACGTTGCTAACAAAGTATTTTTGACACCTTCTTCATCATGAATGGTCTTTAATGAGCATTTTAGGATTTGGACATAGCGCTCTGCTTGCCCATTAGTTGCTGTGTGAAACGTTGCTATGGTTTTGTGAGCGACATTATTTTTTTAAGAAAGTTTAGAATTCGGAAGAGGTAAACTGACTACCGTTATCAGTTACTAACACTTCTGGTATGCCATATCGAGCAAATAACGAACGGAGTAGGGTTACAGTTTTACTGGAAGTAATGTTATGTATTGTAAATAGTTCGGGCTACTTTGAGAATGCATCTACTACAATTAGAAAGTAACAGCCTTGAAAAGGTCCTGCGAAATCTACATGTATTTTCTCGTAGGGAAATTTTGGAGTTTCCTATGGGTGAGTTTGGACTTTGGGTGGGTTAGAAGATATTTGATTACAGTTCAGGCATTTTTTTAATCAGTGCTCAATGTCAGAATCAATTTGAGGCCACCAGCAATAGCTTCTTGCTAAGGCTTTCATTTTGTTGATTCCAAAGTGTGCCGTATGTAGTTCTCTCAATACTGTTTTTCTCAGGATAGTCGGGATTACTACTCGAATACCTCTCATTATGCAACCGGACTGGAGTGAAAATACCTCCTGGTTTTGATATTGAAACGTAGCTCTGAATGAATTTTCTCACCGGAACGCAACGCTTCGTACAATGGTTGTAAAAATTCGTCTACCAATGTACATTTAGCTACTTATTTAGTATTTATCTGTTGAATTTCAAAGATATCACTTTCTTCGAATTTAACTACATCCTCCGAACATAAAGGTAATCTGGACATACAATCTGCCTTATCATGTTGTTTGGTGTCCTCATATTTAATATTGTAGTGCTACTCCTCACTAGTGAATATTTTAAAGAAAATTCACTAAAAAGAGCGAATGCAGGTACGAAGGTGCTAGGAGCTATGAGCTCTAAAGCAATGAGTGAGTGTATATCTAAAGAGACTAAAGTCATTTCATATATGGGCATACTGGCCTCAACTGTTCTATATGATTGTGAGAACTGAGTGAACCAGGCAAAGCATGTAATATAATTGAATGCTGATGCAATAGACTGTTTAAAATCGCGTCTTTGCCGCCCCGATATCACCGCAGCCTTTGGCTTATTGTGCATGCCCTTTGTCTTTTCTACTTCACCCATTCCTAATTTACCGTGCCTTGAATTAGGGTGAAGTTTTATATTGTTCTGGCTCCGGTCTGGGCTGACCGTAGATCACTTGTCTTTTGCGGTCCAGAGCTTTACACTCGCACAAGATGTGCTGGGCCGATTCCCAGCCCCCTCGCTGCAGAGTATCCATATTAGCTCCCCCTCGAATCAACCTATTTTCTATTTTATGAAGGTGTTTCTTGACGGCTATGTGTCCCGTCAAGAGTACTGTTATGTTCCTGAGCTGTCCTCTGCTAAGATTTAGCAGCTCCACAGCTCTCTTTGAACTGGGTTCCTCAATTACTGACTTCCCGGGTCTGAGCCTTGGACAGTCTGCCCATTACAGCTTGTGTTCGTTTCTGGTGCAGGACTTAATGGATCCCCTGGCAGTGCTTTTTGTCAAGCTCCGAACCGGTCCCATAAATGGTTCTGCTGACCCACTCTTCGCGAGACTGTCAGGTTCTTCTTTGCCTGTGACCCCCGAGTGACCCGGCACCCAGATGAGTGACCTCATTCTGCCCAGCCAGGTCGCTCGTCTCGTCTCGGCATTCACTTACCAGTCTGGAATTTAGCCGTGGGCTACTTAGGACGTTAAGGGCTGCCTGGCTGTCTGCGGCTATGAGGATCTGCTTGTTGGTGTAGCCCCTCCTCTTGTTCTCTCGCACACAATGCAAGATGGCATACATTTTGGATTTAAAGACCGTTGCATGAGCTCCGAGGGAAATACTATGACTTACCTTCGGTCTTTCCGAATACACGCCTGCCCCTGTCCCACGTTACCCGCCGGATCCTGCCATGAACCAGACGAGCGCGTACCGTAGTAAGCCCGGCGTCTCCCCCCGCCGTGCCTCGCGGTCGCGGATTTCTACTGTGAAATTATTTTCCCTGCAGATTCGCGGGATCGCGAAGTCCGACCTCATTTCAGGCATGGGCTCCTTTACGATCTCCTGAATTTTGCAGTGACCCCTGCAGCCTGGGTTGATCTTCAGTCTACCATTGCAATTGCAGGCTAGTCTGTATAGTCGTAGCCTGGCCTCCCCCATGATAACTAAGTGTAGGGGGGGGGGGCAGATCCAGCAACACCTCCATGGCGGCTGTTGGGGTTGAAGTCATGGCCCCTGTGACGCCAAGGCAAGGCATCCTTTGGATCTTGCCTAGTTTTTGTTTGGCACTGGATTGTGCCACTTTAGACCACCAGACCAGTGCCGCGTATGTTAGCGATGGTCTGACCACCCTTGTGTGCAGCTAGTGGGCCATACTAGGTCTTAGCCCCCACGTTTTTTCATATAGCCGCCTAGTGACGGCTAGGGTCATAACTGCCATACGCAGTATTTTGTGACCATTCCCGGTTAGCTTGGAGTCCAATACGACCCCAAGATATTTGCCTCTCTGGCCATTGGGATGTTTCTACCGTATAGAGTGAGAGTCCTGTGGCTCTCGCACTTCCTCCTCCTCGTAAACGGTATGAGGGTTGCTTTCTCGGGGCTCACACCGAGCCCTTGGCCAACCTTTCCACCACTTTCAGTGCTGTCTGCATGCGCTCCGACACTGACTGTGTAACCTTTCTTCGGACTATGATGACAATGTCATCAGCATAGCCCTGTACGTCGCAGGCCCTCCGTTGCAGGCCCTCCACGACTAGGCACCAGAGCAGGGGAGACAGAACGCTCCACTGCGGACAGTGAGCATGTAACTGATCCACTTGCAACAGGTCTCCTCTATTCCCCGCTAACATTTGGTAAGCAGTATAACCTATAGAGTAGTAACAATGTACCCTATTTCATTAAAATAGTTTTATTGCTTCAAAAAGTACAAACATTTTCTGAAATTAAACTAAAAAAGTTCCAAAAAAACTGTTTCAATTTTCCTGACCCACGAACCTCTTCAAGCTATTTACATACCTGCCAAGATATAATTATTTGCAAACAGCTTTATGACCAAAAGTGAAAAAAAAATATTATGAAAATTTGCGAACAATTTCTTTTACAAAAATTCTCAATTTTTTTTACAGAAATTTCCTTCGGTAATATTACACCAAATTATATTTTTCACAAAAATTCGACTATTATTTTTATAATAGCTTACTAAACATTTATTATTAATTACCAACATTTCATAAATATCTTTAAAAAATTATTTCTACAGAAACACTAAAAAACTTCCGCGAAAACTTTTCAAATTTAGCCAATATTTGAGAGCGTCGGTATGCGGCAGCTCGTTTTTTCCGATGAGTAATACAAACAAAAAGCTCTCTGAATGCGTCACTTCCATGGTGCTTCGCTATCTGTAGGTAAAAACGCCGTATCACAATTTGTAGTATGTGTTTGTTATATGTGCCAAAAAAAAACGTGAGAAGTTGTAAAGCAAGCAATCAAAGCTCTTATCTACAGCTTTCGGCAATACAACCACCTTATCAATATTTAGCAACACCCCTAATGTTCCAATGTACAAATTTAAAGCCATCATCCCTATCTCGACTGAGAAACATTTTCAGATCTTTAGTATGTTGTATCACAACCGTGTGTTTAGCTCGTGATTGTATCTCTAATAATGGATCCATGCCTGCTCAAATTTCTAACACTTCTTACACTTACCATAAAGTCTAAGCAGGAAATTAACCTTACACCTATACAGATTATACAATAATTAAGCACATGTATACACACACACAAATATATATATATATATATATATATATATATATATATATATATATATATATATATATATATATATATATATATATATATATATACTGACTGACTGACTGATATATCAACGCACACCCCAAACTACTGGGCCTAGAGACGAAATTTTGCACAGAAGTTCCTGTAATAACGTAGACGAGCACTAAGAAATGATTTTTTTTTGCAATTCAACCCCTTTCGGTTTTTGGTTGCTTACTGCTTTATTCATCTATATATCTATTTAACTGCCATATTAGTGTACAGTTCATTATGTAGTTAGTATTTTTCTACTCAATTCTTTGTAATTTAGTTATTTAAGTTGTTTGATATGCGATATAAGATAGGTCTTAAGTATTGGGTATAGCTATTAACACGTAGTTTGTATATATTCGTAATTCATTACAGTATGGCTATTAAAGTTGGTAAATAGTTTAGAGATATAAGATAGGTATTGGGTATAAAGGTGTTGATATATAAAAGTCTGGACGCAGCAAGTGCGTTATGGTAGCGAATTTTCTTTAAAATGTTTTTAATAGCAAATGTCTTTTTTTGGTGAAATCAGGCATCAAACTTGGTTGCCTATATAGTAGAAACAATGTACCATATTTCATCGAAATAACTTTATTGTTTGAAAATACATAAACATTTTTCAAAAGTCTGGATGCAGCAAGTGTGTTATGGAAGTGAATTTCCATAAAAATGTTTTTAATGGCAAATGCGAGCAGGCATCAATCTGATTACCGGTATAGCCTATGTAGGAGAAACAATGTACTATATTTTATCAAAATTACTTATGGTTTGAAAGATAGGTATTGGGTATAAAGGTGTTAATATATAAAAACGAGTAAACAGCGGTAATTAATGATATGTTACTGCAATCATTTGAAGGGGAAGAAATGATTAACAGTTCAATAGACTCTGTGGTAAATAAAAACGACGCCGTTCATAACCCAGTAGAATTTTTGAACGCTCTAAACTAAACCCTCCTGGTCTTCCATACCATCGGTTATTTTTACGTGTGGGAACACCAGTAATGTTGCTTAGAAATTTAAAACCACCTAAAGTTTGTAATAGGACTACGCTACATGTTAACGTTTTGCATCGTAATGTAGAGGTTAACCGGGTCTGCTCAAGCAGAAATTGTATTTATTCCGCGTATCCCTTTAAATCCAAAGTATCTTCCTTTTGAATTCAAGAGACTGCAGTTTCCCCTGCAAGTATGCTTCGTTATGACAATTAATAAGTCACAGGGGCAAACTCTAAAATTTGCAGGAGTTCGCTTAAGACAGGAATGTTTCTTATATGGCCAATTTTAGGTAGATCCCACTGTTAAAAAGTTCGCGTTTATCAGCACTTCCTAAATTACTACTCACATTTTTTCCCCCTCACACAATTGCTGTCGACTTTTTTTAGTAACTCATTACACTATTTGGAGTCTTATCGTTCCCACGAGCAGTTTTTGTGCCGACCCATATACCAGTTATGTGTTCTTTTCCACCTCTTTGAGTACCAATTAAGTTGCTTAATGCTTCCGCCTTTGTTGAATTGTTGCCACTGTGGATGTTTCTGACTATAAATTACCTTCAATATCCGCATCTATGTCCTGCAGTTCACCCGGTCTATATGTATTCTCTTTTATATGTACACATTCCAGGATTAATAAATGTGTTGAGTTTTTTCCCTCGACCTGCTTTTAAATGCTTTCTTAGCATGTGCTGCTCTTCTAACTCCTTCTTGGTACTTTCATTATCAATATATATCGTTGTACCCTTCAACCTACTAGAATTTTTAGCACAAGTTTTTTCTGCACATAAGATGTAAATTCCACAATCACTGGACGATGACCATGCACCCTACCAATTGGATAAGCATCGCCGAGAGCTGTGGTGTCGAACTTGATATCAAGTAACCTATTCCTTTTATCTCTTATAAAGTCCGGCAGCTCTTCTGCACTATATTCAATATTACCTATATTAAAAATCAATATTAGTTTTCTCAAGTTTTTTTTTTCAAAACTCTCCAACTTGGACTTAAGATGCTGGTTTTCGTTTTCAACGGCACTTGTTTGCCTACTTAGTGTGTCCAATTTTCTTAACAAATTATCCTCAAAATCCAACAACAGATTCTTTATCTCACACAGCAATTTACTATCTGAAATTTCTCCAACGGTATCACACATCCTATATTTGCTACCTTGAACAATTACTTTGGTTAGCAGTGTACACGCCTGATGCAATTATCAGCGTAGGGATAAATTAAATGAATTCTGAACGTAAAGATGTCACAAATGTCTCCTGCTATCTTAGTATTTAATTATCCAAAAATCGTACTATATCGCAAATATGTACTGCCTTATTTAATTTCTCAACTGAACTAAATTTTATTAGTAAATATTTCTCAATATATATATATATATATATATATATATATATATATATATATATATATATATATATATATATATATATATCTTTAATTAGTTACATAATTGGAAGAAAAAGCCCCTACATTTAAATTTAATTTAGAACTATATCAACGATATTTCCCATACTCGAGGAATCCTAAAATCTGAAGAAAATTACAAAATACAAATATTACTTACATCATTTTTCTTTGGCTAAGGCTTTATATTTTGCATAGCGCATAGAACATAGTTTGTGATATGCTATAAGGCATGATGGTGGTAGCTGCCAGACATACTTCGCTTAGGCTTTAGAAGTTTATGGAAAGGGACACGGTGTATGGACACCCTTAAAGCGCTGAGATGGCTGACTTCCCCCTAAGTCCGATGGTTCACGGTTCTGCTCTACGAAGAAGCCGGTTAATATTGTATTCATTGTGTGACAAAAGAGGGATTATGACTATAGAAGCCGAATAAATTCACCATCAGATTACAATAGATGATTATTTGATAATGATGAATGTAAAACGAGTTTTAGATCAGACCTGATCGTTGGGTATAGTGCTAATTTATATATAAAGATGATTATATATATATATATATATATATATATATATATATATATATATATATATATATATATATATATATATATATATGGATGTATATACCGGGTGATTCACAACGCAATGGGCAGAGAATTGTGCGTGTAGAGGACCTGAAAACATGCCGATTTCTTATATAAAATGTTTGTCTGACACCCATTGTCGGTGAGATGTTGGCCTCGGAAGATTCTTTAATAATTAAAAGAAACAGCTGTATTGCAACAGTGCCCTAACATAGAACAACTAAATTTGGCAGATGGTTTTCTTTTATCAACATCCTTCTTTGACAAAAATTTGAAGTGGATATAAACTCAAAAAGGGGTGGGTCACCCTTTTAATGATTTCATTTTTTAAAACCCTAACCTAATTAATAGTTAAAGTCCATCAATTTTAGAGCAAATTAAATTTACTATCTTTTTCTCCTCTTGTCGCTTTTTCGACAAACAACCCGTTTTTTTTTTTGTTGAGAAAAATGAGATTTTTAGTGTTGAGATCAAAACAAAATTATGTCACTTGAAGATTTTATTAAACATTAAAGTCTCATAGGGGATGCCGTGGGCACTCTGCCAGTCATCTGTTGCTAGGTTACAGTAGGTTACAGTTGTTGTGAAATCTAACATTACCTAAATTTATTAAGTTTTACAATAATTATTGTCTTGTGTTTCTTGTTTTCTTTTGTGGTAACAATTTGTTACTCAAAATGGCTGGAAAATTCTCGTTTAATGAACAAGTTGACATGCTTATGGTATTAGGGTTTTACGAGGGTAATTGCCGCAGACGTGTAGAGCTATATTGAAGAAGATTTCCTAATCGTAATATACCACATCGTCAAACGTTTGCCAATGTTGAACGTAGAGCTCGGGAAACGAGTTCCTTTTTTATAAAAATGCTGGAAGACGCCGTCATACAGTGAACGCACGAACTGACGAGCGTCTTCTAGACAGTATTGAAACTGAGCCTCAAACCAGCACCAGACGACTATCCCGGTAGTTTCATATAACATAGCCGGCTGGCCATAGAATTATCCGACGCAATCTGCTGCCTATCACCTTCAAAAAGTGCAAGAACTGCTACCGCAAGATTTAGAGGCAAGACTGTTTTTTTTGTAATTTCATCTTACATCAGAACATTGATTTTCCCAAGACCCTTCTTTTTGCGGATAAAGCTTGCTTTACAAGGAGAGGGATTACAAATGTGCACAACTGTCACGAATATTCGGATGTAATTCACATGCTACAGTAACCCACCATTTCCAAAGAGAATTTAAAATAAATGTGTGGGCAGGTATTGTTGGAGGACATTTGGTTGGGCCGGTTATTTCACCAAACCGCTTAAACGGCGCAACATATTTGCTTTTCTGACAAAATGTTCTTCCTGAGCTCCTGAAGGAGCTGCCCTTACAACTGCGCAGCGAAATGTGGTTTATGCATGATGGGGCGCCACCACATTTCACTACAAATGTTCGTGAATTTTTAAAATAACAGTTTCCAAATCGATGGATATGTCGTGGAATTAATTGCCCTCAACATTGGCCAGGACGATCACCAGACTTGAATAAATGTGACTCTTTTCTCTGGGAGGCTTTAAAAGAAGAGGTGTATTTGACACCAGTTCAAACTAAGGAAGATTTGTGAAGTCGCATTAATCATAAGTGGACCAACATTAAAAGTGGCATCCAATTACTTAACAGAGTCGACTTTAATTTTCGACGAAGGGTGCAGTTGTATGTGAGAGAAAATAGAAATCATTTTGAACAACAACTTTAGTGTTTTTTATGGTTTTTTATTTATTAGTCTTTAATAGCGTTTGCTACATGTCAGATATGTCAATGTTTAATAAAGTCTTCAAGGGACATAATTTTGTTTTGATCTCAACTCTAAAAATCTCAATTTTCTAAACAACGGGTGGTTTGTCGAAAAATTGATATGGAGGAGAAAAAGAAAATTGTTGGACATTAACTTTTAATTAGGTTAGGGTTTAAAAAATCAAATCATTAAAATGGTGACCCACCCCTAATTCAACCCTTTCTTAGTTTATATCTGCTTCAAATAAGGATGTTGATAAAAGAAAACCACCTACCAAATTTGGTTGTTCTTTGTTACGGCACTGCTGCAATACAGCTGTTTCCTGTAATTACTAAAGAATTTTCCGAGGTAAATAGCTCACCAACCATGGGCGTCAGAGAAAATTTTTATATAAAAAATCAGCTTGTTTTGAGGTCCTCTACATGCAGACATTCTGTGCCCATTGCGTTGTGAATCACACTGTACACACACACACACACAAATATATATATATATATATATATATATATATATATATATATATATATATATATATATATATATATATATATATATATATATATATATATATATATATATATATATATATATATATATATATATATATATATATATATATATATAAATATATATATATATATATATATATATATATATATATATATATATATATACATAATGGGACATTAGCTAAGGGGTGATAGCTGGCACAAAAATAAAGCGACATTCTACTTAGGCGTGTTGAGCCCAACATGCCTTAGTAAAATATTACTGATTTTCGTTGTACAGGGTATTTGAATAATTTTTCTTAAAACTATTTTTTCAAATATCCTGAACGTAGTGCAATATATTATGAAATGTGGCGTGGTATTATTAGGCATCATGCGTAATACGATGAGGGTATCAATTTTACCACTGCCGCTAGGTGGCGATACCCACAGTAACATTGCTTAATTAACATGGAATTGGAACTTCAGGTGCAGAGACCGGCCCGGTGTGAGTTCTGGGTAAATTTGGGATTTTGTGTATGTGTTACCGTACGAGAGTGTCAAGTTTAACGAAAGACTGCACAACAGTTAGCAAGTGGTAGTGGACTTTTCCTTTACATGATAGTAAAGGATTTTTTTCACGCCCGAGGAAGTACCACCCCTTACATCAAGGGGATGGTGAAAACCCAACGGACGTTTCCGGTTCTGGTGTATGAGTCGGTTTCCCTTATAAACAAAAATGATGATGGCTCCTCCTTGTACAAAAGATTCCGGAGATAAAATACCCCTCCATATCCGAGAGAGGGGTGCGCAGGGGGCGCCGGCATCAAGATTTAACATATCCTTCTCGAATATATGTGGCCTAAATTCTAACCTGAACTCCGTCCACCATTTCCTCCAGGCTAATAGGCCCCCAACTCCCCTTCTTTACCGAAACCCAAATCAGTGCCAAAACAGCCACTAATCACCTTAATTTCCCGGTGTATGAGCTCCTTACTTTCTTTAGATTCCAATGAGGCTTGTGCGCATACGTCCGTAGCAATCTACCGTGCATCAGACTCCCCAATTTAGAATCTGGAAGAAAAGACATACTTTGGATGAAACTCTCTCTCTCTCTCTCTCTCTCTCTCTCTCTCTCTCTCTCTCTCTCAGGGCTGCAACTAAATTCATCCGTTGCATTTACCGGTCACCTTCTGACAATAACTTTGTCCAGCTCTTCGACTACCTTTCTGAAAAAAACCGACCATCTGATTTCTGAATATCCTTCCTCCGAGGTCACAATTCTTGGTGACTTCAATGTCCATAATAAGGAATGGCTATGATCTTCCAAAACCGATCCACAAGGGAGAGCAGCGGAGGCCTTCGCAGTGAGCAATTCTTTAGCCAATATGGTTCAGAAATCTACTTACTTTCCTCGCATCTCAACACACGGTTCAAATCCCTTGGATCTCTTTCTTACTACAAAACCTGAATGCTAAAAGACATCAGTCACCGCCCCACTTGGTCGCTCAGACCACGACATGGTCACTGCTTCCTGCGCAATGCAACCCGAGGTCACACAATCATCACACCCACGTATCGTTTAGCACTACAAATCCGCGAACTGGGACGAAATGCGGGATTACTTGTCCTCATTTCCATGGGCGTCTATCTGCTTCTCTCATCCTGACCCCTCTGATATCTCACAAAACGTCACCGAAATTATCCAAGCTGGCATAGCATTATTTATTCCACGTACACAGAAAACCTCTTCAGCCACTCAAAAGCCCTGGTTCTCTAAATCCTGTAATAAGCCCAGACTTGAAAAGGTCAACGCTCACAAAACGCTTCCACACAATCCTATTCAAGAAAACCGTCAAGCATTTAACGATGCGAGAAACCGCTATGTCCACATTCTTTCTGAGACAAAAAACTCGTTTAATAACCACATCATAAACAAAGTTCTCTCAAGCTCCAACAGCCGCAAACCCTTCTGGACTCTTGTTAAATCTATTGGGAATAATTTCTGCAAGAGCACGTTCTTGTTTCAGGGGATGAAATTCTTTCTACCGCCCTGGGCAAGGCTGACCTTTTTGCCTCGTTGTTCGCCGGCAATTCTACTCTCAACCCACCTTCAAATGTTTAACCACCAGCAGTCCCCAATGTCGCGCATAAAATGACGGATATCATTTTCAAAACTAAAAAGGTACGAAAGATGCTCTCTTCTCTTAATACCAGGAAAGCCCCTGGCCTTGACGAGATCTCAGCAACTGTTCTCAAAAAACGCGCACCAGAACTTGCTCCTGTCCTGACTCGTCTATTTCAGACATCTTACAATAGAGGCATATTCCCTAGTAACTGGAAAACTGCTCGAGTACAACTCGTCCCCAAGAAAGGATCCAAAGCGCTTCCTAGCAACTACATGCCTATTTCTCTCCTTTCAGTCGTCTCTAAAGTGATGGAAAAGTATATAAACACCGAATTACTAAAATTTCTTGAAAACACAGTCTAATCCACGACAGGCAGTATAGATTCCGTCAGCGCAGATCAACTACCGACCTCTTTTCCTTTGTCACCCATTCTTGGAACAAGTCTATGAAACTACACGGTGAATCCCAGATTGTCGCTCTAGACATATCCAAAGCAGTCGACCAGGTCTGGCACGAAGCGCTGTTTAATAAACTTCCGGCCTATGGCCTACCACCAAAACTCGGTACCTGGACAGCAAATTTCCTCTACAACCGGAGCATTTCTGTTGTCGTGGATGGCCATTTCTCTAAACTGTATCCAATTAATGCAGGAGTCCCTCAAGGTTCAACTTTAGCCCCTCTTTGTTTTTTCTTCACATCAATGACCTCCTCTCTAGCACATTCAGCCCAGTTTACAGTTACGCATACGACAGCACCCTTCACTCAAATATACAATGTTTTAAGCCTGTCTCTTTAGCCCAATTAGATGAGGATCGCAGACTCATGGAGGGGTCTGTGTGGATCTCCAATAAATATTAGACTGGGGAAGTAGAAATCTTGTACGATTCAACTCCTCCAAATCTCAGTCTTCCTTTCTATCTCATAAGAGATACACCAGCCCTAGACCCATCACAATGAACAACCAAGTTAATCAAAGTCATGAGTCCTTTTCACTTGTTGGCATTTCTGCGGATCGAAATCTCAATTGGCACCAACATATCACATCAATTGCAGAATCGGCTGCTAAGAAAATAGGTTTCCTCTTCCGGGCTTGCAAATACTTTTCACCAGCTAATCTCTATACCTTATATACTTCACAAATAAGGCCAAACCTCGAATACTGCTTCCACATCTGTGGTGCCGCTGCCGCTTCTACACTCTCTATCCTGGACTCCATTCAGAAGAGAGCTATGCGTCTCATCGGTGACCCTACTATCACTCAAAGGCTGCCATTCCCTGCCCACCGACGTGCCGTTGGCGACCTCTCTCTTTTATAGATATCTGCACGGGCACTGCCCAGAGGAGCTTTCTTCGATAGTTCTTCCACCTGCTGCCCCTACCAGAGGAATAGAGCGAATGCATCCTTTTACTGTCCAGGTCACCAGACATAAAACATCCTGTTATGTCCGCTCTTTTGTCCCGAGGACTTCCAAGTTGTGGAATTCCTTGCCGGCACATGTTTGTCCTTCTCCTCCGAACCTCCAAACCTTCAAGTCCAGAATTAACAAGTTGCCTCTTTCCTCCTTATCGACACCCACGGTACGATAGTATTTAGGCTGTAAGCCCTCGTGGTGTGTTGTTGAAATATAAAAAAATGGTCATAATTTTTTATCCACCCTGTATGCACAGTTTCGAACAAACATAAAGAAAGCCCATTTAGTTGCACGCAAAAGAGGTATACTTCTTTGAAGTCGAAAAAGCTGACCGTTTTCAAAATAAACGTACTTATTCAATGAAAACCTAAAATATGTATTTACTCTGTTGCTAACTAGTTATGGTAGCAACTAGGAGCTTGTTTACTATCACTTGTCACAATCGACTGACAACAAACAAGTATCTTTAATTGTCACTTTGTTCTTGTTATCTGCGTTAAGATGCCGCATCATAATGATTTTTTAAATTCACAAATGCGAGATATGGTGTGTCTTTATGCCAAAGAAATTTTTTGTTCGCGCAGAGCAGCACAGCTCAATTTTGAGCTTTATCCTGATAGAAGGCAACCAAACCATCAAACGCACTTTACGATAGATTAGGTGAAACTGGCTCATTTGATCGCAAAAAACTGAAATAGAGAAAGACCAAGTATAATTGATGTTGATATGAAAGACAAAATCATAGTTCGTATTGTAGAAGAGGCGGCAACCACCACGATACATGTTAGTGCAGCAACGGGTATAGACAAATCTTCGGTGTCCAGAATCATACGCAGAGAAAAGCTGCATCCGCATCATTTCACTCGAGTTCAGCAGCTTTTGCCCCCGGACTTACTTTGAAGACTTGAAGACTTCAATATTGCCATTTTATGAGAGAACGCTATTTAGAGGATCCAATGTTACCAGAAGAGGTATGTTCAATTTGCGGAATAGCCATACCTATGCGATTGAAAATCCTCATGCTCTCCACGAACAACATTTTCACCATGAATTTTCAATAGACATTTGGTGTGGCATTCTTGGAAATTGTTTTGTGGGACCATTTAAACTGCCACCTACTTAACGGAACAACCTCTCTCTTGTTTTTGAGAGATAATTTACCGATAATTGTAGAAGATGTTCCTTTAACTTTAAAGTGCGACTCTTGGTTCGTGCGTGATGGTGCTCCAGCACATGACATCCCAGATGTGCGAAATTATTTAGATGAAACTTGCCCTCATAAGTGGATTGGTAGAGGTAGCGTGTACTCCTGGCCAGCGCCTAGTCCCGACTTAAATCCGCTAGATTTTTACTTTTGGGGTTATTTAAAGTCACTGGTCTACAAAGATCAATAAATAACCGTCAGAAATTATGGGGAAAATCTTACAGGGTGTTAATGATACCTGAGCTCAACAAAATTCAGTTTTTAAAGTAAGAGATAATTTTAATAAACGAGTGATAAAATGCATTGCCGTAAATGGTGAACACTTTGAGCACTTACTCTGATTTGTTGTTGTTTTGCCTCTAAAGTTGCAAATAATTTTAGATTAACTTAATTAGGTACATTATTGCAATTTGTAACAATATCTCAGATATCCATTTTGTTAACTATTTCTTTTTGATTAATAGCTTTATAGATGTTATTTTATTTAATTGTTTTGTTGAATTCTTAACAAAAATGTGTCTTTCGATAACCTACATTTTATTGTGCTAAAAAGTATCTACAACAGATACACATAATTTGCACTAAGATCGAAGCCTTCGAGAATACATAATGTGAGCGCACAATCGTTAATTTAATTTCATTGCTATATAAAAGTACGTTTATTTTGAAAACGGTTACCTTTTTTTCGACTTCAAAGAAGTACACTTTTTTTTGTGTGAAGCTAAACGGGCTTTCTTAATTTTTGTTCGATAACGTGCATACAGGCTGGACAAAAAAGTATGACCATGTTAATGAAACAGTGTGCTGTCGGTGGCGCTATCGGCAGTGTTGAAATTGATACCGTCATCGAATTACGCATGGTGCCTAATAATACCATGCCACATTTCATAATAATATGTTGAACCACTTTAAAGATATTTGAAAAAATAGATTTAAAAAATTATTTAAACATCCTGTAAAACGAAAACGAGTAACATTTTACTAAGGCATGTTGAGCTCAATCGCTTTATTTTTATGCCAACTATTACCCCTTAGATAATGTCCAATTCATTATGGGGCACTCTGTATATGTATTATATATAAAGTGCAAGAATGCTATTGAAAGTGGAAAAGTAAAAACTTAAAAGAAACTAAAAGGAACAATCTTTTTGGCAGAAAATTTTCCATCGTGGTTGGTTTCTGAATTTTAGAAAAACCCCAAAACCTGTCAAGTTTATTTGAAAGATAATTATTATCTTGTATTATAATGTTTTTGCTGCACCGCGTTTCTAAATTATGACATTAGCAGGGTTTTTTAATTGAAAATTCAAAATCGATTTTCTACTCTCTACTGTTGCACCCCAAATTAAGGGCCAATGCTACCTGTAACTCTGCAACCAGGTATAATGGAAAATGAACATTAGTTGAACCAATGGAGAAATTTGATAGTTTCCGTAATCTTGAAGTTTATCAGCTTCCAAACATTGGCCGAGAAATAAATATTAATGGGTTAATGGATTAATTACAAAAAAGGTAAACAAGCATTATGTGTGATATAATAATGTTAAACGAAATGTCCAAATTTCTGTTCTGAATAATTTAAGCTTTTTTATTTATACTTAAGGAGACATTTGCAAAACTATTGCCAGCAAACGGGGCTGCTGATAAACTTCAATTTGGGTAAAAAATCTTAGTCACAGGGGATAAAGAATTTCGCAGAGGGGGTTTTGGAGAAAGAGTTGTTAAAATATTGTTTTAATACTAGGACAAGGATTTGCCTTTTCTGTATAACACAGTGTAAGATTTTAATATAAAATAAAATATTGTTATCATTATTTTATTCTCTTCTTTCTACTCGTGGCGCACTGGGTCGCTCACGGAACAAGAGATTTGTATCACGTTCATCTTTATCACCCGGAGACTATAGCGGTAAACGTAATATTTTATTTATTTATTATTACAGGAATATCTTTCCCAACGAGGTAGGATGTCCCAAGAACCGCGGTTTTCTGCATTGTTCTGAAATGAGCGGTAGTAAATGGGAGAACGGTGGTAAGTTTCTGATAGTCTGGTGTCACAAACTCATTCCTTTATACGACTACTGGATGATCTGAACTTCTCTGAGGTTGTACAAGTCGACGAACTCGACTGCGAGTGATTGGTACTTTTGTCGCTTCTCCCCTATCTTCGAAACGAGATTGTCGTCGAGTCGCACTGCAATGTCCACAATGAAAGCCTTCCGGTTTCTCTGGTCAATAAGCAAGATGTCAAACCTGTGGCTTTCAGCTGCTTCCTTGGTGACCACCGGGAGGTCCCACATCAGCCGACCTGATCCTTTTGAACTGCACCTTTAGGCTTGCATTTATAGTAGGGGGCTTACGACTCGATAAGGCCGTAATGTTTTGTCAAGGCTTGATGGACGACCTTGGCCACGTTGTCATGGCGTTTCTTGTAATCTGACTGGGCCAGAGAATAACAAGCGCCTGTGACATGCTGAATAGTTTCCGCCTTTTTTTAACAGAATCTACATAGGTCGCTGACATCCTGCTCCATGATCGTGCATCATGCATAGAAATCTCTCTGTTTCAGCAAACAAGCCTGTTGTTCTTAGCCATTTCGTTGATGCGCGGAGGCCGACCTGAGGTGCCGTTAGACATGCAATGAATCGTCCATGCAGCTCCATCTCCCCCAAGCGCGCTGGCATCCACAATCGAAATAAAAGTAAACACGTGATCTCTATCGGGTTGTTAATGTTCAAATAGTCCAACCGTATCTTCTGATTTTGCAGACACTGCACCAGCGGTTCTCTTTTCTCCCAGAAGTATTTTCTGAAGCGCCTGCATTATCTGTCACACATCACTTCCACGGAGATGACTCTGCGTCCACCAATGTCACGAGGAAAGTACAAGCGGTGCAAGGAACTCCTAGGACGCAGAATTCTACGCTTTTTCATAACGGAGCGAATCCTTCTGTCGAACTCCTGAAGATCAGTTGTTGACCAGTTGAGGATGTCACAAGCGTAGGTAACAATAGGGACTGCCCAAGTGTTTATGGCTCTGATTTTATTTCTTCCGGACACATAAGTTTTGCACACCTTCCTCACCTTAGCCAATACTTTGTCCTCCACACCCTGCCGCGCCTCTATTGTCTTCACAGAGAGGAGTTGTTGGATGTTGGATCAGAGGCGAGGCCCTAAATTAATTCACCTGGCATTAGCGCCCTATCTTGTTCTGTTACTGGTCGGCCGCGCTTAGCGTCAAGAACCGCACACTTGTTCAGCCCGAATTCCATACGGATCGCGTCGCTAAAGCGCTTCACAATCCCCATCATACTTCCTAGCTCGTGAGAATTCTTGGAGTAGAGCTTCAAATCGTCCATGTAGAACTGGTGAGTAACCCGTCCCATATTAGTGTGTTCGATGTTATATCCGTAGGAAGTCTTGTTTAAGATATGGCTTGACGGGTTCAAAGCTAGGCAGAATCAGAGGGGACCTAAACTGTTCCCCTGGAAGATCCCTCGGTTGATGTCGAGTTCCACTGGAGTGGTTATAGCATCCGGGCTTCGGATCGTACGCCAATTTTGCATGCATGCTTCCAGGGCGCATATGAGGGATGCATCGGCCCTGTATAATCGCAAGACTTCAAGTAGCCAAGTGTGCGGATGGAATCAAATGTGTTTATGCACTTTTTCCACGGCAACATGGACCCTTTGTTAATTTAATATTAGGGTTTATAACTAATTAACAGTATTTTAACGAGAGTACAATTTTCATTAAAATTCGCTACCATAACACACTATCTGCGTTGTAACCTTTATACAGGATGTCTAGAAGAAGTAAATTATATTTAGATGACATTCTTAGGATAAGAAAAATCAGCTTCAATGCAATTTTGCTTTGTCTTGCATTTTACAAATGCAATTTTGCTTTATCTTGCATTTTACAAATGCAAATAACCACAAAATGTTACAACCGTCCAAAATATTTAATTTTATTGTCGTTACCTGCCTTTTTTGGTTGCTCATAATTTAATAAAAGTATTTTATTCTGATACGACAAAATAAAAAATTACTGAAACGAAATGCGGATGATATAGTTCTAACAATAATCTTTTAGTATTTGGAACTTTATAATTAGTTATAAAAGCAAATTGGATATCTGCACTGCTTCATTGAATGGTAAAAATTTTACCTTTTCGAATAGAAATCTATTCAATGATTTCCTTGAACAGAATACCGTTGAAAATAATTAGGTATATGAATTTCATCGCACCGTGTTAAGAAAAAAATGTTTAGAACAGATCAGTTATTTCTAACGTAACAGCTATAAAATACATTTATGGGGAGCATTTAGTTTTATGAGTACATCGGTTGCGATTAGAGCGTTTTGCATCCCTGCCCAGTTAATTACATTTATCAGTCTCTCAGCATGTGCCGTGCCATATACAATACACTCATCATCGTTTTCATCCTCGCCCTTATTGCACTATGCGGGCTGCTCCAGGAAATCAATAAATCCTTACTAAATTACTTCTGACTTAACGCATTAGACAAAGTGTTAAAAATAATGAGCGCCAATGTGAAAACATGAAGCTATAAAATCACCCTCGCTTTCCGGGTGGTTGTGGATGCGTGAGAAAACTAGGGGAATGTGTAACGTTCAGCTGGCAGAATGCGTAGCTTCAAATAACACTTGAATAATTTTCTTGTCCGACAAACTACAGATGGAGTTGCTTAGTAGGTACTTTAATAAAAAAAAGTCTGTGCGCAGCAAGTGCGTTATGGAAGTGAATTTTCATAAAAAATGTTTTTAATAACAAATATGTCTCTTTGATGCAAGCAGGCATCAATTTGGTAAACGGTATAACCTGTATAGTGGAAACAATGCACCATATTTTATCAAAGGAACTTATTGTTTGAAAATGTACAAAAATTTTCCGAAAATAAACTTAACATATTTCCGAGAAGAGTGGTGTCGTAGCCGACGAACCTTAGGTTGATAGCAAATCGAGTTATTGAAAATTGAACCATTTAATGAAAACTCGCTACCAAAACGCACTTAAAGCGTCTGGATTTTTTTATTACAAACATGCATCATATTTCGCTAAAAAATGCAAAAATGCAATAATATAAGGGATGTTCGAAAACAATTGTCGGTATCACCAACGACCACCATGTGATCAAAATAATTTTATTTGATACAGCTCAAGACAACCTATAATTAACGTATACAATTTTTTTTTCGTTCTTGTATAATAACAATTATATTTAGCTTTACAGTAGAAATGCGTCACCCTGTATTAATGTAAACAGATAAAAATAAACTAAACTCGGAAATTAATTCTAGGGGGCCTAGTTTGCACTCATTTGAAGAAAATCTCTTTAAAATTAAAAGTCGCGGTCTCCCCATTAACGATTTTTTTCTACGAAAATTAGCTAAGTAGTGGTGCAAATTGAATAATAACTTCCACATAGCTGTGATAATTTATTTTTTCAGAAAGATATTCTTATGGAATGAATTTAGGGCCGATGACTTGACCACATAGAAAATATTTGTATTCCTGTACCCATAAACTTTTAAAACGTTACGTTACTCCAGTTTTATTGAAAAAATGTAAAATTTTACCAAAAGACCCCTTATTTGGTCCATACCACCTGAAGCGATCTAAGTCAAAAGAATTCGAAGCGTTCCTTTGTCGGGTGCTAACTGGATACCAAATTTGAAGATCACAACTGGTTTGAAAGTTATTGCGCCTATTAACACAGACGTACATGCCGACATACAGACAGAATTTTCATTCCAGAATTCAGTTTTCTATACGTTTTGAGACTTATTACGCCGTTTTATCAACAAAAAAAAACGAAATTTTTTTCAACAATATTCAGCTCTTAATTTAGTGTCAGTACAGAACACCAGACGTTTGATGAAATTAAAAGTTTTCTAATAAATAAACCCTAAAACGTTATATTACTCGAGTTTTAACGAAAAATTTCACACATGGTGTTCGTTTCTTGATCGGGCGGAATGTGAGTGGATCCGTCAAGAGTTTTATACCCATCTCTGATAGTTTGTGCATGTAGTGACTGAATACAATGCGGATACCAAGCAACCTTATAGTCGTCAGCAAAAGCAAAAACATAGCCGACAACTTAACAGTTATTAGCATAAAGGGAGGAATAGTGGAGAGAGTACAAAGATACAAATATCTGGGTTATTTGGGAATGAAAGAAGGGACTTAACTCAAGAAATCAAAAGCAGAATCGAACAAGCAAGAACAGCATTTAAGAACATGCAAAAAGTGTTAATCAACAGAAATTTAGAATTCTCTTAAGAATACGCTTAGTACTATGTCTTCAGTATATTATTCTCTGGGATAGAAGCACAGGCCATCACTGAAACGATGTGCAAGAGGATTGAGGCCTTCGAAATGTGGGCTTACCGAAGAATGTTGAGTATATCGTGGATGGACTGGGTGAGGAATGAAGCGGTTCTACAGCGTATGAACAAAGAAAGATGGGTACTTAGTACCACAAAAAGAATAATGTTGGAGTACTTTTCCCACGTCATGAGAAATTCGAAATGTGAATTGCTCCATACAGTTATTCAGGGAAAAATAGAAGGAAAGCGCGGTCCTGGTCCACGAAGAACATTTTGGCTCAAGAATCTTCGCCAATGGTACGGGGTTAACCCCACGACGCTGTTTAGGTCCGCTGCGGACAAAGGAAGATCATGCGACGATCGCCATTGTTCTGGGAGGACACGGCACTTAGAGGAGAAAGATGCTGATATGAAAGTATCGTATGGAAAAAACAATATTTTTTCAATGACAAATGCATTACAGGTGACTTGAGGAAGCGCATTAGGGCCTTAAAAGCCCTTACTGTGGTAGACAAAATGAAACCCTGAGTCATTATGTTAGGCAACATGTAGCGTTTACGCATAATAAGAAGAGTGGGTTGATAACAGAAGCGCCTCTAAAGGTTATGCCTAATCATAGGTAGAATATCGGGATCAACATGGATAAATTGTTGACTTAATTACGCTACAGGTAGTTAAAAAACGCATCGTCAAACGAGTAGCTGCAGTGTCAGACCTATTTTGTTATATTGAAGTCTGCGAGAAAAGCAAGCAAATTGTCTGTCTATAAAGTGAGAGAAACATAAGAAAAGTTGTTTAAACAAAAGAGGTGTCCATCCCCGACTTAAAGTTGTATGAAAGGCTCTGATATCTAGGTTAAAGAAATACCACAGAGTCACTGATTCTGAGGTAACGAACGACTTAGTAACACTATACAGCACTGTTTCAACACTTGACGTAATGAATGAATCGCAGACAACACAAATCAACACTATGACCAACTACCCTGCACTCTCACCCATAGTAGTATCAATACACCGGTCACAAAGCTCCAGTTACACCTTTCTCCGGTATAAGTCTAACAACTCTCAGTTCTTAGAGATGGTCAGTGGTGAAGCCTGGAGCGCAGGTAGATTGGGAACGCAGAATCGAACTCTAACTGATCTAACTTGATAACTCTATTCATTCTCTTGAAAATGGCTGCAAAATTGAAGCCGGTTCAACAAAATAACCTTACCTTATATTCCTTACACAACATCAGACACATGCACGCTGGAAAATTTCTCAGAAAAAAAAAAGATTTGTTTTTTCACAATTCACATACCTGGAAAAGGGCCGAAATTCCAGCAATATTTATCTGAATTATTGGAATCTACTAATCCACATTTCTTAGTGGATAGACCTAGTACAATTACAACCAAGCTTGATTGTTATAACAACATATGACGATCAAACTTTAAGAGAAAAAACAATGACTTTATCAAAAAAGTAAAACAGCCTTGAAGAAGACAAAAATAATTTAGTAGTATTAGTATTAAGATTTAAATGTGGTGTGAAATGTTCAAAGATAACAAAACAAGGAAGTAAATAGTTTACGTTAAGGAATCTTAAGACTGATTTATTAGAATCCATTAAATTATGTTTTTCTTTTTGAAGATGGTTTTAGTTTTTGTTAAATAATTATTGACTTAAAACTGTTGATTGTAAGGCAAAAGAAGAGTCAAAAAATGAATGGGCATAATATGGATTATGTTATTGAAAATTTGCATTTTTTAGACAGGTAAATATATTGTTAACAACAATGGTCATTACATTTTTGGGTAGAACA
The DNA here is from genome assembly GCA_964006375.1 of Tillus elongatus. NCBI lineage: Eukaryota > Metazoa > Arthropoda > Insecta > Coleoptera > Cleridae > Tillus > Tillus elongatus. The sequence continues at coordinate 92,930,632 of OZ023266.1, forward strand.
TTAGAGTAATTTTTGATTGGATCACACTTCGAATATGAGCCATCTATTATAACTTGCAACAATCAGTATACGTGATGAAATGTTATATCATGATGGCATACCACTTTATAATTACTAGTTGTTGGTTACCAGACATTATATTGGGAGAAATAAGTTTAGGATCCCCCAAAACTCTTGCACAAACGATATATTGTCTAAACACGTAAGATTTTGGGAACAAAAACTTAGGTGTGCATGTCATTCGCCAATTAATGGTTTGGCAATATCTTTGATGTGTTAGTAAGAGTGGTTTCTGAATGAAGGCTCCATGTGCAGTTTTTTAATGACAACCTGGGTCAATTTGAGTATCATTGGGTAGCTGATTTTTCTAAACATCACAGTATATTACACAAAACAAAATTTCCAAGAAACATCTAGGGAAGTGCGAAAATATAGTTATCTTGCTTTAACATCGTAAATTAATAAAAATTACTATACCTTAATAAATAAAACTTTAAAAGTCAAGGAAGAATTTAAAATTCTTGCCCGTAATAATACCGAATTCTACAAATTAAACTGTTTAATGTATCTTGCAACCATTCGAGGGATAGGTACTGCAACATTACTTAGAATACTCTTTTTAATAATGACATCGTGACTTACGCAGTCCTCAAACCAACTCTATAAATAAAAATCTAAAACATACCTTGGACGTTCAGTGACTTGGATGTTGTTAGTATATTGCCGGCTCTATCAAAGGTTTCGGGCCAAATTATTTATAATCAATCAAGTCCATATAATGATTTAATTAAATTAATACCTGACAGTCCACATTTGGAAAGAACCTAACTACACTGACAGACTTAACCATAGTAATACATGACATTTTACGAGCTATGAACTATGGAGCTATGTCTACAGCATTATTATTAGATTTCTCGGGGATGTTCGATACTGTAAATCATAAAGTTTGGTTGCCGAAATTACTTTTGTTTCGTTTTCATAATAACGCATTGAACCTAATAAAATCCAATTTAAAGGATCGATTTATTAAGATCATACTCTTTGGCAGGTGTTCTTTTTCCACTCGTGTAACCACTGGTGTCCATCAGGTGTACATATTGACTCCTGTTGTTCATAATTTATACAGAGAATGTACTGGAAGTTATAAAATTTTCCAGGATTTAGACAGATGCTGACGACACGCTGGTTTATTATATTTTTAATTTACCAGGGAAGCTAACTAAAGCGTTAATCAAGACTCAGAGTTAAGTGAAGATTGTAACTTGTGATGAGCACTGATAAGCACGCTTGGGGAACCCAAATCACCACAACATATTTTAAAATACCTGACAATCGTTTCACTAACCAATTTAGCGTCATCAGAGGATGAATAATTCTAAATCTCTTATATCTGCAACTCTATTTATATTCTTCTGCAATTCAGCAGGTAATCGGTAACCAGCGATTTAGTGAGGTTCAACGACACCTAAATTAACACATTTTCGTTTGGCGGAAATATTTGTATTCTTTTATTATCTCTCGGACGTGCTTTTGATGGCATTTATTTTATAAAGCAATCTATCAGGTGACTCATAGGCGGCGGAGCGAGGTTTATACATTTTTTATTATTACTATATTTAGCTATATATATATATATATATATATATATATATATATATATATATATATATATATATATATATATATATATATATATATATACTCTCAAAGACGTTTCGCTGTCCTGGTTGTCTAACATTTTTTATCAATTTTAGATTCTCCTCATTAGCGTGGTGATTATTATCCCAAATATGCCGGGCGACGGACGATCTATCTATAGAACCGTATCTTAATCGTGCTAAATGCTCTTTGAATCTAATTTCAATAGGTCTTTTTGTTGGTCCGACGTATTTAACATCACAATCTTTGCAACTTATTTTCATAAATTCCCGACATTTTGGCCGTACTATCCTTGCCTTTTGGGTTACCTAGCAAGTTTTCTAAAGTATGTTTGTCGAAAATGTTAGTGGCAATTTGGCTTTTTAAAAATGATATCTAGAGCCCTCGTGATTCGTGATTCAAATGGTAATTTCTCCACTAGCCAAGCAGTGTATCCGTTGTATTTGGCCGCATTCTTAAGATAAGTTAATTCTTTGGTATATCTACTTTTACTTAAAGGAAAATTAATTAACGTGTTTACAAAAAAATTCAAAATTTTTTGTGCGTACGCATGATGTGAGTCATTCGGAATGTAGTTTCTTTCCTATTGATTCTATAACAGTTACCGACGTATTAGAAATTACTAACAAATTACCGATTCTAGACGTACTAGTTATCAAGAATAAAGACACTTTAGAATTCGATGTCCATATAAAATAAACCACCACTCTAAGCTACATTCCGAATGAGTCACATCATACGCACGCACAAAAAAAATGGCCAGTCTGAATTTTTTAGTAAACAGGTTAATTAATTTTCCTTTAAGTAAGGGTAGATATACCAAATAATTAAATTATCTTAAGAACGTGGCCGAATATAACGGATACACTGCTTGGCTAGTGAAGAAATTAACTAAAACAACAGAAAACAAAGAAACTGTTAGCGGAATCAACGAAGTTTAGAAGATAGAAAGCCAAAAAAACTTCATTTACCTACCATTTGAACCTTGAATCACGAGGGGTCTAGACAGCGTTTTTAAAAAAGCTTTCAACTAACATTTTCGACAAAAAATACTTTAAAAACTTGCTAGGTAACCCAAAATACAAGGATAGTACAACCGAAAATGTCGGGAATTTATGAAATAAGTTGTAAAGATTGTGATCTTAAATACACGCCGGACAAACACAAAGATCTATTGAAATTAGATTCAAAGAGCATTTAGCACAATTAAGAGAGGGGACTATAGATAGATCGTCCGTCATCCGACTTATTTAGGATAATAATCACCACCTTAATGAGGAGAATCTAAAATTAATAAAAAATATTAGACAACCAGGGCAGCTAAACGCCTTCGAGGGTGTATATATATATATATATATATATATATATATATATATATATATATATATATATATATATATATATATATATATATATATATATATATATATACATACATATCTCTCTCTTTCTCTCTCTGTGTGTGTGTGTATCCGAGCGATAACTCAAAAAATTCTAAACTGATTTCATTCAAACTTGGCAAAAATCTTGTTTGGGCGAAAACCGAGGTCGAGTTTGTTAATCAGCCTTTATGATCAAGTTTTTCCGATGGAAAAGCGGGGAAAACTTTTTGAAAATGCTATATTTTTGTAAGGACCAGAGTAACTGGAATGAGACTACATGTGGCTAGAAATAGCGCAAATAAGCCTTTGTTGTGAATTTTAAGTAATTTGGTACACAATATTTAGAGTTTTTTCCAAATTAAACTTAAATCCCAAAGACATGGGTTGAGACGACTTAGTGGTTAAAGTCCAATGCCTGACAGACAAAAGTAGTTAACTGCCGCGCGTAGATTGATTCATACAGCAGGTATACACCACACATCAACGGTAACCAAACTAAATATATACCAGTCATAAACATACTAACCGAACTCCGAACCAAGAATCGTGAAATCTCAGCAGCAGTTATGGAAAATGACAGACATGAAATTTAAAATTTGGCCAGTAATTGTTTTTATTTTAGGTTAATGAGAGAATAGGTTGTTTTTCGATTAATAATTTTATGACAAATTTATATCAAAAGCTTGAATCATTGCCGAAAACATCAAAGTGTTTGATCACATCAGTTGTCCAAGACCCTAACCTATAAAATAAGCTGTTATTCAATTAATTCTTTTACACAGTAACAGTGCGTATGTAATCAGGCCGGTTAAAAATTGTGTAAATATAGCAAAATTTGAAAATAAATTCATTCTTTATTTAAAATCTAAACTTAAAAATGAATAATGAATATATAAAGCTTGGATAAGTAAACCTGTCAAGCGAACGGCAATAGCATATTGATAAAACCGATTGCATCTTGGAAAACAGCCATAGTTATTCCTATACATAAACCAGGTAAAACTCCCTCAGAGTTAAATAGTTATAGACCAATCAGTTTACTAAACACAATTGCAAAACTAACTGAACGAATAATATTATTTAAAATCAACGACATTGAGTCCAAACTCAAGATATTACCTAGTTGCAAATTTGGTTTTAGACAATCTCACAGCAGGATAATGCAGGTAGCAAGGATAGCTAATGATATAACAAAAAACTTCAATCAAAATAGAGAAACAGCAATGGTCCTTTTGGACATAGAAAAGGCCTTTGATAGAGTGTGGTTAGAAGGACTCATACATAAATTCATAAAATACAAATTTCCACCCGCCATAATAAAATTAATACATAGCTACCTCACCAACAGAACATTACAGGTCAAAATAAATAACTGCCTCTCACACAAAAAAAAACATCAATGCAGGAGTTCCCCAGGGTTCAGTACTAGGTCCAACACTCTTTAACTACTATCTCGCAGATATTCCACAGTTTGAGAAAACTAAATTGGCCATGTACGCCGATGACACTGCTATATACGCACACTCGTTCTCCAGACATGTCGCCAACAAACAGATACAAATCCATTTAGACATACTACAAGGATACTACGACAAATATAAAATTAAATTAAACGCCTCTAAATCCGAGAATATAATCTTCAGCAAAAAACTTGACACTATTAAAACTTTTACACCACTAAAAATATCACAGCAGCAAATACAGCCAACGAATAATGTGAAATACCTAGGCGCACACCTCGATCAAATTTTCACAAACACATCAATTCCTTACAAAATAATGCTTTCTCTGCAATGCGTTCTTTATACTCCACCCTGATCAATAGAAACACGAGTTTTGTAAATAAAAAACTAATATACACAGCGGTACTCCGACCGACACTCACCTATGGATGTCAGGTTTGGGGTGGTGCCTCGAAAACAAGACTTCTCCCTCTCCAAAGGTTTCAAAATAGATGTCTCAGACTAATCACAGGTTTAAGCAGATACACAAGAATTAACACCCTCCATTCCGTAACAAATCTACCCACTTTAAAAGACCACATAGATAAAATTTCTGACAAATTTTACAATTTCTCTATTAATAACAGTGAACTCACTGAAAACCTAACCAACATCCGACCAAACAGTAATTTTAAAATTAAACACAAATTAATATACCAACATTTGAAATTATTCGAGGAAGACTTTGTCTCCAACTAACATGCATACTTAAACAGAAGGACACAAGTCCAAACCAATCACCCACACAATTAATTATCTGGATCAGGTTTTTTAAACAGCTACATTTTCCTGATAATTCCACACAAATTACTATGTAACTTTATAACAGCTCTAAGCTTCTCACACATTATCATAAGTATAAATTGTATACACATTAGTAGATTGTACAGTGAAAATATATTAATTATAGGAGTTTCACATTGACACGATTTTATAACCTGTAGCAAGAATATGCATGTATTTTTGTAAATATTGTTCTTATTGTAAATAAAGTTTATTGAGAGATTGTCGTACGATCACCGAGGTTAAGCAACCTCGGGCACGGTCTTTCATTGGATGGGTGACCACCTAGGAGCATCGTGTACTGTTACCCCTTTTTTTAGATATTGACATTTCTGTTTTGTTTTTGTTAACGAATTTTTATTTTAAAAAATTATGCTTATTTTATTTTAAAAAATTCGCTAATATCGATGGTGAGACTGCAAAAATTTTAGATACCATGCTTTAAAATTGTACGTTTAATACAGCCACAAGCCTAAGCTTATTTGTATTGTACTTTGTAAAATGTATGTCAGAAATAAATGAAAAAGTTCGGGACGCAGTAAGTGCGTTGTGGTAGTGAATTTTCATTAAATGCTTCCAATTTGAATAACTCAATTTTGTATAAACTTAGAAAGCTGAATTTTCGTACGTAGTGAGGCCTTTCCCAAGGCAATATATCCACCGAATTTCATTTAAATAGTTTTGTAACTTTCGCAGAAAATTTTTGTTTGTTTTATTTTGATACTTGAAGAAACAATAGTGCACAGATTTCATACGTTTTGAACAAGATTTTATTTTTGTTTCAAACGCCTGAATAAGTTTATCACCTTTAAGTCTGGAATTATAATTTTGTTATTGTTGATATTGAGAAAAATGATTAGGTTGAATCAAATGAAATCATACTGGCGACTATTAAGGAAAAATAAATGCTACGTTTATAATTTGACAGATACTTTACTTTTCTAAATATGAATTAAATTTACTTCTGGAAATCTTTTGTATAAGTTTAATGAAATTTGTAATACAAGTTTCTTATAAAGAGATTTACACTATCTACAGATATATGAAAATCTAATTCTTTAGCTTCATAGAAAATTGAGTTTTGGGCATTTTTCTCAAAAGGAGTTAGAACACAAGATTTTTTTAATAGTAGAGAGATCGATGGTAACATTTTTGAAAGAATTTTTCAAATGTGCGCGTAATAGGACCTCTAAAATCGATCTTCGAGGACTGTGTAAGTTTAAAGTATTAACTTTACTAATATACCGTATAATAAGAGTCTATATTTCTTATGAAAATTCGCTACTATAACGCACTTGCTGAGTCCCAAACTTCTTTAAAATGTTCATGCATTTGCATTGAAATAGTGAAGCCATTCGTTTATTTTTCATAATTAAGAAGTACAATTTTGTTAGCCGCTAGTACAGATATTAGGTTTGTAGAATGTATAGGGATAATTGATCTCATGTATACAGTATGTTCAAAATGTAATGGAGAATCAGGAAACCTTGAAAGATCAAAAACTCATTTTTTTCAAATGGAATACAGTAAGTCCTCGGATAACGTTGTTATTCTAAAAAAGTCCAAAACAGTAGGTAAAAAGAGTACATAATGTAATGTAGACTGTAGGCATGTGCATTAGGGATGGGCACCTAACATCGATGTTTTTGGAATATCGATGTTTTCCATTGAACATCGACGTTTAAAACATCGATGTTGTAATTTCGATGTTATATTTTTAACATCGATGTTACTTGTAATCATCGAAACATCGTTACGTATCCCACAAATCCTGTTGCAAATGCATATCGTTTGCAAATTTAAAAAAATTGTCTTGATATTGTTTGACGACAGATATATGGACAGATATGCAATGTAGAAGTTTTATTGGTGTTACTAAGCACTTTGAAGATAACAATTCCATAAATTCTGTTGACTTAGGTGTATATCTTTTAGATGAACGGCATACAGCCGAATACATTTCAGGAGTGTTAAAACGTATATGTGAGGAATGGGGTATCCTAGAAACTAAAGTTACTACTGTTGTTACGGATGGAGCGGCCAATATGACAAAAGCTATTGAGGAAACGTTTTCCAAAAAAGGACACATTCATTGCTTCGCTCATCAAATAAATTTAGTTGCTGACAGAGCTATAAAATCTATTTCGGAATTGTGATCAGTTATATCTAAATTAAAATAATTGTAACGTGGTTTAGGCATTCAGTAGTAGCTGCTGATGAATTACGGAAGGCACAAACAAGCGACCATAAACCTGAAAAAAAATTAATGCAAGAGGTGTCCACCCGCTGGAATTCCACATACTACATGATTAATCGTTTTCTTGAACTGCGGGAATACATAAATACCATAGTGAACAGACATCCTTTTGCCCCCACAATGGTTACAGCCAAGGAAGTTTTTGAACTGAATAAAATCATTGAACTTCTAAAGACGTTAGAAGCAGTAACAACAGAAATTTGTGGTCAAAAGTATATTAGTTCGAGTCTTGTAATCCCTCTCACGTATAATTTGGAAAAAGAAGTTTCACACATTGAATGTGATGTAAACGACACCTTAGGTATTTCACTTAAAGAAACACTTCTCCAAGAATGTAGGAAACGATTTTCTGCTGTTGAACAAGTCCAACAATTAGCCGTGGCAATCTTGCTGGATCCGAGGTTCAAAAATATTTATTTTAAGAGTCCTCATAATGTTGCAGCAGCAGTTAATCTAATACAACAGTTATCACTGTTAGCAGAAACGCAAGGAGATGATAACCACAATCGCGAAATAAGAGAAAGTGAAACGACAAATAATAAACAGGACACGGGTAAGTAGGCTAGATGGGGTTAAGGAGTCGCGGGCCAAAGGACTCCAGGGGGCAAGCTGAGGAAGTGGAAATAACAACATAAACTCCCGATGAAGCTTTCCCCAAGACCGTCATGCGCGGTAAAAATCCGCATCCTGCACGAGGTGACCCTGCTAATAACTAAACATGACGGATCTAGACAAGGAGGTCGAACTAAACTCCCCCAATCTACGGTGTCACGTGACCCGTGCCTATGGATGGATGGCACCAGGGCGATGGTGTCGTGAACGGAACCTCTGGAGTACCAGGCAACCCTCCAGAGTAACCCGCCTTGCACCACACAGGGGGTTCTGATGGTGTGGACAGTATTTCCCCCATTCTCGTGGGAACAACATGAAGATTATAAATACATATAAAACCAAAACCAATGAGGCTCGAGGAGTGGCTCCGGCTACAGACTTGAGCCTTGAGTCTATCCCGGAAACGGAGACGAGCCAGGGTGCGGCAGCGGACTCTGGAGGTCCCACGACCGGCGTAGATACGGGGGATCAGGGGGTAGCTTCGGCCAGAGACCTGTCCCCGACACCCAAGCTGGAGGCTGGGTCCCACCGGAGGGCGGCGAGCTCCGCGGACTCCGGGGGCCCCTCCACCAGTGAGGACTCTACTGTTAGAGTAGAGGGACTGCCCCGGCAGTCCAAGCGTCTTTCCGGGGCGCAAAGAAAGAAGCTCCGGAGGGCGCAAAAAATGGCGGCCGGGACCTGGACGGTCGAGAAACCTGTAAAGGCGCAAGAGGGGAGTGCGGGTCAGAAGAGGACGCGCTCGAACTCTAGCACGCCCACTACAGACAGACGTTCCAAAAGGGCCAGGGTGCCTGTAAAGGCGCAAGAGGAGAGTGCGAGTCGGAAGACGCCGCGCTCTGGCTCTAGCACGCCTACTACAGACAGACCTCCCAAAGGAACTAAGGCCGGAACACCGGCGCAGACTGGCTCTTACAGGGAGGCTGCGGAGGGCCTCGGGATGGCGGTGATTGACAGACGCCATCCTGAGGTCACGCTAGACCAGGGGAAGGCGGACCTGATCCAGGCTGCGGTGGTAGCTGCAGTGGACTCTCTTCAGGAAGGGGAGAGCCCGCCTCAGTTCCACCGGACGCGCCTGACGGGGGGCATCCTCTGGATAACCTGTGCCGGCCCGCAGTCGCGGGACTGGCTGCGGAAAACGATCGGGGGCCTCGGTCAGATTTGGGAGGGGGCGGACTTGACAGCCGTCGAGCCCAAGGAACTCCCAAAGAGACGCAAGGTCCTCGTACGGATCCCTGACACCGTCCCGCAGGAGACGGTGATCAGCAGACTTAAGATCCAGAACCCTGAACTGGGGACGCAACACTGGTCGGTTCTAAGCAGGAAGGCAGAGGAGAAAGGGCAGACGCTCGCCTTCTCGATCGACCCGACATCTTACAGAGCCCTTGAAGGAACCTCCTTCAAGGCATTCTGGGGCATGGGAAGGGTTAGCTTCCGCCCACTGGGGAAGCAATTAAGGGTTAATGGGACTTAGGTTCCTTCAGGTCAACCTCCAACACAGTAGGGCAGCCACGGCCGGACTACTAATGGCTCTGAGGAACACGGATGTGGCCCTCATCCAGGAACCGTACTCCTACAAAGGAGAGATCAAGGGACTCGGCGGAGCTAATGGAAAGCTCATCTACAGCAGGTCCAGCGAGAATCCGAGGGCCTGCATTTTTGTCAGGGAAGGGATAGAGTTTCTCCCTCTAATGAATTTCTGTTCCAGGGACCTGGCAACGATCAAAATCCGATGTGGAGGAGCGGATGGGCTGAGGGACATTACTGTCGCGTCAGCCTATCTGCCAGGGGACAGCACGGACCCTCCTCCACCCAACGAATTGGAGCAGCTGATGGTGGGTAGCAGAGCAGGTGGATGGCAGACCATCATCGGCATGGATGCGAATGCGCACCATGAGTTGTGGGGTAGCTCGGACACAAACTCTAGGGGTGAGGCACTTTTACAATTCTTTATGAAATTTAATTTAGACATATTGAATAGAGGTAATAAACCGACATTCGTCACAACACGGCGTGAGGAAGTTTTAGACCTAACAGTTTCCACCCAGTTTCTGGGTGACTTTGTTAAAAGCTGGGCTGTGTCTGGGGAAGTGAGTAGCTCAGACCACAGATACATCCGGTTTGAAATCGCCAAAGTCGAAAGAGAAACGGTATGGTACCGGGACCCCCGCAAGGCGGACTGGGAAGCCTACAGGGCAGACCTAGCTGTGGAACTGCGGGGGGTTGAGAGGGCCATAAGGGATTCAATAGACCTCGAGATTGCAGCAGTCCAATTGCGAGACGCAATTACCTCGGCCTATAACGCCAACTGCCCCCTGAAAATGAGGGTGTCCACCAGGAACGTCCCATGGTGGAACGAGGACCTCAGGCAAAGGAGGACGCAGGTTCGTAAGCTGTTTAACGCGGCCAAAAGGTCGGGAGCATGGGATGAATATAGACAGGCCCTATCGACCTATAACAAAAGACTGAGGGACGCCAAGAAGGAGTCGTGGAGGAGGCACTGCGAAGAAGTGGAAAACACGTCCGAGAGTGCTCGACTACACAAGATCCTGTCTAAGGGCCCTCAGACTAACATAGGCTCCCTTAGAACACCCACGGGAGGCTTTACAAGCTCGGGGGAGGAAACTATGGAAATTTTACTCCAGACGCACTTCCCCGGCTGTAACATAATAAACCAATCACCTCCGGACTGGGAACACTCAGAAATAGAGGCGCCTTATAGGCGGGCATCTAGAGTAGACTGGACAGTCGCTAAAGAGGTGGTTACCTGGAGCAAAATCAGATGGGCCACTAACAGCTTTAAGCCATACAAATCGCCGGGATTTGATGGAATAATGCCCATCATGCTCCAACAGGGGATAGATATACTGGCGCCGGTGCTTACCCTCATTATGAGGGCCAGCCTGGCTCTGGGGTACATTCCGAGGGCATGGAGACTGGCCAGGGTTGTATTTATTCCTAAACCTGGGCGTCCAACAGACCAGGCAAAGTCCCTGAGGCCAATAAGTCTCATGTCCTTCTTGCTGAAAACAGTGGAAAAACTGCTCGACCGGCACATTAGGGGCGGTGTACTGGAAGCATATCCTCTACACTGCGGACAATATGCATACAGAGCAGGATTCTCAACAGAAACAGCACTGCACCAACTGGTGCTGAAACTGGAGAATACGCTGGAGAACAAGGAGGTGGCGCTGGGGGCCTTCCTAGACATAGAGGGGGCCTTTAGCAACACCTCGTTCGGATCGGTTCTGGCAGCTGCCCGGGAGCGTGGAATAGAGGAGACCTGCTGCAGGTGGATCGGTTCCATGCTCAGGGACAGGGCGGTGTTCACCTCACTCGCGGGAGGGACTCTGCTGGCGGGGGTCGCGGCGGGGTGTCCGCAGGGGAGCGTTCTGTCTCCCTTGCTCTGGTGTCTAGTCGTGGACGGCCTGCTGGGGAGGCTCTCGGGAGGGGGGTATGAGGTACAGGGCTATGCGGACGACATTGTCATCATAGTCCGAGGAAAGGTCACACAGGCAGTGTGGGAGCGTATGCAGACTGCACTGAAAGTGGTGGAAGGGTGGACGGTTGATCAAGGGCTCGGGGTGAGCCCCGAGAAAGCAACCGTCGTGCCGTTTACGAGGAGGAGGAAGTGTGAAAGCCACAGAACTCTCACTCTATACGGTAGGAGCGTTCCAATGGCCAGGGAGGTAAAATATCTTGGGGTCGTATTGGACTCTAAGCTAACCTGGAATGGTCACATTGGAAAAATACTGCGTAAGGCAGTCATGACCTTAGCCGTCACTAGGCGGCTATATGGAAAAACGTGGGGACTAAGACCTGGTATGGCCCACTGGCTGTACACAAGGGTGGTCAGACCATCGTTAACATATGCGGCACTGGTCTGGTGGCCTAAGGTGACACAATCCAGTGCCAAACAAAAACTAGGCAAGATCCAAAGGATGGCTTGCCTAGGCATCACAGGGGCCATGTCTTCAACCCCAACAGCCGCCATGGAGGTGTTGCTGGATCTACCCCCCCTACACTTCGTTATTATGGGAGAGGCCAGGCTAGGACTATACAGACTAGCCTGCAATGGTAGACTGAAGATCAACCCAGGCTTCAGGGGCCACTGCAAAATTCAGGAGATCGTGAAGGAACCCATGCTTGAAATGAGGTCAGACTTCGCGAGCCCGCGAATGTGCAGGGAAAACAACTTCACAGTGGAAATCCCTGATCGCGGGGCATGGCGGGAGGAGACACCGGGCATACCACGGGACGCGCTCGTCTGGTTCACGGACGGATCTGGCGGGGAGCGTGGGACGGGGGCAGGTGTTTACTCGGAAGGACCGAGGGTAAGTCACAGTATTTCCCTCGGAGCCCATGCAACGGTGTTTCAGGCCGAGATGTACGCCATCCTGCACTGTGTGCGGGAGAACAAGAGGAGGGGCTACACCAACAAGCGGATCCTCATAGCCACAGACAGCCAGGCAGCCCTTAAGGCACTAAGTAGCCCACGGGTAAATTCCTGGCTGGTGAGTGAGTGCCGAGACGAGACGAGCGACCTGGCTGGGCAGAATGAGGTGACCCTCATCTGGGTGCCGGGTCACTCGGGGGTCAAAGGCAATGAAGAAGCTGACAGTCTCGCAAAGAGGGGGTCAGCAGAACCATTTATGGGACCAGAACCGGCTCTGGGCGTGTCAAAGAGCACTGCCAGGGGAGCCATTAAGTCCTGGGTCAGAAACCAACACAAGGTGTACTGGGCGGACTGTCCAGGGCTCAGACATGGGAAGTCAATAATTGACGGACCCAGTTCAAAGAGAGCTGTGGAGCTGCTAAACCTTAGCAGAGGACAGCTCAGAAACACAACAGGTCTCTTGACGGGACACATGGCCGTCAAGAAACACCTACATAAAATGGGGCGGTTCGAAGGGGACCTCGCATGCAGACTCTGCGGCGAGGGGGAGGAATCAGCCCAGCACATCTTGTGCGAGTGTATAGCTCTGGACCGGAAAAGACAACTGATCTACGGTCACTCTAGACCGGAGACAGAGCAATATAAAACTTCACCCTACCAATCGCTGTGCAGACTAGTTCAAGGCACAGTGATTTTGGAATGGGTGGAGTAAGACTAGGGGTATGCACAATCAACCAAGGGTTGCGGTGCTATCGGGGCGGCAAGGCCGCGGACGAGCCCTGAGGGAAAAAAAAAAAAAAAAAAAAAAAAGTAGGCTAGATTGTCACAATGATGTTTGGTAAAAAATTTAACATAATTATAGGTACTCCAAAGGGCAATATATGGGCGCATCATTCTCAGTTAGTTCAAAAGAGTGTTTCACAAGAGAAAGAACAATTAAGCGAAATGTCTTTGTATTTCAAGAATCCTCTAATTAATCTTACCGAGAATCCACTGAAATGGTGGTCAGATAATAAAAATGTATATCCCCATTTATACCCCCTCGCAAAAATATTCTTGTTCATAGTGTCGACTTCTGCACCGGCAGAACGTTTATTTTCCAAAGCTGGACAGACAACCACGCAAGAAAGAAACCGTTTAACTGGAGAACACTTGGGCAAAATATGATTCCTTCAGTCCATTGACAGAGATTACTGGAGTATATAAAACTGTATGGTGAAATTATCAGTATTATCATTAATATTGGTGAATTATATTATATATATATATATATATATATATATATATATATATATATATATATATATATATATATATATATATATATATATATATATATATATATATATATATATATATATATATATAAACAGGGTTATTAACAGTTTAGAATTAAATTTGAAGTTTACTTTTTATTATTAAAGTCATTAGAAGTTAAGTTTTTCTATTTTTGTTTTACACATTCTTTCTTATTTTATTGCAGTACAATAAACATTTATTTATTTTTGTTGCCACTTATTTTTTGTATCACTTGCACCTGCCATAATCTGCATCGGAATATGTTTCCATTTTCTAATGCCTAGAAAACTACAAACTATTTTTTTCTCGAAAGAACATTATAGAATTAGTAAATTCACAATTATTTTGAAAACATCGATGTTTCCCAACATCGATGTTTTCCAGCCGATGTTTTTCCCACCATCGATAGTAGGTTTCGATGTTAAACATCGATGTTAACATTTAAGAAATGTGCCCATCCCTAATGTGCATAATACATACGTAAATATATACTGTTTTTTGGTGAGTTTTCATTTAAAAAAATCACTAATAGCGAGGTAACGATGGTGAGACTTTCGGAATTTTTTTCAAACGAGCGCGAATTAGGGACCCACAGAACCCACATGCAAGGTCCGTTTGAATTTATATATATATATATATATATATATATATATATATATATATATATATATATATATATATATATATATATATATATATATATATATATATATATATATATATATATATAACTCAAAAAATACTCAACTAATTTAAACGAAACTTGGCACGTATCTTCATTGTAATAAGATCGCGGACGAGTTCGTGAATCAGCTATAACGGACATTCCCCCCCCCCCCCAATATACAAAAATATTTCTGAATATGCTATATTTTTGAAAGTATTAGAGTAACTAAAATGAGACTTTACATGTGGCTATAAATGGTGTAAATAAACCTATTTTGTGAATTTTAAGTTATTTGCTTCACAAAATTTAGAGTTTTTTCCAAACTAAAAATAAAATCTGAAAAACATACATGGGAACGACTCAGTGGTTAAAGTGCAATGTCTGACAGACGCAGTAGTTAACTGCAATGCGTAGATTGATTCATAAAACAAGCATAAATCATACATCAACAGTAATCAAACCATATAAATAGCAGGCACAAAACATACAACCCGAAGCAACGATCGTGAAATCTCGGTCAGAAATATGGCAAACGAAATTTGCCAAGTTTTTTAACTGGGGGATTCAATCAACTTTTAAAGTACACTATATTTGTAGCTTGATAGACGGCCCCAATTACAGTTTTAGACTGAAAATGTGGCATAACATAGTGGAAAATGTAAACAAAATCAGGTCATGTCTCTATAAAAATGATTGATTTAAAACAGTTTGTTCTTTTATCATTAAACTTAAACATAAGGTGTTATCTAAGATGAAAACACTCGTTAAATGTGTTTCATACCGACAATTCTATTAATGCTCTAATAAGTTGTTACGTTTACTTTTAATAGAATATAAAATAACCCGCGGCATAAAATCGGCGTTAGGTATCAGTTAAACAAAGCTTTATTTGACGTATCCCAGCTCAGTGACCATCTGCTCGTCTCCTACGCAGAAGGTTCCGTGATCAATTTCCGGTTGATGAATGTGTCGTTTTAGTGATTTTTTTTTTTATTCAATAGAGAGAAGTGTCGATGGTGAGACTTTGAAAATTCTTTTCAAATGAGCGCGAACTAGGACCCGTAGAACCCATTACTGGGGTAAGTTTCAATTTTTATATGTTGATTTATATATATATATATATATATATATATATATATATATATATATATATATATATATATATATATATATATATATATATACATATACATATATATATATATATATATATATATATATATATATATATATATATCGCCTGATAGATTTCTTTATAAAATAAAATAAATGCTGACAAAAGCAGTCCGAGATATAATAAAACTCTGGACGCAGCAAGTGCGTTATGGTAGTGAATTTTCTTTAAAATGTTTTTCATTGCAAATATGTGTGTCTCCTTTTTAAGAAAGCAGGCATCAATTTTGGTTACCTATATAGTAAAAACAATGTGCCATGTTTCATAAAAATAACTTTATTGTGTGAAAATGTACAAAAATTTCCAAAAGTAAACTTAAAGTGTTCCCGGAAAAACTCGTTTCTTGGTCAACCTTATAGGTTAATAGCAAATTGAGCTATTCAAATTTGAAGCATTTAATGAAAATTCGCTACCATAACGCACTTGCTGCGTCCCGAATTTCTTTTCTTACAAACTTGCATCGCTGAAAAATTCAAAAATGCAATAACATAAGGCGTGTTTGATTAAAAAAAAAGAAAATTTGTATCATCAACGACTTATGGGCCATCCTGTGATTGTAGAAATATTTTTTTAAGATGTAGCTCAAGACACCCTATAATTAATATATACAAATTTTCTTCATATCTTGTATAATAACGGATATATTGAGCTTTATTGACTTTTTACGAAACTTCGACAAAAATTATATACCATTAAACGATAAACTCTAAAGCTAAGGCTACTGCCAAGCATCAGAGAAAGGGTCTATTTGAAATGAATTTTCTGGAAACATTTTAGTAAAATGAAGGACAATGACGGTTGAAACTAAGACTTCAGAGTTTGTAAAACATCCTTTTTGAGACATTTGATTTCCATATCCCGTATTAGATTCCAGTTTTTTGCCTAAATATTGCCGATTTTGACGTTTTAAATCGCAACTTTGACGTTTTGAGGAAAACCCCAATTTATTTTTCTTTAAATGCCTATAACTTTTTTGTCTTTTGACCTACATAGCTAAATTTAGGTAGCTTACCTATAAGGACATTAAGTAGCGTACCAAATTTGGTTGCCCTTACTTTGTTAATTCCGGAGATATAAATTTTTTTCGAAAGAAAACACAAAATTTTCCGGGAAAACCTGGGCAGATTTTCCTGGCTAACGAACTTATCCAAGCCATTTGCAAAAGGAATTTTTCCACTAAATTTAGTCAAAATCGGCCTATTATTTTTTGAGTTATCGGTGTGATACATATATATATATATATATATATATATATATATATATATATATATATATATATATATATATATATATATATATATATATATATATATATATATATATATATATATATATATATATATATATATATATATATATATATATATACATAAACATATAAAAATTGAAACTGACCCCGGATATGTGTTCTAGGGGGCCTAGTTCGCGGTCATTTGAAGAAATTTTTTAAAAATTCAAAAGTCGGGATCTCTTCATTAGTGAATTTTTTTTAAGAAAATTCACTAAAAGAATGCAGATATTTCCGCCAAATGAAAATATGTTGATTTAGGTGTCGTTGAAGCTCCCTAAATCGCTAGTGACCGACTACCTGTAGAATTTTAGAAGAATATAAATAGAGTTGCGGATATAAGATATTTAGAATTACTCATCCCCTGATGAAGCTAACTTGGTTAGTGACAGGATCGTCAAGTCTTTTTAAATGTGTTGTGCTGAATTGAGTTCTCCAAATGTGCTTATAAAATTTAGAGACTATATCGAGCTTGATAAAGAAACACGGCTCGCACTTTAATTCCAATAAAAACAAGATCATTACTTTTTGTTTGGAGAATAGATGTCAGATCATTAGTAGTAGTAGCAGTGGTGGGGAGGCCAACGCCAAGCAAGTAGGCCACAAAGGGCCCTTTTTGCCAACCCCAGCAACCCAGCAACCATGCTCTACTCTTCCTCGGTTCCGTCGCCAAACCGCCTCGACCTCAAGATGAAGGCCGTGACGGTCTTCAATTGGACGGTACTTACCTGATTCCTCTGCAGAGTCCTCGATCCGAACAATTCTGCTCGAAGACTCCCAAAAGCCAATTTTAAGTTATCAATGTGAGGTGTCTTCTAAGGGCGCAGTGGCTTGTCAGCACCCCAAGGATGCGGCGAAGCGTAGGTCGACTCCTTCCGAGTAGCCAGACAGCTTTATCTCTGTCCGGCCCCTCCACGAAGTCCCTCGCCTGCCTGCAGCCACCAACCGACCCCCAGTGCCTCTGAATTGCTTCCTCGGTCCACCTGTCTAAGGCGACAGAGACTGTCTTCCTGCTTATGCCTATCGCAGGCTCCAGGCCACAGAACGACCGCCGGGAACCGAGTCTTGCGAGATTATTCGCCACCTCATACCCCGCTACGCCACAGTGTCCTGGAACCCACACCAGTTGCACCTCCTTCGTCCTGGCTAGCCCTCCGAGGGCGTCAGCGCACCCCTGAACCAGTGTTGACCTGATTCTGGCCGCGCAGACTGCCCGGAGGACCGCCTGGCTATCCGAGCAGATGTACACACATTTCTCAGGACTCCTCTTCACATCCTGTCTATTGGCCACAGACAGGATAGCATACACCTCTGTTTCGAATGTCGTGGTATATGCGCCAAGAGCATAGCTCTCGCGCACCCCCAGGCCCTTGATGTATATTCCTGCCCCGGAGGATTGTTGGTCCTCCAGCCGCGATCCGTCGGTGAAATAGACCAGGCTTGCGGGCTGGAATGCAACCTCATTTTCCCTCCACTGATCCTTACTGGGGATCCTGAGGGTGTATGGCCTAGTCAACCTAATATCGTCCTTGGCATCCCGCACCTTTATGGCGGAAATCGGAATTTTCTTTTCCACCTACTTGGCGACTCTTGCATGCCCTATTACTGCTCCCTCTCCGCACCAGTTTTCCGAGTCCCGCATTCTAAGATGTGACGCCATAGCCTCCCTTCTGATACAGATGGGAAGCGGTGGCAGCATCAACAGGACCTCTAGCGCGGCTGAGGGTGTCGTCTTCATAGCGCCTGTGATACCCAGGATTGCCAGCCTTTGGAGTTTGGCCAGCTTCCTGCTGGTATTTTGATTCAAGCCACACCACCAGACCAACGTCCCAGAGAGGATTCTTGGCCTGACGATCGCAGTGTAGATCCAATGAAGTATCCGAGGATTAAGTCCCCAGGTCCTCCCTATCACACGACGCAGCTGCCGGAGGGTCGCTACTCCCTTCCTCACTACTCGTTCTATTTGCGACCCCCATGTTAGTTTGGGGTCCAGCATCACCCCCAGATATTTGACCTCCCGCACTAAAGCTAAGGTTTTCCAAACATCACGGGCGCCCTGAACCCCTCTACCTTACTCTTCTTGGTAAATAGGATCATCTCCGTCTTCGCCGGATTTACGGAGAGTCCCTGCTCACCACACCACCTTTCGATCATGCTACAGGCAGCTGCATACACTCACAGCCGACGCCGAGGAATTTGCCGGTGACTAAGACCAGCCCATCATCAGCGTACGCCTGGGCGTAGAAGCCAATCTCAGAGAGTCTCTCCAAGAGGCCGTCCATGACCAGACACCATAGATGAGGCGAAAGGCAGCTGCCCTGAGGACAGCCGCCCGTCACCCCAACGTCCAGCCCTTGGCCCCTCAAGGTCAGCGAAACTCTCCTGTCCTCCAGCATGCTCGCCACCTAGCTTATTAGGGACCTCGACGTTCCCCTCTCCTGTAGGGCGGCACAGACCGTATCCGTCCTTGCGTTATCAAAGGCCCCCTCCACATCGAAGAACACAGGTAATGTGCTCTCCCCGTAGTGTAGGGCCCTTTCCACCTTCCGCGTCACAGCGTGGAGCGCCGTCTCCGTCGATTTCTTCCGCTGGTACGCGTGCTGACCTTTGTGGAAGGGATGATCCTTGAGGATCCCTTCCAACATAAACCTATCTACTAACTCTTCCAATGCCTTGAGTAGGACGGATGTTAGGCTGATTAGCCTGTACGCCTTGGCCAGCGTGTAGTCCTCCCTTCCCGGTTTGGGAATTAAGACCCCCCTAACCTGGCGCCTGGGCTTTGGGACGTAGCCTCACGCCAGGCTGACCCGAAAAAACTCCCTTATGTTGGGAAGCAGTATATCCAGGCCCCTCTGGAGCAGGGCCGGAAAAATCCCATCACAGCCTGCGGATTTGAATGGAGCGAACTCGCTCACCGCCCAGGTTATAGAGCCATCTGTGACCACCCCCTCCGCTAGCTGCCAGTCCGCATTCGGGACTGTCCACCGGCCCGGTTCGGCAGCCTCCGTGACGGCTCCACTGCTCTCAAGGTGAACTTCGGCGAGATGACGCAGGGTCGCCTCACCGGTGCTTGTCCAGCTCCCGTCCGATTTCCTTAAAAATCCTACATTACTACCTAACTCCTGTTTGAGTACCCTTACCAGCCTGGCCGCGTCCGGCAGGGAATTGACTTCCCCGCAGTACGCGCGCCAACCAGCTCGCTTACTCCGGCGTAATTTCTTCTTAAACTCCCTTCTGGCAGTTCTAAACTCGTCCCAGGCCGCTTCACCCGATTCTTGGACGGCCGCGTAGTACGGCGAGATCCCTGTTCCACCATCTAACTTTGATGGACGGTTCCCCCCTAAGTGGTGACACGGCCTCGTAGGCTGCCATTATTTTCTCTTCTAGGGCCTCGACCTCGTTATCTAATGCCTCTATAGAGAGTCTTCTCCCCTCTGGGCTCCTTGGCGACCCACCGAGGCCTATTAGATAAGCATCCCAGTCGATCTTCTTCGGATTTCTCCTGGGGGGGGGGGGGGGAGGACTCTCACGGTCCACATCCAATTCAAAGCTGATCAGACATTGATATGTGTTCCGTCACCCTCCAGCTAGATATATCCTCCGTTATTCCTCTGCTCGCTAACGTGATGTCGATCACCTCCTGCCGGATACGATTGACAAACGTCGGAGCCGTACCTCTGTTTAATACCTCTAGGTTCATTGTAGCCAAATACTCCAATAGATGTCAGATCATTAAGTCTGAAATGGACTTGAGGATTAACGGTGTGTCACTTCCTATAGTTAGCTATTACGAAAATTTGGGACCTATTTTTGCAAACACCCTTTAATTTAGAGCACATGCTAAAGAACTACTCCAGGCATGCGCTTCTCTAAAACATTTACATTCAAACAGATACTTCTGAAGTTAATTAATTGTTATTATCTTTAATTGGTAAAACCGTTCCATACTAAATATAAACGTAGACTATTTTTTTGACTTCACAAATGTTCGTTTCCTTCTTTGTCACGAAACCGGTCACAGAGATGAAAGCAAACATTTGTGAAGCCAGAGAAATAGTCTCTACCTCTATATTAGGTACTTCCTAAATTTCAAAGCTTATAAGAAATCTTTGAGGGGCTTTAGTTTTCTCTTACTTAAATTCTGTAGACTTTGTTTGTAGCATTTGTCAGGCAAATAAATTTCCACTCAAAAGATGCAAAACATATACTGTAGGTGGATTTTTGGCCCGAGAAGGAGTGATCATACCTCAGGTAAAATTAAAATATTAAATTGGTGGAATATGGAAAATATACGCAAATAGCACATTTTTGTGCTGTTTACATAAGTTGTTTGATCTTCATCCTGGTCACGCTTTGCCCAACCGCTTTGGGACAAGGCCCTCTATATATTATATTAAAGTGAGAGAGCTGAATATTATTAGCATGCCACGCCATTGGACTGCTTGTTTTAAGATAAATTTAACATATAACACGATAAAACTGTTAAACTTAATTTCAGCCTCAATGTAAACACTTAAAAATAAAATAGGTTTAAATTTAAATTGTTTAGCTTTCTTTTTGATAATCAAAATATTGCTATTCTTGGTGTCTTTTGTAAAAGTTTATCCCATTCTTCTTCAATTATTTACTGATTATGAACTACTACTTTTTTTTAATAGGACATTTTTGGGACCACTGTGTTTGTTTTATTACGCCTGTTTACTATGTAATTATATTTTCGAGTAATAAACCTCTTAGACGTAATTTAGCCAGAGGCTTAATCTCTATAGGCAGTGTGGCAGTAATTAATTAACCGGTTTCATTCTAATTTAAATTATTTTTCTTAATAAAAGGCAAATATCATTATTAGTTAAATTAATAGGTTATAATGTGTGTTGATTGAAATAAAATTTCTGAAAGTTATAAAGCCGTCATTCGTCTAGTAGCAAATTTCTTTTCAAAAATTGGGTTATTTAGTTAATAACGTGAAGTATGTTAGTGTAGTGAATTTTGATAAAATATTTAAAATTTTAATAACAAAATTTACCATCATTAATTCATACTTATTAATAATAAAATATGAAGGAAATAATCAGTTCGGTACAAATAAACAATACACTCGTTGAAATACTCATATCGAGTATTTGTGATGAGGCATAAAGATGCATAAATACCGATCAAACAACCGCTAGAAATAAAACACACAACAAATACAGTAATTACCACCTAAATTTAAAACTTAATGTTTTATGTTGACCTTTTCATCCAATTGTCTTCTAGAATTTTTAACTATAAAGCCTTCAGTCTTCTCCTAAACGCAGTAAAAATTTCCTAATTCTTTAGTTCACCCGGGAGACTGCTAAATAATTTAGGGCCAAGATAAAAATATGTTCTCTGAGCAATCGTTTTGTTTGTTTTTGGAATTATGTATGCGATTTTATCATATGTTGTACCTTGAGGGTGACAAATTGCTATCAAAGAAAGTGTATTTGTAAGCTGCAGAAGATTTACCTTCGTGGACTCATCAATGGTAATCACATTACGTCAAAAATATGCAACTTTTGTAACAAATTGCAAATTGTCATTATTTCGTCGAGCATTGAAACTTTGAGAACTCTTTTTATATAGGTTTCTAAAAATATTTGTAATATATATGCGCACTAATAAAATTTTACAAAAGAATTTCAAAATTTTTTGAAATAAAAAATTAATTGGTTTTCATCAAACTGGGATCTAGAAACATAATATTCAGCTACCTACATACAGTCATATTCTGAGACGGTAATATAGTTCATGGTATCTTACACAAGGTTTATAACTTTCGTAAATTTCCTGAATAATAATACTAAAGTAAGGTTCGCATTGACGCTGTCTGCACAAATAGTTGTCAGTGGGGTTGACAGCAGTGGAAGAGAATAGCAATAACAGGCGGCAGGACGTAACTCAATATATTATATGGATTTTTATTGGGTTTTGTGAAGAGTAGTGAGTAGTATGGGCAATGTAAGGGTGCAGGGTGCATTCGGGGTTGTTGGATATAACGATGACTACCGCCACCAGTAAATTGATTCGGTTACGCTAGTTACTTACGGTCGTAAACCACACCGCCACATTCCGCACATAATACTGCTGGCTTTTGTTTCTGGTTACGCCGATTGATCATTGTTTAGATTTAGTGTCTTGCAATGCCTGGCAAATTTTGGTCATAAATTTGAGAAAACAGTTATGTAATATGCATTTTTCGATGTTGACAGTGTTTATTATATCTAAGTATTTATGCAGGTACTTCATTTAATTGAATTGTCTCTTTCCGTTTTCACAATTTTCGGATAATATTTTCATCCGTTTCTCAAAAATGTACATGTAAATCCCTAATAATAGAAATTTGTGCAGGATTCTCAGCTGACGCTCTTTCAACCTGCAAAGCTCCGTCCAGAACTTTGGAAATAAATTATATACGGTTTTCAGAAGTGCGGCTATAAGTAGTAGATACTATAAAATAAGTAGTTAAACTAACATATGTAAATAAAGGTTAAAACTGCTTGTTAGGGTATTGTAGCATTTGCAAACATCCTCCAAATTTGTTTTCACCAGATCATTAATTCTAATATACAATTTCAGCCTGATATAACTAAGTCCATACCTATCTACTATAGTTTCTGGTGGATATATTCCCCGAGGCATATAATTTTCAGCTACGGAAGAAACGACTAACTAGTGGCAAAATAATAAACTTGATAATATTTATAAACCGCACAAACTTCCCCTTTTACAAAGAACTGATTTCTAATTTAGCTGTAACTGTCAAGAACGAACCTAGTTTGTCATTATTTTGACTCAAGAAAGTGTCACCTTACAGGTTTAGGCATGTAGCGTGCCTAGACACGTACAGTGCTAAACTATTGAACCTACTTGCATCACAGATTAGCCAAGTGAAATTGTTGTTAAGAATAACAATTTTTATAACGCCTCAATCTAATTTAAGAATTACGCAACAAATATTAATATTAGTGGTAGTATTTTGGACGTTAGATATACAGATATAAATATAAAAAAAGTCTGGGCGCAGCAAGTGCGTTATGGTAGTGAATTTTCATTAAAATATTTTTAATAGGAAATATGTCTTTTTAATGCAAGCAGGCATCAATTTGGTCACCGGTATAACCTATATAGTAGAAACAATGTACCCTTTTTTATCAAAATAATTTGTTTGAAAATGTACAAAACTTTTGCGAAAATAAACTTTAAATGTTTCCAAGAAAACTCATTTCCTAGCCGACGAACCTAAGGTTAATAGCAAATTGAGTTATTGAATTTTAAAGCATTTAATGAAAATTGGCTACCAAAACGCACTTACTGCGTCTCGATTTTTTTACAAACATGTATCATATTTCGATGAAAAATGCAAAAATGCAATAAGAGATGTTCAAAAAAAATTATATGTATCACCAACGACTTATGGGCCAGCCTGTGATTGTCAAAATAATTGTATAAGATGCAGCCTAAAACACTCTGTAAGTTACGTATACAATTTTTTCTCGAATCTTCCATAATAACAATTATATTGAGCTTTACCGTAGAAATGCGTCACCCTGTGTATATGTAAACAGAAAGTAAATTCGGATATGGGTTATAGAGGGCCTAGTTTGCGCTCATTTGAAGAAATCTTTTTCGAATTCAAAAGCCGCGGTGTCCTCCTTAACGAATTTTTTCTATGAAAATTAGCTAAAAATTATAGACCGTTAAACCATAAACTTAACTAAAACTACTTCCAAAGCATCAGACAAAGTGTCTATTTGAAATGAACTTTCTGGAAATATTTTATTAAAATGAAGGGCAATGGTGGTTGAAGCTGAAATTTAAGGGTTCGCAGAACACTGTTTACATAAACCGTATTTCTTTCAGGTCCTCTGCCTAAATGTTGCCAATTTTGACGTGTGAAATCGCGTCTTTTTACGTTTTGAGGAAAACCCCAATTTTTTTTAAATGCCTCTAAATTTTTGTCTTTAAGCGTACAGTCCTAAATTTTGGTAAATTGTTCACCCATATATATATATATATATATATATATATATATATATATATATATATATATATATATATATATATATATATATATATATATATATATATATATATATAGTGTGTTCCACCAAACTGGATGGGAATGTATTGCTATCTCCGTTATTATTAGAGATAGGGAGATGGTTAAATTAGCAATGTTTTGTAGAATTTCATGCTCGTTCCAAATATGACTTGTATTTTGCCCTGCCTCTTTTCGTTTTTACGTTATTTTGAAAAAAAAATGTCGATTTCTTTTTTCTACAATATCTAAGTAGGCGTTGATCTGAAATGTCTAAGACTTGCACATTATCAAGACACTTTTTACAGCGTAATCTTTTTGTGCTGTTCTCAACTTTGGATTTTCTTTTTTTTAAGCTACATGTATCAACGTTTGTTTTTATTCTAGCAGCCATATTGTTTTTTTTTTAATTAACTGTCTAATCTACAAATAAAAATAACAGTTTTTTACCTAATAAGCCGCGCCAAACATTAATACCAAATCTGTCTTGCAATCGTCTTTCTTCCTTTAGATGGGGATTTTCATTTGCCCAATAATGCCTATTATGGCGATTATACACACCACAATTTGTAAATCTGCGGATTCATCAGTCCATATTATTTTCAAATGAAAATTTTCATCTTACTGGCATTGTTAGTTAGTTAGTTTAAATGGATTAAACGACCTCGGAAACTCAAGTCCATTAGCCACAGATTTTTCTAATTCAGTTTCGAAAATACTATCCCATCGTTCTTCGTTATGATCTGTTATAATGAAACATAGAAAATCAGAGAGAAGTGTGACTTTTACAGTGAAAACTGATATTCGATATACATGTTTCCCTATATATTTCTGTTTTCTTGTACTTTTTTTAATTATTATTATCAATATAACTTTTTTTAATTATTATTATTATCATTATTTTTTTTTAATTTATGATTTAAGGAAATAGACTGGGATACTTGCGCCTAGGGACCCGTCAAGGCTGAAATCACAGATCGAAATGGGCCACGGATAAACAGGTTTGAACATTAGGACGACAGAAGGATATCTAAGACTAGTTACATGAAACTACTGCATACAAAACTCTGTACTTATCTAATGCGACACAATGTAATAAAATTATATATATATATATATATATATATATATATATATATATATATATATATATATATATATATATATATATATATATATATATATATATATATATATCTATATATATATATATCACACCGATAACTCAAAAAATAATAGACCGATTTTTAGAAAATTTGGTAAGTGCTTTTATTTTGTAAGTGGCTTGGACAAGTTCGTTAGCGGGAAAATCGACCCAAGTTTTCCCGGAAAGTATTCTGTTTTCTTTCGGAAAATTTTCATATCTCCGGAAATAACAAAGTAAGGGCAACCAAATTTGTTACGCGCCTTTGTATTATAAAAAGTGAACCACTCAAAATTTAGGTCTGTAAGTTAAAAGACAAAAAAGTTATAGGCTTTTAAAGAAAAAAATGGGGTTTCCCTCCAAACGTCAAAGTAGCGATTTGAAACGTCAAAACATTTAGGCAAAGAACTTGAAACGAATACGGTTTATGTAAAGAAATTGTCGCAAGAAAAGTGTTCTAGAAGCTCTTAAGTTTCAGCTTCAACCGTCCTTGTCCTTCATTTTACTCAAATATTTCCATAAATTCATTTCAAATAGACCCTTTCTCTGATGCTTTGGCGGTAGTTTTAATTAAGTTTATGGTTTAACGGTCTATAATGTTTGGCTAACTTTCGTACAAAAAATTAGTTAGTGGGGAGACCGCGACTTTTGAATTTTAAAAAGATTTCTTCAAGTGAGTGTAAACTAGGCCCTCTAGAATTCATATTCGGGTTTAGTTTCAGTTCTTATCTGTTTACATATATACATGCATTTCTACGGTAAACCTCAATATAGGTGTTATTATACAAGATACGAGAAAAAATTCTATACCTTAATTATAAGGTGTCTTAAGCTGCTACATCTTATAAATTTATTTTGACAATCACAGATGGCCCATAAGTCGTTGGCGATACCTACAATTTTTTTTCGAACATCCCATATATTATTGCATTTTTGCATTTTTCATCGAAATATGATGCATGTTTGTAAGAAAAAAAATCTATACGCAGCAAGTACGTTTTGGTAGCGAATTTTCACTAAATGCTTCAAATTTCAATAACCCAATTTGCTATTAACCTAAGGTTCGTTGGCTAAGAAACCAGTTTTCTCGGAAACATTTTTAGTTTATTTTCGGAAAATTTTTGTACGTTTTCAAACAATAAGTTATTTTGATTATATATGGTACATTGTTTCTACTTTATAGGTTATACGGGTAACCAAAGTGATGCCTGCTTGCATTAAAGACATATTGGCTATTAAAAACATTTTTATGAAAATTTACTTCCTTAACGCACTTGCTGCGTCCAGACTTTTTCTTCTTCAACTGGCAAAGTTACTATTTGAAATGTCAAAATTGTCAACTTTTAGGCAAAGGGCCTGAAATGAATACGGGTTATGTAGAGGAAATGTGGCAAGAAATGTGTTTACAAAACCTAAAGTTTCAGCTTCAACCGTCATGAGCGCGAACTAGGCCCTCTAGAACCCATATCCGGGGTTAGTTTCAGTTTTTATCTGTTTACAAATATGCACAGTGACGCATTTTTACGGTACAGCTCAATTGCGCGTTATTATACAAGATTCGAGAAAAAAATGTATACGTTAATTATAGGGTGTCTTAATCATCATCTTATAAAATTATTTTTGCAATCACAGGGTGGCCCATAGCGGTTGGTGATACAAATTTTCTTTTTTTTTATCGAACATGCCTTGCATTTTTACATTTTCCATCGAAATATAATGCATGTTTGTAGTAAACAAAAATTGGGACGCTGCAAGTGCGTTATGGTAGCGCATTTTTATTAAAAGCTTCAAATTTTAATAACTCAATTTGCTATTAATCTAGAAAATACGTTTTTGCGGTAACATTTTGAGTTTATTTTGGGAAAATTTTTGTACATTTTTAAACAACTAAGTTATTTTTATGAAACAGGTTACATTGTTTCTACTATATAGGTTATACCGGTCACCAAAATTATTGCCTGCTTTCATTAAGAAAATACATATTTGCTATTAAAACCATTCCAATGAAAATTCACTACCATAACTCACTTGCTGCGTCTAGACTTTTTTTGTAAATGCTGATAGGGATAGGTATTTTATTGTTGTGAACTCACGACCTGAATGTCGATTTTCAGGTTTCCAACTTTAAAAACGTAGGACTTACATAAAACTTTCCAAAATTTTACCCCGTTAGTACTGGAATCTCGGAATAAAAGGCATCATATGTGTTAGCTCAAGTCATGGTCTATCAGTTTGCCAAATTTTGTCTTCATAGGTACAGCCTTTCATGCGTGATTGATAACAAACATACAAACATCGCATACAAACTTTCATGCCTTATTTTGCACCCTTGATGGTTGTTTTTCTCAAAATTCTGATACAGGTATTTTATTATTTAGAACTATTAACATCAATACTAATTTCGACAAATGTGGTTTCGAATGAAAAAACCACCACCACCCCACCCCCCCAAAGATATAGTTTTTCAAAAACGCCTTATGGGATTATATAATTCGACGCTAAGTGAAGATTGTAACCTGTGATGAGCACTGATAAGTACACTTGAAGAAACCCAAATCACCACAACACACCTTTTTAAGGACCTAACGATCGTTTCGTCAACAACATTAGTTTCATCGGAGGAAGAAACATTCTAAATAAATTTTTGGTACAACCTGTATTTATATTGATTCTTAGGTAGAAGAACGAAACCGAAAGGGAGATTTTTAAGTCGAAGGCGCATCTTTTGTGTTTTGTATCTTTATTGACCGAACGAGGTTATTGAACTTCCTTTATTACGTGACTTGCTTATTACCTTACTTATTACCTGACGGCTTTAGCAGTATTTATCTAATTCAAAGGCAAAGAGAAAATAATGGGCTTAAGATGACAGGTGCCTCTCGATTTAAGGAAGTTTAGTTCTATATTGATCTAGAAATGCTTTAGTACGCATCAAGCATGGGTTCCTGTCTAATATTTTTAATAAGTTTCAAATTATCTTTGTCAATGTGGTGGTTATTATCCCAAATATGTTGTGCCACACATGACTTGTCTATACTGCCGTATCGCAAATGTGCGAGATGTACACGCAATCTGATACCTATGTATTTAAGATCACAATCTTTACAACCTATCTCACAGATACCTGACATTTCAGTGGCTTTCTCTTTGTCTTTAGTATTACCTAACAAATTTCTTTAATTACTTTTTGTTGAGAACGTTAGCTGCAGATCGGCTTTCTTAAAAATACTCTCCAGGCCCTTTGTGCTACGCGGTTCAAAAGGTAGGTAAACATTTTTTTCTCTATTTTATCTTTCTTGTTGTGAATTCGGCTATCATTTTCTTTGTTCCGTGTCTATTTCTCAATTTTCTACTAAGCAATTAGACTATCCCTTATGTTTAGCCACGTTTTTATGTACTTTAATTCTATACTAAATCTACTGTTACATAAGGAAATATTTATCAATCTATTTACTAAGACATTTAAGCTAGCCGCTATTTGTGCAAACGTATGATGTAGATCATTTAGAATGTAACTTATAGTCATGGTAGACATAATTTAAGTAAGTGATTATTTTTAATAACTAGTACATCTAGAAGAAGAAGTTTATTTTTAACTGCCATTTCGTGGGTGAATTTTATTGAATCAAATTGACAGTTTAGTTTTTAAATAAATTATATACCTTGCATATATTTGTGTTAAACACTGCAAAAATATCATCCACATAACGACACCATACGTTAGGAAAATACTCACTTTCATTCTATAAATCCGTCTCAAATCTACTCATGAAGAGGTCTACAATGAAAGGAGATAGTGGTTTGCACATTGCCGTACCTTCAGTTTGTTCAAAAAACTCATTGTTAAATTGAAAAATATTTTGTTTTATACAAAGGCTGGTTAGAGTTAAATATTCTTTGCTTATGTTGTTCAATCTTAACAACTGTTCCAAATGCGTTAGCGTTTGTTTTGTGGGTATGCTAGGAAATAAAGACGCTACATCAAATGATATCAAAATCTCGTCTGCCACCAATTTAACATCTAATTTTATTAATGAATTCAAGTGAATTTGAAACTTAATAACTTTTTTGTTTAATAGGCAAGCTTTTAAACTCATTTGACAACCACTTTGCTAGATTATGATTTCAGTATCTTTAAGTAGGTATCTGTAGTTGACCGGAAAATTAATACTGATAATAGACGTTTTTGATTGTATCTCGAAAACGGAAAAAACATATAATATGCGGGTTTCGCCAGTATCTTAGACAATTTGAGTTCTTTAAAACAAACAAAGCAGTGCAACGGTACATTGAAATTTTGGAATGATTAAAAATAGTTTTTTAGTTTTCTCAGAAACGCGCAGTCATATTTGTAGTTTTAAATTTTTTTCGTTCTCTCTTGACTGATTCAGCTTAAAATCTTTTTCGCATCATTCTTGCTATTGTAGTTTCTAAGATATGGCCGCTCGCGAATTTTACTGGCGCATCCTGTATATTTATTTACTTATTTTAACAAAGTGTTCTATTTGTGACGTAGATTATATTTATTTACTTTTCTCATTCTTCTGTTTGCAGGTAATATATTCGACTATGCTAAACCGTCTCTGACAAAGTAAAATTTTATTAGGATGAAGCTACTGTTTCCACCACTTCTTTCAAATATATTGATCCTGCAATTCCTTCAACGATACTGCAGGGATTGGCCGATCATGTTTATAGTATTCAGTCCCGAATCCGCGAAACGAGGGCTCGAATTTAGGGATTTAGGTATGTACGGCAGTGATTTAAAGGCCTTTGCTGTCCTTCCACTTATACTTGCTCTTGTTTTATAGCTGTCGTACAAAATTTCATGTTACGTTTTCAACAGGAGGGACTTGGTAATAATCTTTTGTAAAATACTACAAGTTTAAATGTTAGGTGAGATCGGGGAATGGCGTTCACTTAAGAAATATGTCTTATAATTGTTAACATTTTAACCTTATAGAAATAAATTTGGTCTTAATCTTATCTACACATACACAGACCTACCACGTATACACCAAAAGCTTTTCACTAAACAAAACAAGCGAGTAATTGAGTAAAGATTGGAACCTGCGATGAGCACTAATAAGTACAATTTGGAGAACCTAAATCATCACAATACAGTTTTTAGGCCTGACGATCGTGTCGCTAACCAAGTTAGCGTCATCAGAGGAATAAATAAACTAAAATTGTACTTATAAGCGAGTAAATTTTGAAAAAAATTTCAGTGTCCACCGGTACCCGTACATCGGGTAATGGGGGTCATAGAAATTTTCAACAAAATTGATACTTTTCTTGAACAAGTTTTATTAAAAGATACAAAAAGCACATTTATATATATATATATATATATATATATATATATATATATATATATATATATATATATATATATATATATATATATATATATATATATATATATATTTGTGTGTGTGTGTGTCACATTGTGAGAACATTATTTTTTCAGAATATTTGTTTCTGGATGTTCTAATAATATTTATGGAAGTTCAAACTTCCATCTTGAATATTCTGAGTACATTCATTCAATGACATCCTAAGAAAATTCTTCATCAATATGCTGAGAATATTTGAATAGATTATTATTCCGAATATTCGCTCAGAATGTGCTTGAGATGTCCATATAATATTATATAACTTTAAAATTTAATGAAAAAGATAGATGATGATTACCATATAGTGGTGAGAATTATAATAGTAACTATTTTGCATATTTGATAAAATGTCACAGTTTTTTAACTGATTGATGGATTTAAGAAAATATGATTTTTTTATGAGGAATTTAACTCTAAAACTTTGTTACTCCTGTTATTTTCAAATAACTTTGTTCTTTTCAAGAAAAGACGAATAAGTAAAGAAACATATTTTATCAATCTTACTAAAAATCATCGAAAATTAAATATTTGCCAATAGGCTTATATATAGGTCAAATTTGACAATCAGGAAAAAAGTCTGAATAAGTATAATTTATTAGAAAACAAACAACTCAAACAACAGAAATAAAAAAATTGATATCGATAAGTTATAGAAATCCTTTAACAGGATAATTTTATAGGCATCTATTGAATTTTTGATTGAACATTGATAAGATATGTGTCTTTAGTTATTCGGGTTTTTTTTAGAATTTACTTCCCCATAAAATGGAATAATATTTTTTTAGATCCGTCAATAGTTTAAAAAATTCTGTCGCATCTTATGGGTACATCACCACTATTCAACTCTTTGAAATGCTTCAATTGAACTCTACTCACCAACGATTAATGCTCTTGGTACACCCTAAACGTGTGCTAAATTTGCTTTTTCTAAGTTAAAATATTACTGAGATATTGATATTTTTCGAAATTTAAAACCCTACTTTGCCTCTGCTCTGTGTCGGCTCTTATGCGAAACGCCCTGTATATATTTTTCAAAAACGTAATGTTCCCATGAGTATATGTATGAACATTTTGGGAAGATTCATTGAATGTTCGTGAAACATTTTCAGAACATACTGGGAGCTCCTAAGAATATTATAAATAACATTCTAAGAACCTTATTAGTATGATAGAATCGGTCCCATTCTCACGTTCATATAATGTTCTATGAATATATATATTGTACCTTGTGAGAATGTTCTGGGGATGTTTGAATATTCTTTCGAAATATTCCTGGTATATTCTCAGAAGGGGTCTGTGCCGCCTGGTTATATATATATATATATATATATATATATATATATATATATATATATATATATATATATATATATATATATATATATATATATAACAGGATTTTAAACACGACATTTTTGTATACTATACAAGGAGAAAGGTTAAGGGCAAGGCCGCAAGGAGACAACCGCATACACGTGTTTCAAGCTTATTAGCTATCATCAGTACGGTATAGCCAGGTGATGATGTGAACACTCTGGTTATGTGTTGTGTATTTTTGCTTCTTCATCCAGAGTGTTCCCATCATCACCTGGCTATACCGTACTGATGATAGCTAATAAGCTTGAAACACGTGTATGCGGTTGTCTCCTTGCGGCATTGCCCTTAACCTTTCTCCTTGTATACTATAGTATATATATATATATATATATATATATATATATATATATATATATATATATATATATATATATATATATATATATAATACTAATATAACTAAACTAATAATTTTCCCATATCGGAGCTTTTCTGGATGGCTTAATTTTCCAATGATTTCATCCTTGGTAACTACTCTAATATCGTTTCATGAACACTAATATATTATGCTGCCCCTGGTATTCCCTCATGAATTTACTATTTCGTTTTTGCTATGAATGGTTAAAATGCATTAAAAATAAAACATTTTGAACAACAAACATAGAGAAAACATGATTTGGGAACGATTTTTTTTTGTCGTCTGTCGGTCTGTATGCCTGTCTGTTTGTAGCAACGATAACTTTAGAACGAATTGAGATATCGTCTACAAATTTGGTATACAGTATACGGTTAGCACTCGACAAACGAACGGTTCGGATAATTTTTGGGTAAAATCGTTTTAGGGGGTAGGGAATCAATGGGGGAGTGCTTTTGTGAAAATTGACATTTTTTTCGTTAAAACTCTAGTAATATAACGTTTTTGGATTTATCGACCAAGGGTGTGTGATGTCTTCATGGGTATTCAACATATTCATAGTCAAATGTATAAGAGGAGTTTGCTGGGAGACAGAAGGCATAAAAATGAATGTTTCTGCGGTAAAAGTGTTACTTTACGCTGATGATGCAGTACTATTTACTGAATCCAAAAATTAAATGCAGCGGATGTTAGAGAGACTGTTGACAATAACAAATAAAATGAATCTACGCGTAAACGCAGAGAAGACTAAACTTGTGGTTTTTGATAAAGAGGGTGGAGCGAGTAATTGGTTGATCAGTGGTAATCTGGTAGAGACAGTAGAGGAACTTAGGTATAAATAAACTTCAACCAGAAAGAGTTATCTTAAATGGAGATCATCCAGTGCTAATTGGGATGCATTTAGTGTAAGTATGCAGGTTAAATTAATATCGATACTATCTACCACAAATGAAAAATATATTACGTTAACAAAAGCTGTTTCTGAAGCTCTTGATGTATCAATGAAAATAAAGTCTTTAACTGGTAGAACTACTGCATATCATATATCATGTGGACTGTTTTCCATGACAAAAAATCGTAAATATGCCTAACCCAGTATAATAGATAATCTAATTTTGAAAATTATTTAACATATAAGGATATTGATGCTCAATGTAAAAAACTTTTTGATCTAAAGCGAAGATCATCTTGGGAAAAATATGCTCAAAATCTCAAAAAAACACCCCTGTAACGAAAATATGGGAACAGGTTAAAAAAATCAATAACAAGAACTTTCAGAGAAAAAAAAATCAGCTTTCAGAAGAGTTAATTGAAAAGTGTTTAAACATCTAGTACTCCCCTCGCCTTCTAAACTTTTAGATTATAACGGTGCACTAAATCCCACAGAAGATATGCTGAGCATGCAATTCACAATGGACGAGCTGAATAATGCCTTGATAAATACGAGAAACACATCTCCCGGTGCAGACAATACTAACTTATGAAATACTCAGTCATTTACCATATTCAGCAAAAGAATGTTTCTCCATATAGTTAATGAATGGTGAACCACTGGCAATTATGTTGATGAGTTCTGGTGGTAGTAATCTGTCTAATCCTAAAAGCTCGTCAAGATGCTCAGATACATGCATCCTACAGACCATTGCCCTTGCTTAACTAAAACCTTTGAGAGGATGATCCAAATTCGTTTGGAGTGGTTTTGTGAGCGAAAAAATACACTACCAAAAAATCAGTTTGCATTTAGAAGAGGGAAAGGGACAATTCACGCTATCATCAAGATTGTTACAGATATACAAAATACGTTCTCTGATAACAAGTACCTAGCAAGTGTATATTTCGATAATACAGGTGCCTATGATAGGGTCATAGTAAAAAATCTTACAAGCAAACTGATGGAAAAAGGTACCTATACCTCTAAAAGTTGCGTTCAGTATTGTTGTATGCTAGTAGAAATGTATTCATTCACTCTTTTAACAATTTCCACGGACCAAGAATTGTAAGACAAGAGCGACCACAAGAATCTATTCTTAGTCCATTTGTATTCAATAGATACACTGCAGATCTGCATAGTATCCTTCCTTCAGATATCCATTGTGTGCAGTACGCTGTCGACTTTGTTGTATACACAATTCAAACAGCATATGATGAACGTATCCGAAGACTAAAGGATACTGTTAAATAGGTAATAGAGTGGTGCGAGATTAATGGACTTAGTATAAATCAGAACAAAACGTCTATGGTAATCTACAAAAGACATCGCAAGAGACAATCTACTGTGTTAGAAGTGGGGAATTATTGTATTAAAGTAGATGAATACAAATACCTAGGTGTAACGATAGACGCTAAGTTACTCTGAACAAAATATATAAGGCAAATAAAGGCTAGATGTGAAAAAGGCATAAATTTGCTTAGATCATTAACTCATAGTTCATGGGGAATAGACCCATCAATAGCTTAAATTTTTTACCGAACCTATATACGTTCAATCATATATTATGGCTCGGTTTGCTATGGCTCAGCGTCTGATTCTAACTTGAGAGTAATTGACCGGATTCAGTATAAAGCTGTTAGAATCTGTCTAGGCGCCATGACATCATCTCCAGTCTGTGCAATATTGGCTGAGGCTCAGGAACCACCATTACATAGGCGGCGAATATTTTTATCACAAAAGTTTTATTTTCGCCTTTGTGAGAAAGGCGAAACGCCATTAATACTCGAACGACTTAATGAAGAATGCAGAAATAACCGATATTGGGTCAAGAAGAATAATCCACCGCTAGTAGATGCTTGTAGCTTAACTAAGAAACTTACAAGCATCTTTGACCAGTATACTTCAAAATATCCAATATAAGAGATACAGTACAAATCACTAATTAAAAAAGACGGGTATTGATTCCTGAATATAACCACTCGAGTGAACTCAACAGATTAATTCTGTATGAAGTTATTAAACATTTTTCAAGTTATACAACCATATACACAGATGGTTCGCAAACCAAAGATACAGTAGGATGTGCCTTCTATGTGCCTGCGTATAATGTGGGTGTATCGCAAGGTTTATCGATTAGATAGCTTCTCTGGTAATTCGGTGGGGCAGAGAGGCGAGAGGAGGGTAATACGTCACCTGTATTCTAAATGCGAATAAGACCTATAGTTTCAGATTGTGTTTTGGTGTTTTAAATAACATTTATTATGAATTTGTGTAACTTTGCTTAAAAATTTCCGAATACAATCAATTACGGATTTGTTTTCATGTTTATTTTGTACGAAATAGCCGTTAAATCAAAACTATTGTCTTAAAGAGAATATCTTATTTTTTGAGGTGTTGTGTTGTAAACTTAACTGCACAGTGAATCAACGGTATTACGAATTGAACGTTATTTATTCAAGATTACTTTTATATTCAACAATTAAGTCGGTGAATCGTCATAAATGTAGATATGAATATATATATATATATATATATATATATATATATATATATATATATATATATATATATATAATATTATATATACTTAAAACAAGAACTCAATAAATAACTTGAACTAAATATCTATCTAGATGCCTGGTGGAGGTGTTGGTAGTGTATTAATGTACAAAAATAATTCTGAAAAGGCAATGAAAAGTGGAGATAAGCTTTCCTTCTTTTCTTTTCCAAAAGGAGTAAAAATAAAAGTATTAGGTGCATTTTTAGATAAGCTCACGGACGGTTTTTATTTGTAAAAATCAAAAATATGCTTAGAACCTCACTTGGATGCATAAATCACAAGAAAAATTTCCTGCAAGCAACCCCCAAGTACCAGGAGTGGGTAGGGGTGCTTGGCCGCGAAGAATATAAAAAAGGAAGTACAAACGAAAAATGTGAAAAAAAATAACTTATCTGTACCTATATAAGCTGCCTATCCCATTTTGGAGCTACACTTCCTTAAAATATTGTCTATCCCGCACAGATCAGGTCTCGTAACATTCTTGAGGGTTGTTCCCAGACATTTTTCTTGTGGTTTATGCATTGAGGGTGGTTGTAGGCATGCAGTAGGGAAATAACCCCCCGTGTTGGGGAAGGGCTACAGCACGGGATGGGGGTGGGTGCTTTGTCCTGGGGGTCTTCCTTCCACTACTGTATGTGCATGCATGTATACAACCACCTGAAATACATAAACCACAAGAAAAGTTTCTTGGGAATAACCACAAGAAAGGTACTGTACCTGAGGATAATAGGGGTTCTGTGCGAGGTAAACATGATTTTAAGGGGGTGTAGTTGCAAAATGGAATAATAATAATGGAATATAGATCCGGCTAAGCTGTGTTTTCGAATTCTCCGTTTCGTCTTCCCGGCCCATCACTCCTATTTACTCCTGGTCCTGTATTTTTTTTTTGGATAGTTTGCAAGAAGTTTTTCTTGTAGTTTATGCATCCAAGGGGGGTTGTAAACACGCATCTGAAAAAAATATTCTAAAAGCCCTCCGTAAGCTCATATTAAAATATACCAAGTATGATTATATATTTAGAATTTACTTATTAGGCTAGCACAATTTACTATTATTTTAAAATAAAATATAGAATGTCTGAGATTTTTACTAAGAAATTGATTGTAAAAATTATAAACCTACTATTTTTTATGTGTAAAAATAAGTATTATAAACTTAATGAATTTACTAATTGTGATTAGTTGCATATTAATAATTGAGCAAAGCCAGTAAAATACGTAAGCTATTAAAAGAAACTAAAAACTTAGGTTGTGGTTTAGAAGAAAACGATTCTGTCCATTTTGAGGTAAATTAATAAAAATTAAAAAAATAAATTAATTTGAAATCGATTAATATCCTAAAATTTCTGTTACTATGTGAAAAAATCCTAATTTCAACTTATTGTTAAATATTTAATCTTGTTATAAGTTCAAAAAGAACATAACGTTGAAAGACGAACGTAAAAATGCCGTCTGATTTCAATATTCAATGCACTATTATTCCACTAGATTTAAATTGCGAATACATGTGACCAATTCACGCTTATAATATATATATATATATATATATATATATATATATATATATATATATATATATATATATATATATATATATATATATATTTACCAAAATTTGAAGTAGTATGTTATTCGGAGGATAGCTGTCAAACATTTTTGGAATGACGTTTGGTAAAATTATGTCGAAATACTCCAAAAGTCAGCGACATGTTGTATAATTATGACCAATAAAGAATAGTATTATTATATATTATGTATATGTATATATATATATATATATATATATATATATATATATATATATATATATATATATATATATATATATATATATATATATATATATATATATATATATATATATATATATATATATATATATATACTTTATTTGTTTGCTGTACTATTTGTGATTTTTCCTAATGAAAATTCGCAAATACATTTTCGATTAAGTATTACAATAGTAAGCCGGTTTGTGATATCATCAAGAGTATTGAAAGGTTTAAAAGCCGAGAATGGGAAGTTATGGTTATTTGGAGTAAGGAGCATTCTGGAATCATAGATAACGAGATGGCAGATTGTCTTGCAAAAATCACAAATAAAGATTCACCCTATACTGAATCTGTGAACATTTTAGACGTCTATATTATTCTTAAAGGTGATATGAAAAACCAATGGGAACAAGAGTGGCGATATTTTGCACGCAATACGCTCTACCCTTATTTACCAGGAGAAGTCCCGTATATAGCGAATGGTGTATCTAGGCTCTTTTCAACAACTATTACACGTATGAAACTTAACCATGGAAAGTTTAAAGATCATC
This sequence comes from Tillus elongatus, assembly GCA_964006375.1. Taxonomy (NCBI): domain Eukaryota; kingdom Metazoa; phylum Arthropoda; class Insecta; order Coleoptera; family Cleridae; genus Tillus; species Tillus elongatus. Next base: position 92,969,798 of record OZ023266.1, read on the forward strand.
TTCATAAAATAGGTATAGTACAGGAATCTTCTTGCTCATGCGATAATACCACATCTCAGGATCTAATCACATAATTTTCTCATGCAGACTCACAAAAGAATCTAGAAAAAAATAAGATATAGTAATAAGAGATTTAAAGATGCAGCCTACAAAAAAAATGTGTGTCGTCTGCTGAACACCAAAAACCTGTTTATCTTTAAAGCTATTTATACATTTTTTTAGAGAATCCCATATCCGGATATAAACCATAAGCATGAGTGCCCATATTAGATAAGATTTATAATATATAATGTTGTCATTAGGTTCGTCTTATTTGAATTAATGTTTTAGGTATGTCTTATTTGTCTTTCCCTCTGTTAATGCCGCCTTTCCGAGGTCCAGTAAGTTTATCTATCAGAAAAGTTGCCATGAAGTGCCCCTTGGCATGAAGATTTGTGTCCCTGTCTTCCCACTAGTAGTATACTTTTCTATTAATAATAATAAAAATATAATGACAATAATACCTAATAATAAATAAATAAATCAATTAAAAATTAAAATAATAACAACAGTCAAAATTTCAAAAACATTTATAATACAGTATATGTATGTCTAAGTATATAGGTGTAAATTATATTTCATTATAGTTAAAAATAATTAAAAGTGTAGAAGTTATGTATTTAGGTGTGCACATGTAATAAATGTTTATAGCCATTATCTCCTAGTCTAAATTAACGAGCACCACCAGGTTTCACTCACAAAATTGTGGATAGTATTAAAACCTAGTAAACGTTTAGATTATGTATATTTTGTGGCAAGTAGGCATTGAGTCTGAAGCCACGAACTGCTACACACACGCACACACACAAACTCACCTAACATTTGTGAAAGTAACACCACACTTTCATTGAACCGCCTTTTGTGAGGCCGTGAGAGTTACCGTTTCATTCTCATACACAATGTTTATTGTTATAATAATAAATACGTTCTCGCTACAACGAATTTAACATTTGTGTGAAAAACAGGCACCTAGTCAACATGAAAGTTCGGAAAACTAAATCTTGAGAAAATAACGATATACTCACAATGGATATTACCAAGATGATTATATCGCCGGCCTAATTTTAAAACCTCTTATGTCAATTGTGAATATATTTACAGCAGAGCCTAAAAACTATTTCATTTAACAAAAAACAATAATTTTGCAAACTAATTATGGCGAAGTGACCCAATTTTAATCAAGTGATATATCAATGTATTGCTTATAGGCAAAAATAGTTTAAATTTTTTGTTAACTGATTTACGAGGTTTTGAAAATAAAAAATACTCAAATGCTACAGACTTACGAGTTTTTAAATGTAGATATATCTAATATTATTTTAGAAAAAAGTGTGGTAATGCAAAAAAAATATTTTTATATTTATTAATTATGTGTATTAAAGTAACAGAAAAAAAATAGGTTTTGAAACTTAAGTACGAGTCTGTGGGGTATGTAACTGGTCTACAGCAAAATTAACGTAAAGTTGTGCATTAAAAACATATTTTGAAACTAAACTATGAATGTTTGTTAGGTAAGTGGTCATAAAAGAGGTGGTACTCTTTTTCAGTAACACCTTTTAAGACTTGCAAATCGTCGAACTTTGTTTTATCAATTTTTATGGGGTCTTTATAGAGATTGGGTATGTCTACTAAACCGTTTTCACTTTTTCTTCTTGGCAGTACCATCCATTCATCACTATAATTAAGCTTGTACTCAATAATCCCTGATGGGTTGTACTTAAGGCAGCGAATAGCTGTAACCTGTGGATCACCTTTTAGTGAATTTTTATTTAAAAAAATTCACTAATAGAGAGGTATCGATGGTGAGACTTTGCAAAAATTCTTTCAAATGAGTGCAAACTAGGACCCCTAGAACCCATATCCGGGGTCAGTTTAAATTTTTATATGTTTATATATATATATATATATATATATATATATATATATATATATATATATATATATATATATATATATATATATATATATATATATATATATATATATATATATATATATATATATATATGTATCCAACCGCTAACTCAAAAAATAATTAACCGATTACGATGAAACTTGGCCTTTTATTAATGGCTTGGATGAGTTCGTTAGTCAGAAAAATCGGACGGGGTTTTCCGGGAAAATTTTGAGTTTTCTTTCGAAAAAAATTTTTTTTCCGAAAGTAACAAAGCTGTTTTAATGAAATTTAGTATATATGTTGCCTCAGGAGAGATTGTACTGCGTACCAAAATTCAACTGTCTAAGTTTAGAGAAAATTGAGTTATTCAAATTTTAAATTTTCTTTTGAAACAGTTTTTTTTCTCCAAAAATTACAAAGTTATTTTAATGAAATTTGGTGGATATCTTGTCCTAGTTTTAAATCCCAGGTGTATATAATTGTAAAACGACAAGCAACAATATTTTTAAAGAAGTCGAAATGGAGATAAGCTACATTATATGGCCCAGGTTTACGCCTAGCAGATTTACAAACAGCAGCATACCCAGCTGGAGGGTATATATCTGTTTTAGTGAATTTTGCAAATGAGCGCGAACTAGGACCTCTTGAACCCATATCCGGGGTCAGTTTCAATTTATATATATATATATATATATATATATATATATATATATATATATATATATATATATATATATATATATATATATATATATATATGTGTGTGTGTGTGTGTGTGTGTGTGTGTGTGTGTGTGTGTGTGTGTGTGTGTGTGTGTGTGTGTGTGTGTGTGTGTGTGTGTGTGTGTGTGTGTGTGTGTGTGTGTGTGTGTGTGTGTGTGTGTGTGTGTGTGTGTATGTATGTATCACACCGATAACTCAAAAAATAATGGGCCGATTTTGAAAAACTTTGGCATGTACCTTCCTTTTGTAAATGGCTTGGACAAGTTCGTTGGTCAAGAAAATCGGACGAGGTTTTCCGGGAAAATTTTGAGTTTTCATTCGAAAAAAAAAATTATCTCAAAAAATAAAAAAGCTATGATAACCAAATTTAATATATAGGTTTACGATATAAAAATTAAACTGTACATCAAAATTTAGATTTCTATGTTACAAGAAAAAAAGTTATAATAAAATATTTTGTGCCAGATCATTTCTATAAAAATTCACTACCATAACGCACTTGCTACGTCCAGGCTTTTTATGTTTTCTTTCGATAACAGAATGCATCGAACGACACTCCATCTGGGTATGTCCTTTTTCTAAATATTTCTGAATAATTGTTATTTTTTTAGTCATACTGCACAGTAGGAACATGCTGCTTATAGTAGTGTTGCGGTTTTGATAAGTACAGCCGTCACTGTATATTACCACTTCATCTCCCTCTTCGGTCTCCAGATTGGCAAAAAAAGAATGTATAATGGAGGCAAACTCATTTGCAGTTAATGCAACTACACCTTCATGCCATAAAAAAGAGTGACCATCTTGACTTTTTAAATCAAAGATGGTGAAGTTATGAACTACAAGTTTACTTTTAAAATACATTACTGACGCTTTGGTTAATGGAGCCATAAGTACACTTTGTAGATCCATTGTCTAAACCCATTTTTTCCTCCTTATATTTTATTTATTTCATTTCTAGCTACAACCTTTCTATTCAGATGTTCATTGTAAATTAATTCTTTAAGATTTTCAGTTTTAAAACCGAAACATATATCACACTGGTCTTTTTTAGGTCTGAATAGGTTGCAGTTCCTATCAGAGAATGCATGGTTAAATGAAGCAATAGATAAGGCACTTTTGTTGCATTACACACACATAAAATTTTACATTTTATTGTTGGTGTGGTGTCGAAATTATTTTATATGTAAGGTGCTTTAGTAAGTCTCGCGACATTTTGTCCGTCGATGAGTGCATAAGCTAATTGTAATAAGTTTAAAAGGAATCAATTTTTAGAAAGAGAAGAAACTCGTACTGAAAACATATACACTGTAACTTCTTCTTTTTTATATTCCTTGTTTGATTTTAACTTAATATACTTAAGTTTTTCTCTCAATGATTATTTTTCACACGCAAAACTAACTTACGGTAATACAGCGGAATGGTAATAAATCACATCTTAACAAAAAGCTTATATCCGTACCCCAAAGCAGAACTGTATTAAGTCGCAAGTAGAAAATGTAAATTTTCTTAGGTCATCAAAAGAAAACTTGATAAAACTTGCTTCCGGAACCTTCTATTGTAAGTATATATTTTGTTATCGTTACAGAAATACCTATTCACTAAGTGAAGAAGGAAACCTGTGATGAGCATTGATAAGTAGACTTGGAGAACCCAAATCACCATAACACTTTTTAAAAGACCTGAAAATCGTTTCACTAACCAAGTTAACGTCATCAGAGGATGAATAATTATTAGTATTATACTTATCTAATTATTCATCACCTGATGACGCTAACTTGGTTAGTGAAACGATCGTCAGGTTCTTTTAAATGCGTTGTGGTCATTTGGGTTCTCCAAGTGTAATTATTATTAGAAATACCCATATTATAAAAAAGCACAAGAGGGCAAAAAACACACTCTTTTGGAAAAAAAAGGAAACGCATAGAAGGTATTAAAACTATGTTTTATATGAGCTGGCATGTTCCCAATACTCATCATTAAAATAAAACTAACAGTATTCGAAAACACTTGTATTTATACAAGAGTAAAAGACATGAGTTGCATAATGCATAACGACAATTTATTTATTCTTATTTTGTACTATTTTGTTTATCACATAGTTTTGATAATATTAATAAAACATTCTTGGAACTCACTTTGATTTTTTTCAAATAGTTTGTACTTTGCTTCATTAATCGGGTGGAAAGCATTCTTACGATACGGCACAAGTAGTGAATCCTCTATTCCATAGTGAATCATAGACGATGGCTTCTCCTGTAAAAATCAACTGTTCTAGAGCGAACATAATCAATAGTTTTTTGAATAAAGAATTATTGGACATTATCATCATAACTCCATAAAAACTACTTCTAGATGTATAACTTTCTATTAATTATTGTCTTCTTATTATGTTGGAATGGCGTATCAAGGAAATTAAAAAAAATTTAAAGTCCTTAAACTCAGATGATGAAATCCAAGTATTTATTTTTTCTCGATAAGCTTGCTGGTTGCATAGAATATAATGGCGTTACTATTTTAGGTTTGACCACAGCTTTTATCCTTTTTCCATTTTTCAGTCTTGCTTTAATGCGGATATGATCACATAAAAGGAGTTTGTAACTCATGTAATAGCTACTAAGGTTGCATAATTGAGCCAAAAGTAATACTAAGACAGGCAAAATGCGTGTAGCAAAGCTTCTTTAATATATGGTAACTTAATATATGTTAAATACCACACGACTAGTGCATTAGGTGGGACATATTGCTTTTAAATGGGCATACGCTAGTTCTACACTGTATCACTCATGAGCTTCATTAATTGTTGTTCCTTATGAATCCTTTTATCTCGACTATGAAGGTCATTGACATATACAAAGTAAGAGAAAAATATTTGATATACAATACAGGTGCGATAATAATACATGTGTTGTAGAACCAATAAACTAAACAATACAATGTTTACACTGATGTATACAATCCACTAGACTTTGAAAATTCTATTATGTTTTCTGAGGTGGCTGTAGCTGGGATTACCATGGATATATTTTCGCCTAAATACAACCTTCTTTGAAGTCTATAATATATAGTGCATTCTGTGACAATGCGATGCTGAAAGGCTCACATTGCTACCATTATAAACTGGTGAAATTTGTTGTGCCAGTACGTACTTATGTGTGAGTGCTGTGTATCCTATCCGGAGTCTTCTTAAGACGACCAGGCACCTACGACTTAGTATAGGTGGTTAGCATGCCTCAATAGCTGGTGCTAGTTCTTTTATGAACTTAACATGGTACAAAAATAATATGATACGTTTGTTATCTCCGTAAATATAATTCCGTCAGTTTCGCGATGATAATCGCATAATAGAGAGTAAAATTTGAAAATGATTGATAATCAAATCGAAATAATCTAATCTTTGAGCCTAATAAACCTTTGCTCTGAGGTTCGGTTTAATTTTAGTCGAATTTGTGTCAGTTCATTATAATAGGTACCACACGTATAAAACTGCACGATGGTTTTAAATAAACGTGTTTTAAGATTTTCTAAAAGAGGCTACGTAATTCAAATATTTATTAGATATTTTTATTTATACAGCGTGCTATTCAAAATTAGGAAAACGTCATCAACCTATATTTTAGTAACAATCTATCGATTTCTATATTATTGAATCATACCAACACTATATATCACACTTTATATTGAGTGATTTTTAAGTATTATGTTCATGGTTTCCGCGAGTTGACCACATAGCTGTATCAAGCAGATCTCAAATCAGGCGATGAGGGTTGATGTTTTTGTTTCATCTGACGTCTATTTATTCGAACAATTCAAAAAACGAAGTTGTTGATAGTTATTTGAAGACAATTAATTACTGTTGTCAGAATTCTAGCACGCGTTTGGCATATCTTATAATTAAAAATCACTCTATATCTGCCATCCGCGGCTTGATAAATAAAATAATTAGAAATTTGATGGACTTAAAAAAGAAACAATCCAACACAAGGAACTAAGTTATCTTGAAAATTATTTTTGTAACCAGAGCGTAATCTGTTAAGTAATTGCAAAATGGTATATTAACCATACAAAAGGAGTGACCTACCACTTGATAGTGCTAAAATAATTTTCAAGGCACGCTCTGTTTTTTCTGTTTTAAATCTTTTTTTTTAACTTATTAGATGGAAATTTATTTATGCAATCAACCATGGGAAACAGAGATAAAGTATGTTATATGACCGTACATAATCTTTGGTTTGCCTTAAAAAATAATTTCTTACAATTTTTTTGTTGTAATTTTAGAGTTATTTTGTAAGCATCTGTATAAATATATACTTTGTTTAAAATTGATAATCTAATATCTGAGAAACGGTAGAATTATAATGCGACGTTATATACATTTTGTGGCCCTATAAATTGATGTGGATTCTAAACATAGTAACATTCGTTTTGTTTGAAATAACAAAGTGGCACTAAATTCTGCTGGAACAGAAAATGCTCAAAACTGGCGGGTTCAAAACTGTGAAAAAATAAAAAGTGCCAATTTTTATAACTCTATAATTTCATTCGTTTTGTGTAGCCTGATAGGTGGTCACGGTGAAAAGTCCTGTAGTCTTTATGTATTAAGAAGCAAAAACGTTTCTCAATTTTTAATCATAGAATATACTATATAAAGCCGGCTTCTGTTTTATATAAGTCGCACTTGACTACAACTATCATCCTATAATAAATTCTCTCGTAAAACATCTTAACAGCAGTTGTGAGTAAGGGACAATGCTAACAGTTCTTTTTATTCCCCATTTTGTGAGAGAAATCGCTTTCTGAACAATTTAACTGAATGTATTGTTACTTTACTCTAACTGTAGCTTACAGCTTTTTGCTCTTCGTCCCCTAAATAGTCACTATGACTATGTGTTTCCATTGCATCCATTAGCTGATTAAATGGGACTGTTTCACAGCAGTTTTATCTAAATTACAAATGCTACAATAACCCTTTGTATAATTCGTTTGTATCTAGTGTAGGTACGCACTTTGTATAGAAAACCAGACCTGGAATGATACTTTTATCTTATATATTTTGTATATGTATACAGGATGTCCCATTGATGCATCGGTGTGAGGACGAAAGGTAGTTCCTCACTGAGGCTATATTTTAAGATGAGGTTTTCTCGAGGCAATATATGTTCCACGAGTGCATATTTTAAAGTTATTTGGGCTGAAGTGATGGTGGCTAGTAAGTAATATAAGTCAATATCCGTCTCGGTAGTAGGGGAGTAGTTGTTTTCGCTAGCTAGTTTTATTCCCGTAGCTTCCTTCGTACTGTACTGTGTGTACTTGGAAGCTGCTGTGGAAGTCCAGAACCTCCACAACATCAGAGATCGTGCTTTGCGCTTCTTCTCCATTGCATGTTATGGCAATGCCTGCCCTAAGGCTAACTTGTTGGAGCGCAGTTGTGGCATATTGTAGAGTCCTGAAGAGGACGAAATCAGTGTGTGTCTCATGCTTGACATCTTGCCGCAAGTCTCGGCAGGACTTAAGTGATGGTGGCTAGTTAGTGGTACAACTCAATCCCCGTCGTAGTATTAGCCAGGGAGTAGTTGTTTTCGCTTGCTTGTTTGCTTCCCACAGCGTCCTTCTTGCTGTACTTTGTGTACGTGGGAGTTGCTGTGGAAGTCTAGAACTGTCACAACAGAGATGGCGCTTTGCGCTTATTCTCCATTGCATATTATGGCAATGCCTGCCTTAAGGCGGACTTGTTGGAGCGCAGATATGGCATATTGAGAAGTTCTAAGGAGGGCGAAGCCGGTCTGTGTTTGCTGCTGTAATTATATATATATATATATATATATATATATATATATATATATATATATATATTTGCAATGTTGCACTACACTGTAATCACTGCAGTTTCGAACCGTCCCGGTTTATCACCAGTCCACATGTATAACATGTATATATATATATATATATATATATATATATATATATATATATATATATATATATATATATATATGAATTGAACTTGCCTGTATATGTCTAACAGGAGTCTCTCTGACTAAGCCGACGAACTTACTCGGGGTATTTACGAGAAGAACGGTGTTTATGAAAATTCTCCAAATTAAAGAAAATTATTGTATTGGGAATTCTTTAAAAGTCTAACAAAGTAGGTTTTATTTCTCCTCGACAAGTGGAGGGAGCTGTTATTGAAATTACGCTTTCTTCTAGGCAAACAAAACGAACCATTTGATGCCTCAGATTTTTTAATAGTTCATGAAAGAGGGAGCTTTTGTGTCGCGAAGACATTATAAACTTAATTGTTGTGTCGCAAGATGGGTTCGCTTTTAGAATAGCTGAAGATTGTTTTAAAAAATATATCTGCTAGCAAGGCATTCAAAAATTTAAATCCTCTAAGACCCAACGGGGATTCTTATCGAACTGTTCGACAAATCGGTAATTTGACATCAAAATGTGCGCATTTTTAGCACTAAAACGAGTTACCGAATTAAAGAATAAAGGAATTAACGAAGCAATTCTAACGAGCAGTATCGATGATAGTTTCAATAGAAAATATAATGATCCGACCTTTCTCCGCGTCGTGGCGTAAGTAAACGAATCTCCTGTAGGGCGAACAGCTGGCCACATATTGATCAGATTATACGTATGATTTAAATCAGTATTCAAATAAATTATGTTGAATTAGAATTGAAAATTGTAATAACTGTTTCAACACAATAAGGATGACTTTTTCTAAGCCGGGAATTTTGTCCCGTGACCAATCATGGTATCATAACTGTAATCCTATATGTTATCTAAAACTGGAACAGAATACAATCAGGGAAGTCGCCGAGACAACTCATCACTCTTATTCCTTTTATGCTTCCACTCAAGCAGCTCCTTTTCTCCCTTTTTCGTCCCCTGATTTCTGTCATACGTCTATCCAGTTCATTCTTAAATTGACATTTAATACTCGGTTAAATGCACACAAAGTCCAGTAGTCCAGTATTTTTCCGGCTTCTATATATCTCTTCTAACTTACCACTCACAAAATCAATCATCGCTGGTAAACATAATATAGTTTAATAAATAAATATTTGTATGGTAAAAATAGACCCAACTCTGTGCAAAAATTCAAATGCATTATCAAATTGTGCTTAAATGCTACTAGAAATGTCCGACGTGGTAGGAAGGCAGGTTTGAAATTTGATTTTTTATCGAACATTTTATAGAATTAATGTTATATTGCTGCTACTTGATACCTTATATTTACGTTGTTGCATAGAAAGTGATTAAAAACCTACTTAATTTATTCAAACAAAACATATTATTCTTTAATACAAAAATGCCTCAGCAGCTGCTTGGTAATTGCCATAATATAAAAAGTATTATTTTAAATAAATAACTTACATGAAAAACACATACATAAATAAATATATGTCCTGGTACAGGAAGCGTGCTATGGTAGGAATTTTTTATAAAATAATTGGATTTTTATTGAAATGGAAGAAACTAACAAAAGACAAATGAAAAACACTGTACAAAACATGTGGGTTACATTCGATGTTGCCGAATGCTGAATATCTATCGACCTTTTTAAGCTGATGTGTGGTTATCGTGGTCTAACCACATACATATTATAATTTAGCGATCTTTTTGTTTTCATAAAATAATGCCATTTTGAATTGGTGGGCCAGGTAAAAATTTACAACTTCAGAGTCTATTCCAGGTTTTTCTAAGGGAAAAATATACTTTATATGGTGTTTTACTGAATCAATAAGAAAGCGACATTCTTTTTTGAAAAATATTAAGAGGATAAACACAAAAAGCATCTTGCAATACTTTATTGTGTTTGATTTCCTTGATAATTTATTTTAAACAAACAAAAATAGTCAATAGCACTAGCTTGTCGAACATTATCAGGTTTACAAAACCGTTATAGATAAGCAAATAACAGTACAGCAACAAGAAAGCTGTTATAATAAAACTGGGACATGGGAGATAAGCAATTTGGTTTTGGTAAGAGCCTGGGTACATGCGATGTCTTGTGTAGCCTTGTTGTTCTACTGAAAAAACGTAGTGACCAACGAAAATATGTTAATGCTTGTTTCATGGACTATGAAAAAGGATTCGACAAGGTTCAACATTCAAAATTATTAGTATGAATGTAGACAAAATATTTAGATAATAATGATATCAGTATCATCAGAAATCTCTATTGAAGCCAAATAACAACGGTTAAAGCAGAATGCGGGAACATCGGGGGAGACTGATTTTTAGAATGGCATGAGGCAGGGCTGTGTCCTATACCCGCTTTTACTTAATATATACTCTGAGGAATCTTCACCGAAGATGGGCAACAAGATAGATCGAAAATTTTGAATAATATTAGATAGATCGATAAAATTGTCATGTTTTTAAACAGCGAACAATCCTTGAAACTAATTCTTGACAAAATCCGGAAGAAAGACAAGAATTTGGTGTTATTACGGAAAATTCAAGAACCAAAAACATAACATTAGACGGTCAACGTATGGAACAGGTGGATAAGATCAAATATTTGGGATCTTGAATCACTGATAGCCTTGACCCATTTGTTGAAATAAGGTCAGACGTGTAATACACTAGATCCACATTTCAGAAAATGAAAAATTCCCCATGAAGTAAGACAATGGATATAAAGCTCAAATCCCGAATTGTAAAATGCTATATTTACTCTGCCTGGCTTCATGGCTTGGATACCTGGACGCTAAAGTTGAGAACATTGAGAAGAATTGAGGCATTTGAAATGTGAATTTTCCGAACAATGCTCAAAATTTTATGGACTGATAAAATGTCTAACGAGGGAGTGCTGGACAGAATTGGTGTAGGGAGAGAACTTTTGAAGCTCGTAAAGAGACAAAAAGTCTGAACGCAGCAAGTGCGTTATAGTAGTGAATGTTCATTTATATATTTTTAATCCAAATATGTCTTTTGTTTAATCAAAGACATCAAATTTGGTTGATAGTATAACTTTTATAGTAGAAACCATGTGGCATATTTCGTCAAACTAATTTAATTGTTAAAAAATATATATATTTTTAAAAACATAACCTGGTCCAATTGTCCGCGTCAATGAATCAATTCAAGTACTTTACACAAAAATTACACTTGCCAATATATAATTATCCACAAAAAGCTTTTTGGCAACAATTCCAAAAAAATTTTACTCGAAAATTTGCAAACAATCCCTTTCACGGAGCTTAGCCATATTTTTGTATAAAAATTGGCTTCATTAATGTTACACGATATTCATATAAAAGTCCTTTTACGAAAATTAGCTGAAAAGTTTTATACACGACAATTCGCTAAAGAATCACCTTTCACGAAAACTCGAAAACAAATTGTTAATGTGAATTCGCAAGCATCTTTTTTATTACAACTTAATAAACATTACTTACTAATTACTAACACTTTACAACAATTTGACAAAACATGGTTTATACGAGAAAACTAAAAAATTTGCGAAAACTGGCTAGGTAATATATTTTACACGAAAAATTGCTGATAAAATACACAAAATTATAATTATATAATCTGTAATTAAAATTGAAATACTACAAGTAAGTGTTCCATTTGAAAAAATTCATTTACAACAATTTCAATTCTTTCAAATTCAGCCACTATTTGAAAGCAGCCTGTATATGGCATTCCTCCCTGAATGCGTTATTTTCATGAGAATCCGCTATTGGCAAAAACTCCGTATCACAATTTTCAATGCTAAAAACGTAAAAAATTGCAAAACAATTGAAAGAACTCGAGAACGGTGAACGATATTGATTTTTTTGCTGACAAATATGCTTTAAAATTTGATTGCAAATGCGACAATGTAATAATTTAATGGTGTTCTTTAAAAAAAAGTGTGATCACCAGCGACATATGGGCCAGTGGGTGACTCGAAATAATTAGACGATGCAGCTCAAGACACCGTATAATTAAGGCGTATACTTTTTTTTTCGCATCTTGCATAATAATGGATATATTAGGCTTTACCGCAGAAATGCGCCACTTGATTATATGTAAACATATAAAAACTGAAACTGACGCTGGATATGAGTTCTAATCTTTATTGATAATATAGGTACAATAGATTTTTTATCCACATAAAATATTTTGGTCTTGTGCGTTTTCCTGATCAACAGTGACACCTATTTTTTTCTTTAGATGGCTTTAACTTTTGTTTCTTTTAACTTAGAGATCTTGTGTTACCGTAGCAATCATTATTTGTCAGATTTTTTGGAATTTTTGGCAAATAATAATAACTGATCAATAAGCTTGCATACTCAATAAAAGGCTTCTGATCCAGACAGTAAAAATTTATTGTTAAACCCTACGCTTTTCGGCTACATAGTAGCCATCTTCAGGGGCATATCTAAAAATATAATAAGAAGGACTGTCAGAAAACATTGTTTTCTGGTAGGAAAGTGTGCCGGTTGAAGCACAATGATCTCAAAGTAAACTCTACAGACATCATCAAGGTTAAAATCTACAGTCAAACAGTAAAATAGGTTAAAAACAATAGTACAAGCCAAAGTTTACGGGACCAGGAATGAGTAGGGGTGTATAATTTTTTTTTAGCTAATTTTTGTAGAACATATTTGTTAATGCATTTTTTATCGAAATATGATGCGTTTGTCAGAAAAAAATCTGGACGCAGTAAGTGCGTTTTAGTAGCGAATTTTCGGTAAATTTGCATTAGCTCCCGAACGCTTTTCAAAAAACTGTTTTCAGAAACCTGCCTAGGCCCCTCCCCTGAATCCACAAACCCCAAGAAAAATTTCTTGTTCACACCCCCCAAGGAAGGTACGGGACCAGGAGTGAGTAGGGGTGTATAATTTTTTTTGCTAAATTTCGTAGAACAAATTCGTTAATGCGTTTTTGCATTTTTTGTCGAAATATGATGCGTTTGTAAAAAAATCTGGACGCAGTAAGTTGGTTTTGGTAGCGAATTTTCGGTAAATTTGCAGATTAGCTCCAGAACGCTTAAAAAACTGTTTTCAGAAACCTGCCTAGACCCCCCCTCCCCCCTGGATCCACAAACCCCAAGGAAAATTTCTTGTTCACACTCTTAAAGGAAGTTACGGGACCAGGAGTGAGTAGGGGTGTAAAATTTTTTTTAGCTAATTTTCGTAGGACAAATTCGTTCATGCATTTTTGCATTTTTTATCGCAATATGATGCGTTTGTAAGAAAAAATCTGGACGCAGTAAGTGCGTTTTGGTAGCGAATTTTCGGTAAATTTGAAGATTAGCTCCCTAACGCTTTTCAAAAAACTGTTTTTAGAAACCTGCCTAGGGTCCACGCTGGATCCACAAAACCCAAGAAAATTTTCTTGTTCACACCCTACAAGGAAGTTACGGGGCCTGGAATGAATAGGGGTGCTGGGCGGGGTAGGTAGTAAAAAGAAAATATGAGCAGAAAATGTGAATAAAACGGGCTTGAAAGTTGTCTTTTTCACATCTTATCCCCCTTAAACCCTGCTTACCCCACACAGCACCCCCATTCACTCCCAGTCCCATAACTTCCTTGGGGGGTGTGAACAAGCAGTTTTTCTTGTGGTTTGTGCATCCAGGTGGGGTCCTAGTAGTGTTTCTGAAAACAATTTGTTGAAAAGCGTTCGGGAGCTAATCTGCAAATTTACCGAATTTTCATTAAATCCTTCAAATTTCAATACTCAATTTACTATTAGCGTAACATTCAAGTTTATTTTCGGAAAATTTTTGTATACATTTTTTAAACCATACGTAATTTTGATAAAATATAGTACATTGTTTCTACTACATAGGCTATACCGGTAATCAGATTGATGGCTGCTCGCATTTGCTATTAAAAACATTTTTATGGAAATTCACTTCCATAACACATTTGCTGCAACTAGACTTTTGAAAAATGTTTATATATTTTCAAACAATAAATTTATTTCGATGAAATATGGTACATTGTTTCTACTATATAGGCAACCAAGTTTGATGCCTGCTTTCATCAAAGAAAGACATTTGCTATTAAAAATATTTTAAAGAAAATTCGCTACCATAACGCATTTTCTGCGTCCAGAGGTTTTTTATTTTTAGGAGGACACATTTTAATCATATTTTCCAATCTACCCCTTCAACTCCCTAGCGGGAAACAATTGCACCCTTAAAATTTCAAATGGGAAGTGGGCTCGAGTCATACATTATTTCAAAAGATTCAGAATTACCTGTCCAATGATGCCTTATTTGTTGGATTTTACTGCAACAGTTAAATCACCTACGGCTTTACACACTTAAACCCCATAGTTTTGGTATCAATGAAAAGTTCACGTAAATTTCAGTTCTTCGGGGTCAAAATACCACAATCATTTCTGCGTTACTTACTTTAACAAAAACATTATTAAATTCCAGTATAATCAGTGTCCTATCAAAATCTATGGAAGTTCTTTCTTATCTTTTATGTGATTTCTTGAATAAGGTAAGTAATTTCGCATCAGCAAGCATAGTTCAGGTGAAAGTTTAGTTTATAATCTTCATTGACACCGTTTGATTACTCTTAAAGTTATTTTAATTTCAGTCTAATTTGTAAAAATGGTTTATATCGTTCGACAGGGTAGCCATCTCGGCGCGGAACCAGGTAGTGGGTTGTCACGACTGCTCCAAATAACACAAAATGTTATAAAATAGAGACTGTGTACAACCAAATGACAAATTTGGTAAATTGTCAGCCCTGGCCCATTTCTTTCCTATATAGGGACAATGTATGTAAGGCTAGATATATACTCACCATAATTAGAACCGCAGGCCAGTTTCGCTCAAATCAGACCTCATCGGTACGGTATACTAATTACACTGAGAACACACCTATAAAATAATACATCTATGGTAGCCAGCCACCTAGAAGATTGTGAGATGTACGACAGGGTCGCCATCCTCGGTGCGGAACCAGGTAGTATGTTGTCACAACAGCTCCAAATAACACAAAATGTTATAAAATAGAGACTGTGTACATATCGTACTGATAAGCTCTAATTATGGCGAAACCGGTCTGCGGTTCTAATTATGATGAGAATACATCTAGCCTTACATACATTGTCCCTATATTAGGGAAGAAATGGGACAGGGCTGACAATTTACAAAATTGTTAGTTGGTTGTACACGGTCTCTATTTTATAACATTTTGTGTTATTTGGACCTGTCCTGACAACATACTACGTGATTCCGTACCGAGATGGCGACCCTGTCGTACTTCTCACAATCTTCTAGGAGGCTGGCTACCATAGCCGTATTATTTTGTAGGTGTGTTCTCGATGAAATTAGTGTACCGTACTGATAAGTTCTGATTGGAGCGAAACCGGCCTGCTGTTCTAGTTATGGTGAGAATACATCTAACCTTACATATCTTATTTGAAATAAGTGAGTTATTAGGCCTTGAATTTGACACATTTGGCCAGTTTCTTTTAGATACCCTGTATAACTTTCACTGAATTTCGCAAACTGCAAGTATTTAGGTACACTTTGCCCACCTAAGGTCTGAGCCCTCTAAATTGAAAAATCAGAAATGTAGGACCGATTCAGTTTCAGGTTGTTTGAAAATTTGAAATACATATTCCGAAGATGACTAAGTTTAAGAATAGGGTATGCATATAAGATTGACTTTAAAATTTAAAGTGGAATTAAAAAATGAAATAAAAAGTGGTACGTGTTATGAGTACTTTTAGTTCTGGCTATACACGATCTGACGAGTGACGATGTCACTCTACCCCACTTACTATTTAAAAATTTGAATAAGGTAGCTATCCGCTTACGAGGCTTAAATAACAAGTTTGGCATTGGCACGACAATGTGCCCCCTTCAAAAACACAATCGACTTGCCGGTCCGTTTTTCACAAATTTCAAAGATTTGCAAAGATAAAAACAAACGGACTGACTGTTAGAGTTGAAGGGAACCAGATAGGAAATAGATCTATTTAAGGCCCCGAGTATACAGGGTATTTGGCTAGTCACGTTCATTAGAAGTTTATGACCTTCTAGTTCGAATTGGAAAGAGAAAATTTGGCTTTGGCTATAAGCGGTTATGCGGAATGAAAGTAAATTACTTTGGAGTACATGGTACTATCGTTATTTTAAATCGAACATCCTATAGATTATTGCAGATTTAGTTTCCGTATCGATTTCCGGATTAAATTTTATAAAGACACCATATGTCAAAACTGTGACGTTTTCAAACTATTTTGATTTTTTCGAAAATTTTCAAAATGTCACTATTATGTTTGATAAGACATATCTCCACTATTAGAAAAGCTCAGAGATTCTACCTTAGTTAGTAAGCTAAGAAAGCTTAGTTCTAAGGAAGCGGTGGAGAATATCTGCAAAAATTTATACATAGGGTTCTATACTAGTCGTCCAACTTGAGCAAATTCTTTCATTCATAACTTGAAAATTTTAAATGGAACACCCGATATTGCTTCATCATATTGCTCATTTAAATATCTTTGAAAATTGTTAACACTTTCCTATACCTATTTCTTATCATTTTTGACACTTGCGGTCATAGGCAACTAAGATATCTGAATGCATCATAATGTAACAGAAAAATCTATATATATATATATATATATATATATATATATATATATATATATATATATATATATATATATATATATATATATATATATATATATATATCAGAAATGGTAATAGTAGGTATATAGAAGTGTTAACTAATTTCCAAAAGATTTAAATGAGCAATAAAATGAAGTAAAACCTATAGGGCGTTCAAACATTTGATATTATCAAGTTATGAATAAAAGAAGTTGCTCAAGTTGGACGATTGATATAGAACGCTATATATAAGTTTTTGAACATATTCTCCGCCGCTTCTTTAGAGCTAAGCTGTCCCAACTTACTCAGTAACACAAAATCACTGACCTTTTCTAATAGCGGAGATATGTCTTATCAAACTAGTGATATTTTGAAAATTTTCGAAAAAATCTAAATAACTTATAAACGTCACATTTTAGTGAATTTTCTTTAAAAAATTCACTAATGAGGAGATCCCTACTTTTAAATTTTGAAAAACTTTCTTCAAATGAACGCAAACTAGGACACCTAAAACCCATATCCGGGGTCAGTTTCAATTTATATATATATATATATATATATATATATATATATATATATATATATATATATATATATGTATATATATATATATATATATATGTATATATATATATATATATATATATATATATATATATATATATATATATATATATATATATATTTGTAAGTGACTATAAGTTTGTTGGCCAGAAGAATCGGCCTAGGTTTTCCCAGAAAATTTTGTATTTCTTTCGGAAAACATTTATATCTCCGGAGATAACAAAGTAAAGGTAACCAAATTTGGTACGTAAGTTATGTACCCAATTATTGCTGATTTATTGTTATTCAATACTTATCGATATCCTTACACTAATTTTGCAATGTCAGTGATAATGTTTAGTATATAAGAGAATTTTGTCAACAAGCACGCACTTCTGTTACTGTACGCGTGCTATGTGTATCAGTAGTTCCAGTAGCTTAAGTCAGAGCTGTAACTAAGGGTAGAATAAAGAATAAAGTAGTTGTTTTAAAAAATTCAATTTCTATTTCGTCAACCCTTACTGGCGCGGTCGTCGTTTGGATGTTTTACTTAGCAAAACTGCAATAGGTCTAAAGGTAGCAGCCCCCAGCAAACTCCGGGGAACCTACAATTGCAATTTTTCAAAGAACAAGCCTGCAGCCAATATAGCAGACGTTTCCTTAAAGCGATCAATACAAAGTAAGTCCACAATTTCCTATATACAATTTCCTTTTATATTGATTTTCTAATTATTATATGCATTGGTTTATGTGATTTACATATTTTTGCATTACAAATTAGGGATATAACGGGAATAAGATATATTTTGCACATTTTTTTTATACGTCAAATGACGAAAAATCAACATTTTCATTGCATTTACTGAATTTAAGCGAGATTCATAGTGAAAGCAGCATTGACGCTAGCAGGCTATTTAAAGATATTTTTAGATCATCAATTTTATCTAATAGTGTTGAACCTTAAACTATGATTAACTCAAGCGGGTCAACCTTCGGGTCAAGTTTGGAATCATTATTATCCAAAGTAAAAATTAATGGAGATGTTGTTCCGAAATTAGATGGAAGTTCCGACACATTACAAGTGTTTATAAACAGAGTTAAGAAGTGTTATGATAAATACGTGGAGACACAAGACGATACATTAAACTATTACACATATTGAGTAATTCTAAGTAAATTATCAAGTGCCGCCGAAGCATTTATCAGTCCACGCTCTGAAATCCAGGATTGGCCTACATTAAGGTGGGCATTGCAAACTAAATTTGCACCATTTAAGTTTTTAACGTTAAACCAGATGGAAACGTTAAGAGACTTTATAGACCGAATAAAAAGCGTGCAAACACGTTTAACACATTTAAAGAGCCAGGCAGACGATACTCTGTCGCACAAAAAATTGCTCATATCGAAATTAATGAACAAACTGCCGTAAAGGTATTGTACAATAGTTGTCCACCAATGTTACAAACTATCCTAGAGGTGAAATAGCTCAGAACATTATCTCAGGCAAAGCCTACGATAATTAAATATGTATCTAAACATAGAAATAAAAATAATTTTTCTAACACACAAAATGTGTTAATGAAAAATAATATAAAAATGCCTACAGCATTTAGATCACCTACTTATGCTCAACAAACACCAATAAGAAGCAACATTACTTCTGCATTTAATCAGGAACCGAGAACTAATTATTATACGAATAATAGACAATTTACACAGCCAAACAGGCCTCAGCAACCACAATACCATCCCACAAATATGTCACAGAGACCACCATTTACGCCGCCACAAAATCAAGCTGCAACGAGCTTTAGCCCGATTAATAGAAATTTTAACAGAGGTGTTATAAATACAAGAAATAAAAAATTTCAACAGCCTCAAATTCAGAGGTGTCGAAATCCACAAGTACATATGACCGAATTAGAAAATGAGCAGCATTCTCTAATGTAACCCGATATACCGGAAACATACGAAAATGATTATCAATTTCCAGATTTCTATGACAACGAACAAGAAACTTATTATGAAAATATAGACAACGATCAATCAAAAATTTTAGGTGAAGAGAATTGTGATGAAATTTTTCTTTTACCAGGCTTGGAACAAAGTTAGTAGAAGCAAACCATAATTTAATTACATCCAGTTTACCGTACCTAGAAATTAGTGGTTTAAAAATTATCATAGATTCAGGCGTTACTAATTCATTAATAAACCCCAATATAGCATATAAATATTTTAGGAATGAAATTGTAAATGAAGATTTTACTATTAAAACTATAATGAATCAGTCTACACATAATAAGGTAGTAATAACAGATATATTCCAACCAGGACAATATTTAAAATTTTACGTACTTAATTTTCACGGACATTTTGACATATTATTAGGGACCCAATCGTTAGAAGAACTGAACATGATTTTAAATTATAAAAGCGATAACGTTTTATTAAATAACGAAGAATATGAATTACTCAGGTATCAAATATCTGCATTTAATTACTTTCAAACAGAAATCGAACGAGAACAAACAACAGTAACAATTCCTGTTAACATTAAAAAAGAAACAGTCGTTATTCCAAAGCAAAATTTAGGTCATTTTGAAAATCCAGAAAACATAACTACCGTAGAAAATTATAGAGCCACTGTACCTTGTATAAAGAGTAATAATAATAGGTTTACTTTAAGTCTTAACAAACCTTTAAAAGCGCATCATATTAATTTGAAAGAAATACATGTGTGCCATGCACAGAAGCATAAAGCGAATCCTAAATAACTTGACGTAATTTTAGCGGAAAATTTAAGTCACCTTTTAAACGAAAAACATGAAATTTTGCAGACGCTCTTAGAATACAGAGACGTATTTTACCAAGAGAACGATAAACTAACCCTTTCATCAATAGTTAAACATAAAATCCCATTAAATTCAGATACACCTATTTTTGTAAAACCTTACAGCTTTCCTCATACCGAAAAATCAGAAATTAAACCATCGAGGAATTACTACGTCATAATATTATTTAAGAAAGTACATCCCCTTATTCAGCACCAAAAAAAAAGAGGGAAAGATGGTAAAAAACATTGGCGTATGGTCATTGATTTTCGCAAGCCAAATGAAAAAATTATATAGGATATATTCCCTATACCCAACATTACAAATATTTGAGATATTTTAGGAAATTCAAAATTATTTCAGAAAATCGACTTAAAATCGGGATACCACCAATAGATGAAAACGATAGACAGCGTTCTCTACAGAGGATGCACATTATCAATTTATTAGGATGCCATTCGGATTACGTCGTGCACCAGCCTGTTTTACCAGAGTAATGTCATAAGTTCTTAAGGGACTTGTAGATAAAATATATCACAAGTTACATAAGTAACTTCTGTGACAAGGTAAACCTAATATGTAAATATTTTATACATTACTCTTAAAATACCACCATGTTGAAATAATATTGTACTTAATAATATTAATAAATTCCTATTCTATTCTATTCAATTCTGTTCTATCAGAGCAAAGATAATTTTTATTCGTATGACAAAATACTTTTTATGCAAACAATTACCGTTAATTATTCCATAAGCAAAGAGCATGCAGTATTGTTACTCCATATCCCACTAATAAATCCAAAACCATTCAACCTTTATCATTTGTACTCTATCCCAACTACCAATTTAACCACGATCATTCCACCTACCTCATATGTGACAATGACGGAAGAAGCAATTGTTTACATCAAAAGCAAGTACTTAGAAGTACAAGAATACTTCTGCAAAATTATCAGCAAGATACTTGTATAAAAAATCTCTTGCAAGTTAAAGAAGACCCTCAATGTCTTCAGGTTCCAGTCAACATCGACGACATCCACGTAGAAACAATCAGTGACGAAAAATACCTGTTTATCGCACCTTCCGAAACGTTAATACACGAGAAGTGCGGTAGTGAAGAAGTTCATAAACTTAAAGGCACCTATTTAATTACAGTTCCTTATTCATGTAAATCTATAACAAAAACATTTGGATACGCTAATTTAGAAGGTACTTTACAAGAAGAACCTGTATGTCTACCACCGATGTTGTTTCCGATATAAAGCCTATTCACCTGAACTTAAAATCTTTTAATTTAGATCTGTTATCTAAATTAACTTTAGATCAAGAACAATTAGCACCAATGTCTTTTATTTCCAGTGATACAATATGGACTCATTCTAATTTACCTGTGTACTTGTTAATCTTTGTAATTTTAGTTATTACAATAATAGGGTGTTAGTGTAGAGAAAATGTTAAATATAAAATCCAGCAAGTGTATAAAAATAAAAATACTGATGTTTTAGACAATAATGAAGATTTAGAAATGCAAGCTTTTCCTATAGCATCTAAAAGAAATAATTTATAATTTTAAGCATATATGTATGTAAACCATTTAATTTTGTAATATGTATTTTTTTTCATGCACAATAAGCCGAAGGTTGCAGTGCTATCGGGGCGGACGAGCCCTGAGGGAGAAAAAAAATCTATATTCATATATAAACTTTTGTTACTCCTAACAGCACATATATGTAAACATTTAATTTTTCAACATGTATGTTTCTGTTTTTTAACGTCAGCTTTAGCAAACCGTAAAGTTTCCTCTTAAGAGTGGAGGAGTTATGTATCCAATTATTGCTGATTCATTGTTATTCAATACTTATCGATATCCTTACTCTAATTTTGCAATGTCAATGATAATGTTTAGTATATAAGAGAATTTTGTCAACAAGCACGCACTTCTATTACTGTACGCGTGCTGTGTGTATCAGTAGTTCCACTAGCTTAAGTCAGGGCTGTAACTAAGGGTAGAATAACGAATAAAGTAGTTGTTTTTAAAAATTCAATTTATACCCCGTCAACCCTTACTCGCGTATTTGCATTACAAATATTGACACACGTACCAAAACTTAGGTCTATAAATTAAAAGACAAAAAAGTTATAGGCATTTAAAAAAATGAATTTAAAACGTCAAAATTCGCAACATTTAGGCAAAGAACCTGAAACAAATACTGATTATGTAAAGAAAATGTCTCAAGAAGAGTGTTCTGCAAACCCTTAAGTCTCAGCTTCAACCGCCATTGTCCTTCGTTTTACTAAAATATTTACAGAAAATTCATTTCAAATAGACGCTTTCTCTGATGCTTTGGCTGTAGGTTTAGTTAAGTTTATGGCTTAATGGTCTCCAATGTTTAGCTAATTTTCGTAGAAAAAAATCATTAATAAGGAGACTGCGACTTTTTAATTTTAAAAAGATTTCTTCAAATGAGCACAAACTAGGCCCTCTAGAATCCATATCCGCGTTTACTTTCAGTTTTTATCTGTTTGAATATATACACGGTGACGGATTTCTACGGTAAAGCTCAATACAATTGTTATTACACAAGATATGAGATAGAATGGTATACGTTAATTATTGAGTATTAAACTAAGGTTGGTTGGCTAGGAAACCAGTTTTCTCGGGAATATTTTAGACTTATTTTCGAAAAATTTGTGTACATTTTCAAACAATAAGTAATTTTGATAAAATATGGTACATTGTTTCTACTATATAGGCTATACCCGTAACCAGATTGATGCCTTCTTGCATTAGAGAGACATATTTGCTATTAAAAATATTTTTATGAAAATTCACTTCCATAACGCACTTGCTGCGTCGAGAATTTTTAGTGAATTTTCATTTAAAAATTCAATAATGAGGAGATCGCTACTTTTGATTTTTGAAAATATTTCTACCCCTGGAATCCAAATCCGAGGTCGGTCTCAGACTTTATATGTATATATATATATATATATATATATATATATATATATATATATATATATATATATATATATATATATATATATACAAGGCTTTCATTGATTCTCGACCCCCACGTGACCGGATTCTGTCTCTGTCTTAGTGAAATATTATTTTATGAGTTGGACCCTAAAGTTACTAAATCAATTGACAATTGGCTCTCAATTCCATTTTGACGGTTATTTTGTATGTATATTGTGCATTTTCCAAGTTCGACCAGTGTTTATCTTCTTCAAAAAAATTTCTATCTGTTGGCTTATAAAAATAAACAGTTTTTATCAAAACTTAGCATTTTCATTGCGTTTTTCCGTAAGTTAAAAGTGTAGGTATTTTAAGATTATGTTGTTGACGATATTCGACATCGCATGGAACGAAGTCCTACCAAATCTGTTCGTCGGTAATCTGTCCAAACAGGTACATATTTGTTACATGTTACACAATACACATTCCTAAAACCGTAAATTAAAAGTTTAAATAATCGGACCCTAATTTGTTTACTTACATTACAAAATTTTGGTATCTATACAAAATAAAAGTAATATTTTATTATGTTTTTAATTTATTTTTTTAACAATCAATAACAGTAAACCATACATGAACAGACTTGCTGTTAAAAATACTAAATAATAAATACATTTAAGAAATTTACTGTTTCAACTATAATAATTTTTATAAAACCCCAAAGGAAATATGAGACAAACTGGCATCTTAGTGATTTCATTAATTCAGGTTGTACAACCGTGTATGCCGGGTTGCCTAACTTAAGCGGTCACGTGTGGTTCGGGAATTAATGAAAGCCCTATATATATATATATATATATATATATATATATATATATATATATATATATATATATATATATATATATATATATATATATATATATATGTATGTGTGTGTGTGGGTCACACCGATAACTCAAAAAATAATACGCCGATGACGATCAAATTTGGTGAGTACCTTCCTTTTGCAAGTGGCTTGGATAAGTTCGTTAGGCAGGAAAATTTGCTCAGTTTAAATAGACTAAACAATGCTTTGTTTTAATTAGATAGTCGGATACCGTTCCATGTGAGTCCTGTGCTGACCTTTAATGTATAGAATTTCGACCACGTAATTTTAATGCATGTTTGTAAGAAAAGAAATTCGAGACACAGCAAGTGAGTTATGGTAGCGAATTTTTATTAAATGCTTCAAGTTTGAATAGCTCAATTTTCTATTACCCTATAAGGTTCGTTGGCCAAGAAACAAGTTTTTTCGGGAACATTTTAAGTTTATTTTCGAAACTTTTTTGTACATTTTCAAACAATATAATTATTTTGATGATATATGGTACATTGTTTCTAATACAGGTCATACTGGTAACCAAATTTGATACCTGCTTTCTTTAAAAAAACACATTTGCTTCCGGTTATACCGGGAGTACCAATATCGTTATTTTAAAGGGAACACCCTATATATTGGTGCAGATTTAGATGCCGCATCAAATTCCAGATAAAATTTTATAAAGACGCCGTATGTAAACAGTCTGGATGCAGCAAGTGCGTTATGGTAGCGAATTTTCATTAAAATGTTTTAAATAGCAAATATGTGTTTTTTCAAAGAAAGCAGGCGTCAAATTTAGTTACCAGTATGACCTATATAGTAGCAACAATGTACCATATATCATCAAAATAACTATATTGTTTGAAAATGTACAAAGATGTTTCGAAAATAAACTTAAAATGTTCCCGAAAAAACTAAAATGTCCTTCAAAGTAATTTACTTTGTTTCCGCATAACCGCTTATAGCCAAACCCAGATTTTCCCTTTCCAATTTGGACTAGAAGGTCATAAACTTCTAATGAACGCGACTCGACAAACACCCTGTATATGCCCCACAGCAATGTTTGAAACAATGACAAACACCTAATATGCATTTGTGTATAGGAATAAGTAGAAATTAGTCTGAAGGAAATGATAATCAGCAAGATACTTATTCAATATCGTTATACATTTTCATTATTATATAAGATTATTATTAATTATCATCCAGCCCGATTTTTTTTTAAATTATCTTTTCTGGCAGAATATGAGTCATAAAGCATACAATATGAAGCATGTCAAAAGTCCCATTGCACTATGGAGGCTGGCAAGTAGAGAGTCAACATATAGCCACGTCTGCAAACACTAATATAGACTTCACTGGGAGCTAAATCAAACTCTAACTTGTTGAAAGGGGGATGAATTCAATACCCATAACACTGGCTCTATCCAGCCTCTACAGTGGAAACAGACTCCAGTCTCTATCTAATACTATGTAATAATAGTTCATATATGAAAGTTGTCTGCCGCACAAAGTCTAGTAAAACTATATCGTCAACTCGGAACTGCGCTCGTCTTGTGGCTGGCTTTGGTTCTCTTTTACTCTACTCTGTAGAAACTGATTAATTACAAAAGGCCAATTAACTATTTGCCGCACAAAGTCTAGTAAAACTATATCGTCAACTCGGAACTGCGCTCGTCTTGTGGCTGGCTTTGGTTCTCTTTTACTCTACTCTGTAGAAATAGATTAATTACAAAAGGCCAATTAACTATTTGTTCCCACATTAGTTTTGCTGCATGTTGAATATTTGCATTTATTTGTGCATTACTTAAGATCGTTTAGAACTATAATAATTAACTCCTAGTTTGCTAAAAAAGAGGAGGGCTATACTTGGAAACATAACTAATACACCCAAACTTGCAAGTAACGCTTTTAACTAAGACTAAACAAAATTATTTATCTAATAATTTGTTCTTAGCTGTTTTTCGCCAAACTTCTTTGTAGGTACGTCTTTACTTCAAAACGTTTGAAAAGTTATGAAAATTTGTTTAACGAATTTGGCGTTATGGGCTTTGAAACAACTTTATTTGATCGAATCACTTGCCTTTCTTTCTTTGTTTGTGGGTCGTAGGTATTATATATTTTTAGTAGCTATTAGAGACATAACGATTGTACGACTTTATTTAGAGCCATTGAAGGCAAATTTGAAATCCCATTTCAGTGTTTAAATATTTATGTATATAATGTATGGCGCGAAGACATTCTATAAACGTATAAACGGAACTAAAAGTGGGTACTTATACAATGTCCCATTTTCTATTTTTAGTGAATTTTCGTAGAAAAAATTCACTAATGGGGAGATCCCGACTTTTGAATTTTGAAAAATTTTTTGCAAATGAGCGCGAACTAGGACCCCTAGAACCCATATCCGGGGTCAGTTTCAATTTATATATATATATATATATATATATATATATATATATATATATATATATATATATATATATATATATATATATATATATATATATATATATATATATATATATGTGTATCACACCGATAACTCAAAAAATAATGGGCCGATTTTGATAAAATTTGGCATGTACCTTTCTTTTGTAAATGGCTTGGATAAGTTCGTTAGTCAGGAAAATCGGACGAGGTTTTCCGGGAAAATTTTGAGTTTTCATTCGAAAAAATTCTTATCTCAAAAAGTAATAAGCCGCTTTTAATAAAATTTGACATGTACCTTCCTTTTGTAAATGGATTTGACAAGTTTGTTAGTCAGGAAAATCGGACGAGGTTTTCGGGAAAAATTTTGAGTTTTCATTCGAAAAAAATGTTTATCTCAAAGAATAATGGGCCTATTTTGATAAATTTTTGCATGTACCTTCCTTTTGTAAATGGCTTTGATTAGTTCGTCAATCAAAAAAATCGGACGAGGTTTTCTTGGAAAATTTTGAGTTTTCATTTGGAAAAAATTTTTATCTTAAAAAATAAAAAAATCTATGATAACCAAATTTGGTAGATAGGTTTACGATATAAAAAGTAAACTATACACCAAAATTTAGATTTCTATGTTACAAGAAAAAAAAGTTATAATAAAATATTTTGTGCCAGATCATTTCTATGAAAATTCACTACCATAACGCACTTGCTGCGTCCAGACTTTTTTTATTTCACCTCAAATTGAATACCCTATTCTTCTTTTCTCATTTTCGAGATATTTCGAATTTTCCAAAAATTGTAGAAAAAACAAACTGAAACTTAATCGGTTCTATCTTTATTATTATTTTTTTAATTGAAAAGACTTCGATCTTAGTATACCTAAATAAATGCATTTTATGAAATTTAGCAAAACTTATGCAGGGTGTCTAAAAGAAACTGGTAAAATAGGTCAAATTCAAAGTCAAATAACTATTGTATTTTAAATAGGACACCCTATATTTTATAAGGCCACTCGATGCACCTTTTAATTATCTTTCGATTACTATTATTTTCCCTATACCTACCTAAGTCTTTCGTATTTTAAGATACCCAGACAGCACAGACACATCCTGAGAATATACCAGGAATGTTTCGAAATAATATTCAAACATCCCCAGAATATTCTCACAAGGTACAAATATATTCATAGAACATTCTATCGTTGGTGAGTAGAGTTCAATTGAAACATTTCAAAGGGTTGAATAGTGGTGATGCACCCATAAAATGTGACATATTGTTAACCTATTGGCAGATTTAAAAAAATATAATTTCATTTTATGGGGAAGTAAATTCAAAAATTTTTTACTCTTGTTGTTATTCAAAAAACATTTGTCGTTTTCAAGAAAAACCAGAAAAGCTAAATACACATATTTTATCATTGTTACTTAAAACTTAAAACTA